>SSNS01000079.1:287061-579194 GCA_006937985.1 Aphyosemion australe
TTTTTTTTTTTTTTTTTTTACCTCTTTTAGCCTTGTTTTGCGTCATTTTAGGTTGTCCATGATGGTTTTTTATCAGGGATTGTCCTGGACATTTTGATTCATTTTGATTCATTTATTTTAATCTTATTTTATATTTTAATATAGTCGCTTTGTTTTATTGAATTTTTATTATTTTTAACTCTTTTACTGTGATTTGTTTTTATGCTGTGAAGCACTTTGGTCAGCAACTGCTGTTTTAAATGTGCTATATAAATAAACTTGACCTTGACCTTATTTTCACATTTAGCCTGCATGTGAAACTCAGAGTGACTGATCATATTATAAAAATAACAAGCGAAAAACGATTTCTTTGTGAACTTTAAATCACTCTGATATTGACTGTTTCCATGTTTGAAATAAAGTAATATGTAAGAATTCAACATATAATGTGCAGAACACGTCCAAACAACAGGTAGACTATGTGTGAGAAGCCACGTCTGATGTTAAAATTCATATAGACATTGCTAACCTGGAAAACTCTTGAATGGTGGAGTTGAACTTTAGAGGAAACTCTGAAGATGCAGGTAAACATTTCCAAAAAAAAGTCTGATTTCACTGATCTGCTGCAGGTGGCAGTTCAAGGAGAAATTCTGGGTATAATCCAGAAAGTCTGATTTTTTTTATGTCTACATTGTCCATCATAGGTGCAAAATCATATATTTATCATGAGTCATAATAGATTTAATTTTTATTTTCTTCTTTGTATAAAAACATTCTGAATATTTCCTCTGATTTCAAGACATTGTCTGATCCAGCACAAAAAAAATCTATTTCTCACAAGTCAGAAATGAGGTAATAATCTAAATCTGCCCAGTGCGTGATGAGTGACCATGACCAGGTTTCATGCTGCACACACACACCGTGTGTAAAGCAGTTTTCCGCTCAGAAACAGGAATGGTAATGGAGTTTGTGACCTGCTGAGGAGGTGGAGGTCTGCAGCTTGTCGCCTGCAGACGCCTTATTTCCACTCCTTTAAATCAAACTGAGACAGTGCTCAGCTCCATACTTAATTTGCTTAAAACCACCTCAATAAAGTCCAGAGTCCCTCGCTCAGAGAGTAGGCTTTTCAAAACAAAATTTGTGTCTTTATTTGTCAGCAGAATTAGCAAAATCTGTCAAAAACAACTGAATATATTTTGAAAAACTCTGACATCAGCAGTTGAGGTCCGCCCAAATAGAAATTGAAATTTTGCATAAATAGGCATTTTATTTTCACGACTTGACCAAAACTGCATTAAATCTATAATGACTCAGCATGATGAAGACCTACATTACTTCAAGAGAAACCTGATCTTTAATTGTCAGATGTTTTTGTCATTTGGTTTGTGGAAGAAAATCCATCTCCGATGTTTGATTTGCATTTAAAGCTGTCAGTTCTGATTTATTAGAGAGAAAATCCTAACTAATTTAACTTGTTTTTATTGATTAGCTGCTCGGTCTGTTAAGCGTTTTTTCTTCTAATTGAGTAAAAACAGATTACTGACAGAGTTTCGTCTGCATAGCGGCTGAAGATTTCTCAGTTCTGTTTACAGAAAAACAGAAAATCATCTAAATATGGATTCTTGCGTTGGGTCTACGTGGATCCTGTCGATTCTGCTCGTTCTGACTGAAGTGGAACCCAAATTATTCAGACATTCATCCCGTTTGTTGTGTTTCTCCAAAACGATCATATTTACTTTGACTTTCCTCCACCTCGCCTGTGTGCTCCTAATACAGATGTCTGGCTTTATAAACCCCCTGAATCTACAGGGCATCCCGGTTTACAGCAGCTCCTGTTAAACTGTTTTCAATAAAAATGTCTGCAGCCACAAAACTCAGTTTGCACACTACAAGTGTCTTTATGAAAGGCAGACGCAACAAAATCAAAGCTAAAATCTGGTTTTAAACTTCAATATATCAACACAAGATAAATCTGATCCAAGTGGGAGAGTTAACCTCATTCCCAAAGCTCCAAACGTTGTTCTGAAGCTCAAAGCATCAGCGAGTAAGAGAAAAGGTTTTAGCTCCTGACTGTGGTGTGATGAAGCAGTTGGGATGAAACAGCAGATGTCAGGAGGGTGGTAAATATTGTGAAAACCCATTTTGTTTACAGGTGTTCTGCTGAATAAATAACCTAATAATCAGACACACACACCTATAGCACTAATTAAGTCATTAATTAACCCAACATGCATGTTTTGGGACAGAAAACCAGAGCATCCTGCTAAATTCCAGCTGGGAGTCAAACTCTGTACTTGCAAGGTAATTGCTCCTCTGCAGCCCTGGATTTCTAGCCACACTACAAAGTTCCTGCTTTCATACACAATCGCCTAATAAAAATGAAACCTCAGGTTTAATGATCCTTTTAAAACAACAAACACAAACTTCTGCATCCCCTCTACTCTGCTAACTCACAACAAAACATTTCAGCGTTTTAAATTAAAGTAGAGCCTTTAAAATTATTCCTTTTTTTACCTTCAACTTGTTTTTAAATCTTAAAGTCGAACTCACAGACAATTATTTAGACGTTTACTACCTCTAAAGAGAAAATAAGCCTCGTGAATAGGAAGAGAAGAGATGAAAGCCCCACCTAAAAGATCCAGTATTTAATTCCAGTCAGAGCAGACCTCAGTGGAAGGAGGAAAATATGACATTAACAGAATTTAAATGGGCTCTGGCTCCTGACAGAATGAGGAGGTTGATAGTCTTCTATTTGTCTGCACATATGCAGCGTCGTTCGTCTGCAGCAGAGACGTCCGATAAAGCAGGAACTCAGTGCACAGAACCACTTTGACACCGGTGTTTAAGGATGGAGGAACATATTCCACTGATTTACTGAGCTGAACACACTTTAACCATCAGAAATCACTATCATGAGCTTTTTACATGCTTTTCAACAAACCTCTTTAATAAAATGTGCAAAATGATAAACTTTCACTATTTTTTCTTCAAACTGATTATTGCTCACAGACCTGTGCAGCTCACGCAGGGTGTAGCTAAGGTGGATCAGATCCAGCATCGTGACCATCTACATCTACAGCTCCGACACCCCTGCTGCTTCCTCATCTCCTCCCCACATCCACGTCTGGCACAATTCCATCAGAAGGTAAAGGGAAGCGACTCACCACTAGTCTCAGGTGCTCCTTCTTCAACTCTCAATCCACATAGAGCTCCTACTGACCGACGAGCTGCAGAAACAGATGGGAGGGTTTCACGATTAGTGATGTTTTTAAGGAAAGAGCAGCGATAGCTAATAAAAGCATTTTTAAAACTCTGCAACTCCCTCTGGCACACGCTGGGAAACAAAAAACACCCAGGCACACCGAGTACACGAGCTCAAGGACAGAAGAGGAGGTTAAAAGCCTGAAGCAAAAGATGAAAACTAAAGAGGGGAGGCAGAGAGTGAGGGGAGATATGGGTCAGTGATCGGGTCTCATTTGTTTAGATGTCGGCTAATTAGGTGCACAAACATAACAAACACACACATGGGCTTCGGGAATAATGTGGAAGTGAGTGGGACATTATGTGAGCCGTGTATTATAACAGATGGTTTAAGAGCAGAGGGACGAATGAAGGTAGGTGAGACTGATGCATTTAGATAAAAACAGACAGCTGCTCTCAGACCACGTTCACCTAAAAGAACCTCAGAATGAAACTAAAGTTCCTACAGGGAGCAGAGCTGAAGGATTTCATAGCTAAAGTAAAATGCATGAATAATTTCAAAGGAATTTCCAGTAACCTGTGCTGCACATTCAAATATGTTAATTTATTCCATTTACATTTGGAAGAGTTTACGTTTTTGAGAAATTCAGTTTTATGGAGTAAAATGAACCAAATTACCTAAAAATTACAGAACACTGGGGTGTTATACTGGTATTCTCTATTACTGGTCAGTTACTGGGAGAATCATTGATGTCTGAAATCACCTACATCTGAAATCAAAGCAGAATATCTCTATGACAGCATGGCACTGACTTACGAGAACAAGGAGGAACTTCAAATGAGTTATTCTACATTTGATTCTGTCAATATGACAAAACAGAATCAGGAATTAAAACATTTAAGCTGTGGTCCAATAGTTGCTTTTAGTCTGAAACGTGTTATTGGTGGAGGTTTTAAAGGAACACTTGTCAGTTTTGGCTTGGTTTTAGCACCCCCTAGTGTTTGTTAGTGGAAGCAAACGTGAAACTTATCTCCTCGCTGTGTGTTCATCTTTTTAACACCTTAATCTAACTGCTGAAATATCTCCTCAGCCTTCATTAGTGTCTACAGGAGCGGTTCATCACTAAATCAGACAAATCAGCTGTGTTCATGATCTAAAACATGCAGGAAACATGCTGGAAGCAGACTGCAGCGCCAGGCATGTCAGCTCCACTTTCTAAGTTCAGCAGGGACCAGACCGCCACTCTGAAGTTGCAAGTGTGGCATTCTGGCCACAGAGGGTGGTGGGGGTCTGAGCGACATTCCATTAACCCTGTAAATGGTCATTTTAGGTCAAGCACAGCTTTATTTCTATAGCACACTTACTGTTGCTCACGCAACCCAAAGTGCTGTACATAGCAAAACCACATAACACACACCCAAGAAAATGAACATGTTAAAAAAATAAAAAGTAGACAATAAAAATAATAAAACCATGAATAAAATGAGAGGTTCAATAAAACAATAACTACACGATCAAATAATAAAAACACAGTAAAACCAGATAAAAAGTAAAAGAATAGCTAGACAGATCAGCCAACATTAAAAGCCAGGTCAAAGAAATAAGTCTTAAGCAACGACTTAAACTGCTCCAAACTCTGAGAGGTCCTAAGCTGTAAGGGAAGACTGTTCCAGAGCCGAGGGCCAGCCACTGAAAAAGCTCCATCTCCTCGGGTCCTCAGACGAGCCTTTAGGATAACTAACAGGGACGGGGAACTGGACCTCAGATTCCTGCCAGGAGTGTAGGTTGTCAGCAGATCGTCTATGTAGGGTGGGGCTAGGCCATGGAGAGATTTAAAAACAAAAAGCAGTAATTTAAACTGGATCCTGTAACATACAGGAAGTCGGTGAAAGGAAGCAAGCACCAGAGTGATATGATCATACTTCCTAGTACCTGTTAAAAGTCGGGCTGCTGCATTTTGAACCAGCTGTAAGCGATTTAAAGAGGAGTGTGCCAGGCCATAATAGAGGGAATTACAGTAGTCCAACCGACAAGAGACAAACAGATGGATAACATGTTCAAAGACCGTAACAGGTAAATATTGTTTGACCCTTGCCAGCTACCTTAAATGATAAAAACCGGACTGGACTACTGCACTTATCTGCCTATCAAGTTTAAAAGAACCATCCAAAAAAAACCAAGGCTTTTCACATAGGGCTTTACAAAGGCTGATATAGGATATTTTAGCTACTGGCTCAAGAACACGATTTAAAAATATGAAAAAGTTGCATACTATGCCTTTAAGACAAATGTGAGAGAACCACTTCATTCTTTTTTTTTATTCTCCACAATATATTTATAGCTATACTATGTTAGAACATTGTTACGAGACATGAAAAAAATATTTTAAGCTAATTTTCTTTTCCAAATTTGCAGCTATAAATACTAAGTACAAACAAAAAGAAATAAAAAAAATATTATTTGCTGAGCACAACATAACTAGTGTAAGCTCTTATGAATCTGTCTCATCTCTGGATTACTACTTTTATTAGCACGTCAGCCTTTCTGCTGCCAGCCTAAACAGGTTTCTGCAATAAATAACTATTTCAAAAACGTCAATTATATGATTTCAACTGAGTGAGACGCTATTTTTCTCTGATACAACCTTCATATTCATTTGCTAATTGCAAACAACCACAGCAGCTGCAGTTTGTTGCTGTCGGTTTTCATGCAACTGTTCTTCAGGGCTGTGATATTTTAGTTACTGAATAAAAACTGGAGCCAGATTTCAGTCAGAGTTGATAATTCAGTCCATCTATCTGTGAAGTGGTTTTGTGTGACTCGATCATATATGCAAGAAAAAAAACCCAAAAGAAACAAATCCGATAAAAAAAATGGGTATTTTTATATATAAATTTCCAACCGTAACAGAATATCTAGAATAGAAACAAACAAAAAAAGCCAATTTGACCTGTTCCATAGCTCTGCTGCATATGAATAAATTAATTATTCAAATAGATGCATCCAAGATGTCGACAGAGAGAAAGTTGCATCATGCAAACCTGATGAGTTTACTTGACTGAACTGCAAACACTTTATATTCTGGAAGGCAGCTAATAAACCCGTGAAAGCTGAAGTGTCAGTCTGAAAACACTCGATAGCTCTAGGCTGAGTTTTCATCAGCAGCTTCAGGTCGGAGGGTGAAAAGATGAATTCCTGCTTACAAACCTGGAATAAAGCTTTTCATTCATCCCTTAGTGAGGAGTCTGGGTCACTCCGTGACCTCGTATAGACCTGTAGGTTAAAAATGTTGATCTGTTGATGTGAAGGGATGAGAGTGAGTTCAGGGCTGCAACTTTATCAGCAGCAGGAGGACGGAGATACATTTAGATTAAACACACCGACAACATCTAACCCATTACTCACAGCTGACATCAGTTTGTTGGAAGAACGCTAAAACCACACTTCACACGTTATTAAATCAGGATGAAAGAAGAGAAGTTACTCGTGTTTAAAAGAAAGCACACACTCATACACACAGGAGGTGATGAATGTGTGATACTTTCTGTCATTTTGACGAATCAAACTGCAGATTTGTCTTTGCGTTGAGGAGCCCAGATGGTGTCGATTTCAGATTTTTACTAATTCTGTGACGTGTTGCCGTTATGGAGAAACTGCACCCACGGCTCTCGCTGTTTTATGATCTGAGCTGAAAATATTTAAATCATTGAAACTGCTGCAATAATATTCTTGTGCTTTTCACTTTATTTATTCTTATTTGTATCCATTTTTGTATGTATTTATCAGTTTTGTTTCATTTACATCGTGCATGTTTATGTTTACTGTGATTTGTGTTTTAAACTGCAATACACAAAAAAAGTATTCTTCTTGTCATAATTAGGCCTGTTTCCACTATTGGAACTTCTGGGTAATTTTACCGGATCTTCATGGCATGCATTTACTGGACCGGCCCAAAAGGACCATTTTCCAGGCCATTTCAGGGACCAACCGAGTACTTGAACTGGACTATGTACTCGGATATGGCCTGGTAGACAAGCTGTGACTTGTGGTTAACTCATGCTGATTGGTTGTAACACAGTAGGAAATGACATCAACAGACCGTCAGTCACCAAACAACCGGCATGTGTAAAATTGGAAGAGTTGCTGGTGAAGCATGAAAGGAAAAGAATAACATTTTTAATGTTATTAATGTTCGTGGACTCATTTTGATGCTGATCAGTGACATCATTCACTGCTGAAATGGTTTATATTTGCTGACATCTTAGCAAAGGGTCAATTTTCTATGTTGACACAACGGCTGAGATGACAAAGCCAGTGTATTTTCCCGTCATCTTCCTCCTCACACAAATTTCCTCCTATAGTGAAACTCAGCTAATGCCTCTGCAGAAATAATGAAAATCAAAAGAGCTGTGACGTGATGGAGCAAACCACCAATCCACCGTGTGACTCACAGTTTTGCTCTTCTTTTAACAATTTTTTTATTAATCATAATTGCACAAGATTATTTACTTCTTCTTGATTATGCAGCACTAAAAGGAGCAAGACTTTGGGTTGCATTAAAACAGAAAACAAAAATGAGGAAAAACGTGAAATAAAAAGGTTAAATGAACCATCAGAAAGTCCAGTTTGTGCATTGTGGCTAAACCTCTAACATTGAACCATGATAATTCAAGGAAATTTGAAATAATGTTATTAAAATACAGCAAACAAGGAGCATTTTGCACAACAACCTGTCACCTAATAAATTATTTGAACACTGCAACATGACACATTTTAAAATCATGAGAGGTGTGATGTGTCACATCCCTACTTCACATTCTAAAAACATTTAAATACCCAATAGTTCTCTATTTCTCCATGCTAGACCCTCTTGTTTGATTTCCTTCTTTCTCTTATTCAGTTGGGATTTTGTTTTTGCATTATGACAATTTTATTTTAGCCTATATAGCATTAATGAAATTAACTGAGAGTGAACATCACGCTACAATAGATTCAGTCAAAAAGGGCAATTGCTTAGAGCCTCTTTTTTCATCACAGACTTCCTTCTCTCATCTCTTTCATTCGCTCGCCCTCCTCATTACGATGCATTTGTGTATTAATGGCAACTTTGTCTCCTTTCAGTCCAGAATTCTCTCGCTCCAGTGTTCTTGACCTTCATGTTGTCTAATCTGCGTTTTGTTTCGCTGTTTGGTTCCAGTTTGGACTCCTCCATTGTTGCAGCCCAGCGAGATGCTGGCTTAGAAATGAAAAACTTCCACCCAGACTGTTCAGCTGAAGAGTTTAGAACATAGCCAAGCCAGTTTATTAGCGACAAAGGTCTACGGCGTATTTACATCCTTTAATCCTCAAAACCATATTTTTCTTCAAGCATATCCCATTAAAACATGGCTTTGATCTTGTGTAGCATTACAAATAGAACACAAACATCCTGGTGACTCTTTCTCACAGGAGTTTTACACAACAGGATTAGAGCAAAGCTTTACATTAAACTCCTGTGTTTCTAGAGTCTGAAGTTGCTTTCTTCTGATGTATCTCCATGGCAACAGATTCTGGTAACTTGATCTGCTCTAGAGCAGGATGAGTTTTAGGATAAGATATGTAAACATCACCTCCTGGACAAAGAATTGGTTGGAAAATGAGAAAAAGTACATGAAGAGTTTGGGGGTTTTTTCCTGTGAATTTCCCAAGAGATCCCTGAGTTTTATGTCATTTTGATGAAACATGATTTTTTTCCCCCCTGTAGTTACCACATGCAGCATATCTCATGTTGCAATGGTTCCCAAGGTTTTTAGCTTTAGACTCACAGAGTATAAGATACTAATGACCCCAACTTGATGGTTTGAGGGTAACATCACTAATAAGAGTGTCATCACCTCTTTTATGTTATATTTGTATCTGAATGTTTATTTATATTCATTTAACAGAAAACAAATGTGTACAGAAACATGCAAAATATCCATAATAGAGATGTTTTTCATAAATACAGCAGGTTTTATTTTTAAGAGTGAGTTTAAGTTTCTTTAAGTGTGAGTCAGATAAAAGGCTGCACTACCATCACTATGGCAACCTGAAAACACAGCTGATGGACATTTGATGATCAGCAGAGTCTCTTGTCAACACTCTGTTCACACTGATTTATTCAGATGAAAGATTTTATAGAGTAAAGAAAAGGGACAGAAGTTTTCAGCATCATTGTTTTCATTCAAAAAGTCCTGCTGATTGTTGATATTATGATGCATCATGCAGGCTGAAAGCAGGCCGATGTGCAATTTATTGCTCAGGATGAATTAAATCATTATCAAGTAAACATCGTAGACGACGTATTGAAGATATGAATATTCTAGTAAATAAAAAAAATGAATGAGAATGTATAGGAGTACAGATCAATAGATGGAGAGAGAGAGAAGCTGCATGCTGAGATGTAAGCGATGGTGAAGCAAAACAAGACAAAACAAAAAAACAGGAGCGTGTCCATCTTTAGTCTGTCTTTCCTTTCTCTCTCACACACTCCTGAATAATTTACACCCACTACTTCCTCCCACACGGTAATCTGTCACCTCCTCTGCTTCTCCACGTCCCTTGTGTACACGCTGCGTGCACACTTATGAATGTGTGTGTTTGTGAATTAACTGTCAGTGTGTTGTACGTGCGTGGGTGATAAGGAGTGTGTGCGTTGCTGTTTCTGCTGCTGCTGTTGTTGTTTATGAGTTTCTGCAGAGGCAGACAAACACACACACACACAAACACACACACACACCCTGAGATGGCGGCACTTAAACCTACAACTGGCTCATATCTCTGCAGAAAGCCGCCCACTTCTGCTCAGGACTGGATGTACAGCAGCGTGACAAACAGCACAGAGCTGCCACAAAACACAAAAGCAGCTCCGAGGCAGGCGAAACAAGGAGGAAACGATAATCATATTACTGTATGATAATGTAATAAAAGTTAATGTTCATATTTCTTGAAAGTTGTGGAAAGGTTTTAGGTACTGTAGCTCTATAACAGCCTCAGTTTGGGGTAGCAAGGATTAAGACTGATGAGCGAACTAAAGTGATTACAACAACTTAATTTTTAGAAATTACAAAGCAGTTCTTTTGAAGGCTTTTTGAAAAATAAACCTTTGCTGTGAGTTTATCATTACACAGTTATTTACACTGAATTATTTGGTTAGTTACAGCACAAACATTTTAGCAGCAGCTAGCTGTATCATTCCTGGTGCAATCAGATGCTTCCTGCAGGAATATCATACTATTTCTGCTAAATTATCACAACACTAACAATGGTAGAAAATAAACCTAGAAAATGTTTTAGGATTTAATTAAAGTGATATTCTACCCAAAATTGAAATTTTGTCTGTTGATATATTTCCCAGAGTTAGATAAGTGGGAAAAAGCATTTTGTAACCAGCGCAGTAATTCTCCTGATCTGGCAGCAGTCCGTCTGCTTTAGCTTAGCATAAACAATGGAAGTGAATGGCAGGTACTAGCATGCTAGTACTTGCCATTCACTTCCATTGCTAAAGCTAAAGTCCATCTGCTTTAGCTTAGCATAAACAATGGAAGTGAATGGCAGGTACTAGCATGCTAGTACTTGCCATTCACTTCCATTGTTTATGCTAAGCTAAAGCTAAACTAAAGCAGACAAACTGCTGCCAGATCAGGAGAATTACTGTGCTGGTTACAAAATGCTTTTTCCCACTTATCTAACTCTGGGAAATATGTCAACAGACAAAATCTCAATTTTGGGTGGAATATCCTTTTAAGGTAGCAGTCCTCTATGATCTTTGTTGTTTTTTCAAAATTCAAGTTGTTCAAAGTAACATCAGCTAAAGCAACACTTAAGTTTACAGTTTCTCCTTCCTACTCATTGAAAGTGGAATTACAACTGTCGTAAACAACCCTGCTGTAGCTAGCGCTAACAATGAGCTAACACTAACATGAGCCAACTGATATTAAATAAACCACAAAGTAAAAAGATCCACAGTGTTGGACAAAAAATATTACTTACAAGTCCAGTAGCAACAAAGCCAGGTCACCATCAGTCTGTCTCATGTAGCCTCATGTTTGTAACTAGTGTAGGCCTCGTCAACGTTCACTCTGGTTCACGCCTTGCTTCGCCTCAAAAGACATTACTTTCTTATGTTTACCTCCAGGCTCCACCATGATGCCAACAAAAACAGCTAAAATCATCTTCTTGTGCTTTTTATTGATGGTTGGCAAACTGAAAAAGCAAACTGCTAGCCTTTATATTAGCTACCAGAACAGTAAACAGCTATTGCCGTAAAGCAGGTAGAGACCTTGTAGCCTCAACAGGTCTAACGTTGGTCTGATCGGTTTTGTGTCACAGTGCTCCACGTTTGTTCTGCGGGCTTAACGCCAGAGCTGCAACTGAGAAAAACTACAAAGATGGCGTCGGCTCAAGAAGGGTGCTCGTTTCAAACGGCAAAAAATTCCAATGATGGCGTCGGCTCAGGAGTGGCTATTGTTTCAAATGGCTTTGGTATCAACTTTGAACAATTTAGACTTGAGCCTTTCTTTGAGACATGAGCAGACAGGTGTACTTAAAGGAACTAGAGGCAGGAAAAAAGAAACGATGCTCACGAGCGACGCGCCCGGCTCTGCGAGTAACTGCAGCCCAGCACGGGAGCGTGCACAGACGGCTATGTTACACAAACACAAAAATACCATTACCTGACCCTCTTCACACGCTCCCACGCCACACCTCCAATATCTCACGATTGAAAAGGCAACTCCCCGCCGCTCTCACGGACAATATTGCGGCGAAGCAATCCACGCTGCAGCCCTGATCACAGCTAATGCTACTACTGTAGCATGATCACAGCTAATGCTACTGCACGCTAGCTCTCTCTGAGTCATACATGGGTGGCCTCATTCTTTTTGGTTTATAACGCTTCATCACCCATTAGCTTTGAAAAAATGAACATACATGTTTAATTTTTTACAGATTTTTTAAAGATCCTGCCCCATGTTCCTTTAAGTCATTTATTTAAAAAATATATATATATATGCTTCGCCTTTGTATGTTGGACTGCCCAGTTGACTGACATCCGTAACGATGAATATGTTGTGTTGTTTGTTGCTCTGATTGGTCCTAGCACTGTCCAATTGCGTGCGGAGACAGTTTGAAAGACAACCATAGATTCTGCCCCACGACTGGGTGGTTTCAATGGCTCATGGCCAGACTATATATTTACATATAAACGATGGCTTGCTAGGCTAGGTAAGATGACTTAAAGAAAAAGATCTCATTTCATCATGCCATTCTTGATTTTTCAAATTTGAGGTTGATGTACAACATCTTGATGAATGTTACATCCAAAGAATCAATAAAACAAATAAACCAAGGCTATTCACAAGCAGAGACAACTTCAGAAAGTACCGTTTGTAAGCATAAAACCATTCACGTTTCATCTAAGACAAGTACAACCACACTGGCATAACTTGCTGTAAATGCTTACGATTGATGAAACAGACAAACCTGTCTTGAGCGAAGCTGCAGTCATGTTCTGTATGAGCCCATGACCGGGTTTGTTCATGGAAAACAAAGCTGCTGCTGAATAATTTATCAAGCTTGATATTCACAGCTGAACAGGGTCTCAGAGTCAAGATGCAGTTTGATAAGAAGACTGTTCAGGCAGCTCTGTAAGGTTTGATGTCTCCCGGCACCAGACGTCGGTTTTGTTTTGATGACCGAAAGCTTCTGATCCACTGCTACTAACTGAAAGACTCACCTGTTCCGAGCATAAAGGACTACAGGTTATGTTGCAAGTCCAGTCTGATTCATAAGTGCTTTAGTAGATCTAGCATGTGGTTGCAGGTGGAGCTGTGATTGGTCAGTTTGAGATGCATGTTCCAGATGCGGGTTTGACGTTGGTCAAAAGAGATGGAGCTAATGGAAAACATGCAGAGGAGTCGTTTGCAGCCCAAATAAACTTTTGCTGGTCATACAGAACATAAATAACGCTAATACGAATACTTTGTGGAGAGTCACTGCAGCCTAAAATATTCTTGTCCTTTTTACAAACAGCCTGTGCAGGTTTTGATTTGTTCTAATGCTTCTATTTTTCTTCCAGTCAAATTTGCTTTGAGTCTTCCAAAGAATTCTTGATACATTTTTCACGCCCTGTTGGCTGCTTTTTCTCTCATTCTCTCTCCAGAACTTAAACATTTAAAAGCAACGTATTTTATGTCTGACACGTTGATCATTCGGTTGAAAAAGGTTCCTAAATTTGGGTCCCACTGTTATGTGTTCTCTGCTGCACAGATTAATCAACTAATGGGTTGATAAGGCAAAACCTTGCATGGTGACAAATAAAAACTCCTAAATTCAAGAGGACTGCAAAGTCAGTAACCTCTTATTAGCTGTAATATTCAGAGTTTTTAATATCAATACTGACAGCACAAACCAAAAACTGCTCATTTATGCCTAAGAAAAGATCTTTTTCCTCGAGCAACTTGATCAAGCAGTTTCATCACGCAAACGTTAACAAGTTGAAGTGGGATTACAGTCGGCAGACGGGCAGAAAAAGCTCATCTGAGGAACAGAATGTGACTCTTTGTTGTGAAATTCGCTCAGTGAAACAAGAAGCGAACGTGTACAATTTCAGAACAGCCTGAAGAAGCTGCAAATTCTCCCTCAGCCAGACACACTGGAAAAAAGGAAATGTTGAATTTACTTAACCAAGTTATGTCAACTGGTTCCACTAAACCTAGTTGTTTAAATGTAAAGTTATACATCATTATATTAAAAGTAAATGTATATTATTACTCTTTACATTTAAGTATCTTGGTTTAGTAGAACCAGTTGACATAACTTGGTTAAGTATATTCAACATTTCCTTTTGTAGAGTGCATCCATCTGCATCCTTCTGTCATCGCTGGTGGATTTATCAGGTTTTAACTCAAGCCGATGATCGATTACAGGAGAAATTAAACTGTTATGGTTTAATCTGATTACTTTGTATTTCAAATCGATGGCTATGACAGGAATTCTCTCCTAAACTTAACACAGCAGTTGCCTAAATTAACTACTAATTAGATCCAGACAGATTAGATTTTGTGATTATTCTTGTCATGATTTCTCACAAAATCTTTTTCCATCAGAATCAAACTGAATTAAACTTTTAAATGTATAAAAGCTAATAAAAACATTTAGAGGATTATTACATTTTGGGAAACAGTTAGGAGCCTCAAACCCTGGACCTTATGGTTTTGTACATGGTCCTTGATGAATAAATAATAAATAAACAAATGATTACAGGAAGCTTAAAAATACAAAAATTATTCAATTTAAAATAAAATTAAAAACAGAATTATAAAAACACACGTAAAACCTGAAAAGGTTAATAAATTGCAAAAACTCAAATTATACTCAAACCTGAATTTAAAAAACGTTACATTAATCAATTGATTTTAAATAAAAATATTGCGTATTTTGTATGTGGGTGTTTCTTGTCAATGGAATTAAAATTATTACACATTCTGGCTTTTTCCTTTGATTCAACAAAACAAAATCTACATAAAAAAGGAAATGAAAAAGTTTTGTGTAACTGCAGAAGATAAAAATAACCACAAATATTTTCTTTGAAACATCAGACTGATACATTTTCAATTAATCTGCAGAATTAACATGAAAATAATAGAAGTAACGAGATAAAGACAAGCTGAACAGGAAGATCCAACAACATCCACATCAGATAAAACTGTCTGGTGGAACTGAAACATGATTTGGGAGTAAATGATCTTCTCATGTTTCTGTACAGTTCAGCTGTCAGAACAAAAAGCTTCTGCACCTCACAAAAAAATAATTTGTTGTCAGAAAAATCACAGCTGGAACCTCATTTCTGCAGATCAAAAAACATTTTACTATGCTTCATAGAAAGGAAAAATGCTCCAGAAAGAGATTCTTTGTGTGTTCAGAAAAATTAATAAGTAAAAAATCTTTGTGGCTTGAATGAAAAAAGTAAAAGAAAATTTTGTGGCAAAACCTGATTGTGGCAGATTTAGTAGAAAGGCAAAAATACAAACGCCTTTTGCTTTTCATCCAAGGATTTTTGTTAATTCAAGCAGAAAAGTGCAGAGTGCCAAGCTTTTAAAACCCTCCAGAGGGTCATTAGTGTATCAGAGGTCCTCAATTACAAATCCTACAGGGCCATTCTGACATTTGTGAAAGAGTCCATGTGGCGGGGGAATGGGGTGGCACCTTAGGTTGGTGAAAACATGCTGCTACACTCTCCGAACGAGCAATATCTTTGGAACGCACAGCTCCGAAAGTGAATCTTAAAGGTGTGGAACATTCAAAAAACATTTTTTAATGATTATTTCTGATTATAATCGGTCACTCTGAGTTTTTCATGCAGGCTGAACATGAAAATAGTCTCCTACACCTATCTCCTGCAGTAGCTTCTGATAGAAAATAGACGGTGAAACACTAGGATTTGAAAATCCTGACAGATCTACATCCCACTGTCACTTAACATTCATGGACTCACCCATCTTGACTCACGACGGGGAAGGCTGTTGTTAGTTTAGCGTCCAGGACACAGCAGAGAACGTCTCAACTAGTAGAAGCTAACTGTTAGCATTAGCACCTCCACCACACAGCAGAACTCCTTCAGGCTTGTGTTATTTGTGGAGATAAAACATCAATGTTGTAAAGCAAACGGAGTCAGTGGTAATGTCACATTGCTGTTAGCCAATCGGAGAAGAGATGTCCAGATATCAGGAAGTAAGATCCTGTCGTCTGAAGCTAATTTCTCCTGGCTAACGCCTTCGTGCTGATACAGGCGCTTCTGGGCTTTTTTTCCTTAGAGTACGACTTACAAGGCATTCATTCCTACTAGAGACCTCTGCAAATGTATTGATTAAACAAGCATTCCACACCTTTAAAGAGGGCTTACACTCGTTATTTCAATACATCTGCTGTGTTCTCTAATATGAATGAATGCCTTGTTAGTTGTTTTTTGTGTGGGTGTAACTGAAGCCTAGCAAAAAAACCCCAAAAAAACCCATTGACCTATTTCCTACATCATATCACAGTACAGGGTAAGACTATCCCTTTAATGGATTTCTAATAACCCATACATAATTCCTGAAACAGGGAAAACTCCATATTGCTGCTTTGAGTCTGATTTTCCATGACATTATTTAAATTGTGACAAGAATGAGCCCTAAACATCAATAAATCACCAGATTTGACAAACTAGCTGATATCTGAACATGGTCAGACAAAGAACAGTTAAACTACAGACACAGCCCTGCAGCGGCGTTCTGCAGAATCGGTCATCATCACGCCGCTGCTGCTGGAGGCCTGCAGCGACGTCTTATTGACATTCATAAGAAGCATGACCCATCAGAATGTAGCACAACCGAAGTCCCCAAAGCTAAATGATTAATGCTAATTGGAGTCATGTGAACTTCACATGTAAAACTGATGATGTGTAACGTGTGCTGCCGGCTGACTGAAAGGAAACATTACATGATATTTTTTTGTGACTCTAAGGACAAAAAACACCTACATAATTCTGAATTTTGCTTGTTCATTGAATTTATTTGGTACTGAATCATTTGAAGCATATTTAAATTTTACAGCATGAAGGGAATTCACAGCAGAGGAGCTGATCATGTTTCACAGCAATGGCGAGCAGTTCTGACTCACAGAAGCACATCAGATTAAATCAGATTAGGAAGCCGAACAGGCGGCTGCCATGTTGGGACCGCGTAATGACGGCTCGCTTCGGTCAGTTCCTCGGCTGCTGAGCAGATAAGTTCCTCTCATCAGAGAAAATGAAACCCTGCATCATGAAACGTGACAGATTATTTAGAGTTTTAGAAATGTAATAGACCGTTTTGATCAGAACTAAAGCTGTGAAACATTTACCAAGATAGATGCTGGTCCAGTCCCCTAAAAGGTTGTATGAGTCTGTATTAGTGGACCGGTTTTAACTTTTCATATGAGGGTGATTGCACGTAAAATAAAAAAAGATTTTAAATGATTTCCTATTCTTTCTTTTTCTTCTCTCTTCTTTACCAAAGAATCCATAAACTGGTTCCAATCGTTCTGATAGTTCAGAACCATTATTGGACCATTAATAGGAATTTAGGGTTGATTTTCACTCAAACCTGTTAGTGCCACAGTCGTGAGACTGTTAATTATGTCACCTGATCCACATTTAGTCATCAACCTTGTGGTTTCTCAGTTCTCTTGTTACCTTGTCTGTTTTTTATCCCTGGTCCTGCTCCACAAACCTTGTTATCAGTTTGTTTTATAAATAAATAAATAGATTAAACACCAACCTGCCTCCTTGTTCTCTGTCCAAAATGCTTTTTGTTCCTTTTACATCTGATACCAGCCTGGGGACATGACCGTCTCACTACATCTCCTTTTTTATAACCTCATATTGTATTTTATCCCACTGATTTGTTACATTAAATAAATAAAATAAATAAATACACCCAGTTTGTTCATGAGCACCATATCACTAATTGGAACATAGTGATGGTTGAGAGGAAAATAGGCTCTAACAGGTTTCTGTTTATCAAAGCGTTTGAAGCAAACTCCAGGGGGGGAAATGTAGTCCTCCTTCCACTTTCTAAACCTGCATGCTTTTGATCTCTGGGGAGAAACCTGGAGAATCCAAAGAAAACATCTAAATGCACAGAGAAACACTAACTCACTGAAAGACATGAGATCCTGCTAAATTATGAATTTAGGACATTTGCAGGAGTGAAAACTATGACGGCATATTAGGGATACTTGGATGGAAACGAGGAGAAAAAAATCAAGATTTAAGATGAAACGCACTGAAAGAAACACATATAATACCCATAATGCATTGTGCTAATGGTCACTTTATACATCATACTAGGTTTTATTATTATCGTATCGTAGTCACAACATGAAAGTCCTGGATTCAGCATTTTCTTCAGTTTCAGATAAATATTCACATGCTTTGTTTCCTCATCTTGCATTAGGCTAAATCATTAGACATTAGCTTCAAGATAAATAGAAAAGTCTTTTTTTTTAATTAAACTCTGAAGATTAGACTAAATTAACACAAAAAAATATCCGATTTTATTAATTCTTAGGATCTGCCCTGAGCAGGGTGGCCACAGGGGGGTCCAAGCCTAATGTTAGGGTGGCACTGGCCCAGCCTGGACTCTCCCTAGTTCCGCCCCTTATTAAAAGGAAATTCTGGTTCTGGTAGCCAGAGTAAGCCTTCTCTGGCTATCTCGACTTTTTTTTCCTCAACACTGTATCAATATTTGCAGAAATCTGCAGAAATCTATGTTGCTGCTATTGGTTGATAACTGACAGTTAATAGAAACCTGCTGGTTACATTCTCTACAGATCATTACAGATCATCAATCTGAAGCATTCGCTGAATTTCAGAAATATGTGATATAATTTAGCCCCTGGCAGCAAATAATGGTCTGGATACACTTGAGTTGCTCATTTCCTTTATTCCTCTGAGTATAAGAGCCAAGAGTGGTACGAGAAGAAATGTCGAGAAAAAGAAGCGTGAGGAAACGAGGAAAGACAAAGATGGAAAAGTGAACATCAAGCATGTTTTTTATTAAAAGTATATAATTTTAATTTGATGAGAAATTAAATAAAAGCCGGTTCATGTTTTGTTTTGTTTGAGCCTCCATTCTGCTGTCAAAATGCTAGATTCAGTCACGTTATTAGTGATGTTTCATAAACATGCTCTTCTTTTTTTAGTAAAAGATCAGCAAAAAGGACATGAATTAAATTATTAAAGTTTGTTATGGTTTTTAGAACACAATTAGTGGGATAAATGTTTTTTATTCTAACAAACGTTATGATTCAGATCTCCTGTGAGTTGAAAAGACTAAGAATGTGTTGCACACTGATCCAAAATCACCAATAAAAGTTCCCAAAAGGCTGTGCCTTCTGCTCCAAATGAGAAAAAATTACAAATATTAATAGAAAAACAGAGCTATCTACAGAGTAAATGCTTCTTTTTTAAAGAACATTTACTACATCAATCGACGGAACAAAGAGAAGCACCGAGACAGAATTACAACACGTCTCAGTCCTCTCAGGTAACTCGTTGACATTGAGATTCAGCTACAAACATGTACCTTTACGGTGGCTGCACAGACAAAACAAATAGAAGTTGTTTAAAAAAACACTCCTTGTATGAAGCTGTTTGGACACATTAATAATAAACCTGTCACCGACACGCTTCACCTGAGCAACAGAAACAGATGCTTTGCTTTCACTGCTGCTAATTTCCCTCCAGATTTAACAACAGGGTTGTTCAGCTGCATCAGATGCAAATGTCTTCTGTCATCCGTGTTTGTTCAGAGCCCAAAAGTGAGAGTATCGGTTTATTTCTAACAGGGGAGTGGCTGGGGCTTTAGTAGAAATGTTCTTGCTTTGTGAAAATATACGGTTTCAGATTTGATCCTACCTGATGTTGAATCAGTCAGATTTTTCTCTTTAACTTTAAACTCGCTCACTTAGTGGATCCCACGCACAATAGTTCATTGGATTGCAGTCTAGACTTTGTGGTGACCATTTATGGAACGATCCAGACTTTGATACTTGTAACTCGTATTGTGTTTTGTAACCTGTAACTTTCATTTTGTAAAATTAAACTTTCGTTTTGTAACATTAAACGTTTTATTTGTAACACTCTTAGGTGTGTTTTAAGACGTGTTATTTTAAATGTCTGCATGTTACAAAACAAAATTCTCATTTTACAAAACAAGTTACATGTTACAAATCAAAAATTACATGTTATAAACTGAAAGTTACATGTTACACATTGAAAGTTACATGTTACAAATCGAAAGTTACGTCTTACAAATTGAGAGTTACAAATTACAAACTGAAAGTTACATGTTAAAAATTGAAAGTTACGTCTTACAAATTGAGAGTTACAAATTACAAACTGAAAGTTACATGTTAAAAATTGAAAGTTACGTCTTACAAATTGAAAGTTATATGTTACAAATTGAAAGTTACGTCTTACAAATTGAAAGTTATATGTTACAAATTGAAAGTTACGTCTTACAAATTGAGAGTTACAAATTACAAATTGAATGTTACATGTTAAAAATTGAAGGTTACATGTTACAAATCAAGTTACATGTTAAAAATTGAAAGTTACATGTTACAAATCGAAAGTTACGCCTTACAAATTGAGAGTTACAAACCAATAGTTACATGTTACAAATCGAAAGTTACTAGCCTAGAAATCTAGACAAGCCATGGCATCAACTTAGGTCTATTTAGACTTGGGCTTTTCTTTGAGATGTGAGCAGATAGAGGTATTTAAGTCATTTATTTTGAAAAAGGATGTCTTTGTTTCTACTGCTTCTTCTTCTTTGACGATGTATGGCGGAGCCCATTGACTGATTTCCCTAGCAATGAATATGTCACGTTGTTCATTGGTCTGATTGGTCCTAGCCCTGTCCAGTTGTGTATGGAGACAGCTTAAAAGACAACCATAGACCAAGCTCTGCTTATGGGCTGTGGCCATATTTGCACATATAGGATGGCTTGTCAGGCTAGAAAGTTACATGTTACAAAACATGATACAAGTTACCTGTACTAAAGTCTTGATCCTAGTTCCATAACCATTTGTCCTTTTTGATGAAAGCAGGAACCACTTTCTCTATATTGAGTTCTGCAGTTTGTATGAGATGTTGCTCCATCTTGATGGAACATGAAGTCAATGTAGTCAGCCATGAAAGGAACCACCTATTAAAATGAAATATCAGGTTGGACAAAACATTTTTTGGAGACTCAGTTGTAAATTTAATTTCATGCAAAGATGGAAAAAGATATGGGGTGGAAATAGCTGTAAAAAAAATCTATGTTTTTAAAACTCGCTGCTGTTTGGTTTACGTTTTATTCAACCTTGAGTTTCTATGAACATAGAGAAGAATAAAAAGCTTCTTCAAACAGCAATCTACTAAAACAGAAATTTCCCAGACCTGTTAATAGAATCCATTCTCAAGACTTTGGTGAACAGCTGTTTTAAAATTGTTGTGATGTAAAAACAAAACAAAGAAAAGCTAAAAGTCTTTGTGATTATTCAACACTGATTAGAAATTCAAATCCTGGACTGGAGAGTTTCTGTCTGTTTGCCTCAGGATGTTCTTTTCCTCCTGTTATTTGTGCTGATCCTCTTCTCCTCCTCCTTTTCCCAGCTCCCACCTGATCTTTCATCTCTCTCCTCCTTCATAAATTCATTCAGCTATGGAATGCTAAAGGATTCCCTGCAGCATCACTTCAGGATGGTCAGATGTTTTCTGCTTGTCACGTTTTTGAAAAGATGGTTCATCATTTTCACCATTGCACATGGCCGCCTGCAGCCTGCAAACCAACATTAATGCGAACACATCGAATTGGACCAACAGTGATTAGATCCCAGCAGGAAAACATGCTTTGACTGCAGCCCTGTCGCTTCTCGTTTCCCCCATCACTGATCCAGGATGTGCCTAAAACTTATAACATTACAGATCTGTTGAAGTGCATTTGCATATGAAAATACAAATCTGTGATGGTCTGGCCCTCAGGAGCTCAGATCCCATCAACATAAACTCACATCACAGTCCTTGAAGCTAAATGTTTTGTACTACAAAGCTGAGAAGTGTACTGATTGTTATCAGCTGGGTTTGTCGCCTCGTGTGATAAAACATTTTCTAAAGATATCCTCTTTGATGTTTTGCAGCAATACATTTCTCCATCTGTGCTGCTGACAGCTGGACTCGTGGTGTAAACTGACTGAATGTTTTCATACAACGTGTTCATGAAGTGCAAATGAAAAAAGTTTATCTGAATGTCTAGACAGATAAATATAGACATCCTTAAAGACCAAGTTCACAGAGACACCATTTTTACTTGTTATTTTTTTAAAGTGTAACATGCTGGCTGAATGTAAAAATAGTCTTCTACAAATGTGTTGAAAAAACATCAAACATCAAAACAGCAATAAAATAAATAAAAAAAAAGATCGGCAAATGTATCTAATTGAGGACGGGCTTTAACTCTTCACAAGCTACTGCATTGAAACTTATTATCAAAAAGCATCTAATTGTAGTTGCACACCAAAAAAGCACCTATGCTAATAATAAAAGGTAACACAAAATTAGAAGATAAAGCTTAATGAAAGAAATAAGCTGCTTTCATTTTCATCAAAGCAGAACTAATTGTAAGATTAAAATAGACGAGACTGGGTGTAACGTCTGAATTTCTAATGAAGCTTTAAAATAAAATCCTATAATCATTACTCACCTCACGTGTACCTTCTGCAGAAAACATGCACAAAGTGAATGCATGTATACAATATTTTGATGGATGGTTGTTTTTCACACCGTATCTTCCCTTTCAACTCATTTATCTTGTGTAAATGTGACGTGTGTGTGTGTGTGTGCGTGCGTGTGTGTCCAACCTCATTATAGGCCATTTCAGCTCAAGGTAGAACCATTTTTAAAAGCGCATTAATATTGAAGACATGACTTTACGTCGTGTTTACCCATTAATGAATTTGAAAACAAGAAAGGTTCTCCTCGGCTTGATTTGCTTACGAAGCTCCCAGGGCATGCAAGGCTACAATAAAATGTGTGACTCCCTTAATGAACGCATAGCAAAAAGAAACGTCCTGAGACTCAGAGATGAGTTCGCTGCAGCTACAGGCTAAAGGTAAAAAGAGATTTTTTATTTTAACTGATTTCAACAATGTTTTCCTGTCTATGGTTATCTTCAATGGTGTATTAGGGACGCTCCAACGTGATATTTTTCCAAGGATAATGTCAAAACATAAAGACTCCTCGTATAAATGGCTAATATACAGTTTATAGATATGTTATTATTATATTATACTTTATAAACCAGTACTAAGTGCTAATTTTGCATTAATTAAGAGTGAAAAAGAGAGAAAACTGACCAGTTTCTTGCAAAAATAACGAGATAAATCTGGGTAACAGGTTACAATAACCATTTATTAATGTTACTGGGAGCATTATTAAGCATTAATAAACTATTAACAACTGTAAAGTAATGCATTATTAAGCAGACACCCCCCCTGGCCCTTTGTCCTAACCTTTAGGACACTTAATAGTTAAAGCAGCAATCCGGAGTTATCCCCTTTCAGGAATTATGTATGATTTTTGAGAAATCCGTAAAAGTGATCGTCATATCATGTACTGTGATATAATGTAAGCAATACGTCTTTGCGCCCCCTACCCCGTAAAATCGGTGCAATAGGAAACTGAGTGCCAATCAGAGCTAACCAATAGTGTTAGAGTACTGCGTACGTGCTTCAAAGTTAAGGAAGCACCTCGGCTGATGCAGAGTTGATGAACTTTTCACGGACAAGTAAGTCTTTAAAATATAAATATATGAAAACACAACATGACATGAGAATAATAATTGTAAAACAACATGTTTTAGCTCTGTTTGTCGGCTACAGAAGCACATTCATAAACAAGAAACGTGCAGTCGCCATCTTAAATTACCAAGTCGACCGACTATTGGTGCGATATGCTTGTCAGCCACTAGATGGTGCCATCAGATAAAAGAAATACTTTAACAATAACGGTAACGTTAATAAAGGAATCCTTTGTTTATTAATGCTTAATAATGCACTAAGTAATGTTAATAAAGGGACCCTTATTGTAAAGTGTTACCCAAATCTGTTTTCCTCACCCATACTTATTGCATAATAAACACCGAATGAGCCGGGTCTTAGGCGAGTAAGAAAAGCACAGGTGTATTAATAAAACTGTTGGTTAGCAGATTTTACAGAGCAACCAGCAGCAGTGGGTGTGGAATGCAGCCCTCTTTAATCTACCTTTGCTTTCCCTACGATGTTACACACCAGGTTTTGAACAAAAGATAATAAATCAAAAATAATCTTTATTCTAAATCAACACCACGTAATTAAGCAAGAAATACAAAATAAAAGGAAGGAAAGTAATAATTGGACAAAGATTAAATGACTGTATATACACCTGGGACCATAATGAAGAACATAACCAACCAACAAAGCAGTTGTCATAAACAGAATCTCATTTAACAGAAAAAGGGAAACAGTCACAGAAAATGACACAAGAGGAAGAAAACAAAACCACCAGAAAACCCAAAGAACACAAAAATGATGGATCCTATTTGAGATGTCTTGTAGTTATTAGATTTATTAGAAAACATTTCTAAACTCCTCTCGCTGCATCAGCTTAACTTCAAAGTGGCATCACATCCCAAAAGAAGCATGCTCACTTTCCCCTTAAATTATTCAACTTTTCCAGCTGCAGAGCAGCAGCTGCCCCATCAGGCCCAATGAAGTCACAATGAAAAGGAAACAAGCGGCTCGAATGTACAGTGTTCCTAATCACATACATAAAACATGCATTCTTATCTGTAAACAGCAATGCGGAGGAAAACAGGAAGCCAGCACAGACATGCTGAGTGTTTACGAGAGCATTTCGCTTTCATCCCTCTTTTCCGATTTCTTCATTCTGCTGCTGCCTGAGTGTGAATGAGATCCATCCATCTCCCACTGAAAGCCGCCCTTTATAATTACAAAGGCCCTGCCTTCCATCTAAACCAGCCAATACTCCCATCATTACAGTGTGTGTGTATGCCCATCGCCCATCTGAGCAGCACCACCTCCACTCCCTGCAAATCACGCTCTGCATCAGTCGTCAGCTTTTCTCAGCCACAGCGCAAATCCTGAAGCAAACACACACATACACACACACACACAGCTGCTGTTTATTGGTAAAGGTGCACGTGTGTAAAGATGTCCAAATGGCAAATTTAGTGAAGATTATCTGATGTTTAGGATGAGGCTTAAAGAGACACAGGGAGACGGTGGAAGAAGAGTTAAGTGCCTGCCCTGTAACCAGGGGGTTGCAGGTTCGAGCCCGATCTGTCGCAGTCGTTATGCCCTTAAGCAAGACACTTACTTTCCTGATGGTGGTGGTCAGAGGGACTGGTGGTGCCAGTGCTTTGGAGCCTTGGCAGCCTTGCTTCTGTCAGTGCGCCCCATAGGGCATCTGTGGCTACATCACCACCAGTGTATGAGTGTGTGTGTGCATGAGGGTGAATGACTGGTTGTGTTGTAAAGTGCCTTGGGGGGTTGTAGAACCCTAGAATGTGCTATATCAAATGCCCCCAAAACAGTGTGGCATTCATTTGCGGTCTGGATGCAGAGGGGCCTGGCCCGCCTGAGTGCTTCAGGAAAGCGGGATACAAAGCAGCTTCTGCTGCTCATTGATAACAAGAATGAACCAAGATTTGATGTCTTTCTCCAAAAGTCTCCAAAAACACCAGAAAACAAGTTTTTATATGTGTCTGTAGTCATTTTGTTGAGACAAGTTACTAGAGGTGTCTGAATATTTGCAAAGTTGACAATGCTTAACAATTTAGACACTAGTTCACATAAATTCATCATTCAGATCCTGCAGTGACACCCTTGTCCACCATCTTTAGTCGTGTTTCCATTATAAAAGTTCCAGGACATTTCTAGTAGGGGTGTGGTGACTGGAAAAATATGCTGGCTCAATCCTCTCAGCCATTATGTCTCCGTACAAAATTGGCTCTTTCAGGACATCAGCATATCGCAACCATGTGGACAGTGAGTGACGTCACGGAGCAAAACTAAAAAGCGTAAAAGTTTTATTCTGTCAAAGTACACCATAATTGAATCCATTTAGGGGGACAGGGAGAGTGGCTGTGTGATGTAAAAAGTGGCGTTCAGTGACCAGAAGAAGTGATTTTATGGTGCTCTGTGGGAGACCACAAAGTTACCAAAAATACGATGTTGTGGATGGATTTCCTTTTCCTTCCATTCTGCTTCACCGGCAACTTTTCCAATTTTACAAATGCCAGTTGTTTGGTGACATCTGTCGATATCATTTCCCACTGATAATCCACACGAGTTAACCACAAGTCCTCCCAGTGACGCTACCGGGTCATTTCCGAGTACGTACCCTAGTTCAGGTACTCGGTTGGTCCCTGAAATGGCCCGGAAAGTGGTCCTTTCAAGCCGGCGCGGTGAAATGGAGACATGTACATGACCAAAAGGTCAACCAATATGGGTTTTTCTATTGCAGATACCAAAGCCGATATGAGGTGGTCACGGTCAGCCGATGGCCAGTATGTGCTACCAATTTTTTGGGCCGATGTTAACGGCCGATATCTCAACGTTTTGCACTTTATGTGCATGCTAAAATTTCCCTACTAACAACAGTTGATGCACAACATTTCTAATTCTAATAGGTTTTGAACACTGAATTTAACCAACTAATGAATTTTGTGCACAACTCAGTGTTAAATCAAACATTTACCATATTTAATAAAAAAATATCAACAAACTGACCAAGTCTTAAATATCCAAAACAGGTTTAAAAGGAAATATCAGTTGACATTAATGTTCCAGAGCATTTATAAAGCAGATGTTTTTCAGGTATGTAAATTTTCATTTAAATAAAAACAACTTAAATATACAAAATATAAAGAAAACTTCTCCTGAAAAAATATGTAAATACATCAATTTAGTAATCAATAGTGCTGAAAACACTACGAGGAACCTGGTAAAACACCAGCAACATCTAAAGTGCATTCAATCTATTTTTTCTTTCTTACTAATAATTCTTAACCTCTTCATGTAAACTAAACCTTTTAATTAGAACTGGTTACTTGATTAGAAATCCATTCATACCTACAGGTTTGAGCTGTTTTAGATCAGGGGTCAGCAACCTATGGTTCTGGACAAATACTGTCCTCATTTGAGTGATTCTTGCTCTGAGTTGCTATTATTGGATCATTCTGACTGCTGTCTGCAGCAGATAAGCTACTGAGTGATCAGCACTGCTCTATTCAACCACACATTAAATAAACTTTCTAAGAATAACCCTATTAAAAAGCCTCTGCTGAAATTTTCAGTTTGAAATTCATTGAGATTCAGCTTGTCAACAATATTTCTGACGGTTATTGGATCCCATATTGAGTAGAGCCAGAATGGACACATCATGCATCGAATCAAGACAAACACCTGAGACCTTTGCACAACTAAAATACTGAAACCCATGCACCATCACCAGATCTATCAGGGAAAATGCCTGGAGCGTGGTGTTTGTGTGTCCTCAGTCAGGTTAGAAGGCTAAGTGGTGATAAAACCAAACAAATCCTTCCATCTGAACTGTTTCCTGACCTTATTAGGATGTGTTAACTGTGGGGAAGCTACACACGTATTTCTGCAGGGGAAAAAAAAAGAAGTGGTGCATTTGTGTGAGTGGGCGAGAAGAGGGCATGGAGACGATGCATCCTCTTAAACAAACACACATGAAGGAGACACTTCATGTCCTCTCTGGGATATTATTTATTAGTTATAAACCATCTCGTGTTCTCAAACACGCTCTTTGGTTCCCGCTCAAAAAGCTGATACCACCCACACTGCTCCCCTCCACCCCATCAGTCATCCACCCAACGCTGTATCCAGACAAAGGCCTCCAGAGCCGACAAACAGCAGAATCTGAACACATAAACCAGACCATTTATGGATCTGGGGCGACACACACACACACACACACACACACACACACACACCTGCACACATGCACACACACTTGTGTTGGCTGACAGACTTAAATTAAGACAGAAAGTTGGTCAAACTGTGATTTTATAGACCTGAGAGACAATGAAGCTCCAAAACTCATAAAGTCAACATGGGTCAAACAATGAAAACATCTCTTTACATCACACTTTGAGATTTAAAATGTTACAATCCACCAAAATATTTGACTTAAAGGCAGGTTTATAATGTTTTACAGCTTATATTTGAATAAAACTGAAGCACTTTCACACATTCTTTTAAATAAATCAAATAATCCAAATAAATTCATTTGCAGGAATGAATTTCCTCTTTTTCTAAACTAAGTTTGAACATGTCTGAGTGCTACTTTGATGGATAAAAAGAGAAATTTTGCAGATATTAAACTGAACCAAAAACTGTGACTGATGTCAGAAACACAGCAGCTGAATTGATTTTGTGGGTTTTTTCCCACATGTGAGGGATGTCATCGCCGTCTAATGAAGAAACATTGATTTTGTTTCAATCTTTTTATCACAGTGAGAAATGCTGCTGGTGTGTATTCAGAAAAACAAAGATTGGATTTTGGTAGCAGCAATCAGAACCAGGAGGAGCAGAAGTGATATTTTCTCTCAAGGGCAGCAAAAATGTTCAGGTTTGATCTCTACCAACAGAAAAGAAAACAAATGTTAAATAATGGATGATTAAAGCTGAGTTTGTAGATGGACGCAGGTTTCTGAAGGTGTTTTTGTTCACTTTACATGCAAATCTGAACAAATTACATTTCAATAAAATGATCTAAAATGTTTTGCGAATTGCTAGTTTCAGGAATGTTGGGCAATGTGACAGGAGTAATTAATTACTCCTGCTGCTTTAGTTTTAATTGATTCCATCTGAAGCAATAATTTGAAACGATGCCAAACAGAAAAAAATTAGAAGACATAGAAGAAAAATGCTGGTTATCCCCGTCAAAAGTGATAACAGAAAGTTTGTTTATCCAATAACAAATCAATATGTTGCAGGTGATGTGGTCTTGTTGGCTTCGTCAGACCGTGATCTCCAGCTTTCGCTGGAGCGGTTCATAGCCGAGTGTGAAGCAGCTGGGATGAGAATCAACTCAAGACCATGGTCTTGAGTCGGAAAAGGGTAGAATGCCTTCTCCAGGTCAGGGATGAGGTCCTGCCCCAAGTGGAGGAGTTTAAGAATCTCGGGGTCTTGTTCACGAGTGAGGGAAAGATGGAGAGCGAGATCGGTAGGCGGATTGGTGTTGCGTCTCCAGTGATGCGAGCGTTGTAGAGAGAGTTGAGCCGGAAGGCAAAGCTCTCGATTTACTGGTTGATCTACATTCCTACCCTCACCTATGGTCACGAGCTTTGGGTAGTGACCGAAAGAACGAGATCGTGGACACACAACTAGCTGAAATGAGTTTTCTCCGCAGGGGTGTCTGGCCTCTCCCTTAGAGATAGGGTGAGAAGCTCGGTCATCCAGGAGGGACTTGGAGTAGATCGGCTGCTCCTCCACATCGAGAAGAGCCAGATGAGGTGGCTGGGGCATCTGGTCAGGGTGCCTCCTGAACGCCTCCCTCGTGAGGTTTTCCGGGCACGTTCAACCGTCAGGAGACCTAAAGGAAGACCCAGGACATGCTGGAGGGACTATGTCTCTCAGATGGCCAGGGAACGCCTTGGGATTCCCCCGGAGGGGCTGGCAGAAGTGGCTGGGGAGAGGGAGGTCTGGGCCTCTCTGCTTAGGCTGCTGCCCCTGCGACCCGACCCTGGATAAGCGGAGGAAAATTGATGGAACTCAATATGTTCACTTTAGCAGGTGAGTCTCAGAGAACTTTGTGTTATTATTTTTTCTTCTCATATGAAATTCAGAAAACAGCTAAATTAATTAGAAACGTTGGGAGTTCATTCTGCAATAAATCCACCAGATATTAAAGGGCTAATGAACAACTGATATAGTTTATACATCAAAGTCTTTTTGAATATTACAAAACTGATGTTAGAGTTTTAGGCACCCTTTAAATATTTTTCAGAAAATTTATATTTTAAAATTACTTCAATTTTTTTGCTTTCAGTTACTTTTATTTATCTTGCCATTATTATTGTGGGTTATGGCTGCACAACTGATATTTGATCATTGATACAGTAAGACGATGGAAGCCAAAATAAGAGGGAAAATGTGGGTTTATCACCACTTATTCTGTCTTGACAATAATAATTAGATCATAATTAAATGTTTTCTAACTTTGTGTTGCTATTTTTCTACAGTAGGCAGGTTAAAAGGTTTTCAAAACCATATTTTCTAAATCTCACTTCTCTCATTTTAACCAACCAAAAATACGTTTCCAGGAAACACCTATTTGCCGTCGTGTTGCGTTACTATTTTCACTTTTTTTATGTAGAAGAGAAAAGCCACCTGCTGAGATTTGATCTGGAAACAAATAAATAGTGTTTGCCTGAGACACAGTAGAAAACATACACTTAATGTCTATTTTAAGTTCAAATGGGTGCAGGAACAACAATCACAGAGGAGTTTAATTTATAGCGACACAGGACATAACCACTGAAACACACACCGAATGATGCACTCGGTGAGTTGTTTCACAGAGATAATTAGGTGTAATAAAAGGAGGTACAATGAGGAGAATAATAAAATGTTAATGAAGAGACGAGACGATTCAGGCAGGCGTAAAAATGATCACGGGGGGAAAAAAAGAAAAAAGAAAAGGGTTGAATGTTAGGATATCACCACTGGGCCAGTGCTGACATCGTTAGGTTTGTTGTTTAGGTCAAATTTGTGCCAATGACAGTTTAAAATATGATGAAAATTCTCTCATTTGACCACCTGAGGGATGTTTGGAAAACAGGACAGACTCTTATAGGGAAAGATGAAGTAACAGTAACAAACTGTCTTGCATGTTTAAGGCCAAAAAATACTTAAAAAAAGCAAAGAGAGATAAAATAAAGTATAAAAATAAAAAATATATAGTCAATAAAAATGTTATATAAAACACATTCTGATATATTTTTCAACAGTTGTTCATCAAAAAGATTCTTTACTTGCTTAATTTTATTACATTTACAACCATGTTACTTGTTTATAAGAGGAGTAAGTACCCTTTGCATCCTTTTGTGCTGCCATGTGGGTCTCTACTGCCTCTACAAACACTCCAAATGTGAAAAAATTCATCCATCCATTTTCTGTCAGTGTTTTCAAAAAGTCCCCTTTTGTGATGTCACAAGCAGGGAAATTAGCATAAAAACACCTTGAATGTACAAGAGAGAACTGCTGCTGCTGGAGGAGCAGCGGCTCTACTCAGAGCCCCTCCCAGATATCGGAGCTTTTTAGCTTATAGCAGCCTGAGCGGGGGATGTGTGGGCGTGGCCAGTTCCAGCTTGTTTTCTTCAAGTGACAGAGCCCAGAAACGACTCATTCTGGAAGTTTCAAAAGCTGAAATCGCTTTATGTGAGAGGGATTTAGTGCAAAGAACTTCATAAACAGGTTCTGTACCAACCACAGAACTATTATAACTTAAGAAAAAAAGTCATAATAGGTCCCTTTTAAACAATAAATAAGAATATTATTGAAAATAATTTACCCTTTGATAGATTACATTTGTAAATAGAAACAGGAAAATCTAAAATCTAGATCTAAATAAAAATACAACTACCTTGAGAATCTTATTTCTTCAAATTGAGATTAGAATAAAAAAATAAAATCCTCATGTTCTGTGCCTCAGTTTTGTGATTTGGGTTTTGCAGCCTGTGTTTAAATCTACTATCTCATTAACTTGAAGCTCAATATCTGTCAAATTAACCAAGTTATAGCAATTTTTGTGTTTTCCAAGATTAATTAACATGAATCAGGTTAATTTCAAAATTTTATCAGCTGGAAATCGGTTGAAAGGTTCGAGAGTTGTATTAAAATCTGTCTAGTGGTTGATGAGAAGCTATAACAAATACACAGACACTAAAAAAACATTATTACTGTTCAGCAGAGAGCAACAATAAAAGCAAGATGATTTCAAAAACAAAAAAGAAATATTTAAATAAGAGAGGCCACCACTGTGACAAACAAGAAGAAAACAGCTTTCATTTGACTAATTACTAATCCTTGTTCCCTTGTTATACGCTAAATAACTTGATCGCCAAGGGACCACACACACACACACACACACACACACACATGCTCACTGTGGTCAACTCATTCCAGCACACCACAACAAACACCACATTCAGTTGGAGGCAGCATTGGTTAACTTGGTAACAATTGTGTGAGACAAAGTGTCTGTGTCTCACACACACACACACACACTTGGAGCGGCTCCTGGTTTCTAAGCCGTGGATAACAGAAGTGAAATGTTTAGTATTCAGAGAGGAGGGATGATACCAGAGGAGAGCTGGAGTCTCACACAAAGCCGCCACTTGGTGACTCTCACTGAGACTCTTTACTGTCTACGGGAAACATTTGTTCATGCATAAACCCACTGCTCATCATCACAGCTTCACACACAGCAGGTCAGACGTTGTGTGTTTGTGCAAATGTACCATTCATCCACACGTGAACACATCCAGGCAGTTTCACTTACCCGACTCTAACTCATGGAGCTCTGCTGGTGCAGCTGTCCTGAAACAGACAATAACGTTTAATTAATTCCCGTCCTGATCACACAACACTCAGTTTATTGGTTTAGAGTTAGTGTCTAATCTGTACAGCTCTGCACGCATTTCTGTGCACAAACATGGATTTTCCTGGAAGGTGTTTTGGCACAGCATCCTTTCTGTTTCAGGCCGGTTTCTTCTCATCCTTAATGTGCTGAGACACACAGCCAAAACAGATCAATAAAGACCTTGTTTAGGGCTTTTTTGGAAAGGAACTATAGAAAATCATTAAAAGACTAAAAAGTCAATATTTCTATTGATAACACTACCCGTGAAGGTTGATTCTGTAAGTTTTAGCACCGGTTCCTTCAGCCCATGCAGTCAAAATGAAATTCTGCTCCTGCTTCATCTGCAGGGAATGCTTTCTTCTACTCATGTATCAAAGCATAATTTATTCTAGTTGCAATAATTGTGTTTTCTCTGTACTGTCAAGGTTCCTGGAGAATAAAATATAGTTTACAGCACCTGCCAGGGTGAATTAGTCAGTGAGAATAAGAGCATGCAGCTCTAGAAGGAAGCGTGGGAATTTGAATGTCTTGTTGGGGTTTTGGGTTCTGATGAGTTGCTGCTTTGCCAAAGCCTGAGCGGCTCATTCAGCTTTCTGTCTGTCCGTCTAACCAAGACATGAGTGGGATAGCGATGAGTTTCTCCGTCTGCAAAGACGAGGCTGTAAAGATGGAATTATTGATCAGGGTGATTTAGCTGTGATGCTGATCTGGGATCAGCAACGTGTTCTGAATACTTAACCCTCCTATCATCCAGGGGGTCAATTTGACCTCTTTCAGTGTTTATCATTAAAAGTTTAGTTTTTTGCATCATATTTCATGACTTTATCTAATCTGATGGGGATAACCAATTAAGCACACATTTTTTATGATGCCATTTTTTTCAATGAGCTGTACACATTTTGAATACATCAGTGTTCCTCTGGGGTCAACTTGACCCCAAGTCGTTTTAGCTATGTAAAGAATGTGTGTGTGTGTGCCGATAATTACAGAACGTGAACAGAACACCTCTCCAAAGTGCCAAACGCCACCAAATGTGAGTGTTTGCCCACTCATGTCAGTTACGCCGACGAACTGCAGTCAGGTCCAGACCCCGATGAGGACGACGAGCATACAGGTGAGCTTCAATGAGACGGTTTCTGACAGCTTGTGCAGAAATCCTTTGGTTATGCAAACCGATTGTTGCTGCAGCTGTCTGGGTGGCTGTTCTCAGGCGATAAAAATTATTTCCTTTTTTTCTTATTATTTTAATTCTTTCCTGAAAAGTATCGGATCAGGACTCGATATCGGCAGATACTAAAAATCAAATGACTCGGAATCGAATTGGGAGCAAAAAAATGTGATCAGAAAATCCAATGAATTCTGTTCTACATGACCCACGAGGCAAGTGAAATTTTGGGTCCTCCGGTTAATTGAGATCAAAACCATCCACATAACTAAAATATAATACATACTTGCTTGATGACGGACCGTGATCAGCAGTCAAAACACTCAACGATGTACCAAAGCAATTAAAAAATGACAGATGTTTAAATTTTCTTTTATATTTAGCACAGTATAAAGATTTAATTTGATCCGTTTTAAATTAAAGTCAGCTTATTGTTTTTCAGTTATAAATACTAACTAAAAAAAGCAGCTAAAGGAATTGTTTTTCTATTTTTCTTTGGTTGGGTTGGTGTTGTTGCCACAGCTGAAGCACTGAAATGGTCTGCTCTCTGTTGAAAAGCTTCACCAGCCTGTTACTCTTAAATACAATCAAAGCAATAATTAAAACATTTCCACAAGAGGCTCTCAGCTTAATGCTCCTGGGATTTTTACTTATTCCAAAAGGTTCTTCAGAGAAGAAAAAAGTGTCTATTCTCTGGAAAGAATCGATAAAACCACAGAGAAAGGAGGATTTTAGGTTTGGACTTTTAATCCTGTGAAATCCACTAAATGTCTCTGCCTATGTGTCACCTCCTGCAGCACCGAGTCGAGCCGTGGACAAACTGGTGTCATGGTTTTCTGCTTCTAGTCCAGAATCTATCAGCTTTACTCTTATGTTGTTTTAACCATAATTAACAAGAAGTTATTCAGCACACACACAACTAATCTACAACTGAAGGTTTTAGGTTATAGGAAATATAAAAAAAGCAGACATTTGCTGACTCTGAAGCACTGTGCATTTATTTTGTTGTTTTGCTTTATTTACACAACAATCTAGACGTGTGGTGAAACTCAGAGGAGCTGGGGCTTCCTGTTTTCATTTACGCATACACAGGACAAAAACCGAGTAAAAGCATCCAAACAAACACACCTTTGATTAAAAAGCACTCGTCTCACGCGAAATGTTAATTATTCTCAAGTTAAGCACTTTCTTAAGAAGATGTTCAGCAATTAATGGTGGGCACACACACACACACACACGCACACACACACACACATCCTGTGGATGCGACTGGAGAAAACCCAGACGTGTAAAAGAAAAAGAAGCAATATCAACACAGATGTGTACAAGACAAAGCACTCAATGAGTCCAGTTTCTTTAATAAGTTAAAGACACACTGAAGAGACGCTTTAATCTCTCTGGGAATCACCTTATTAATGAAAAATGAAATTTCATTTCATTGAAATGAGCAGGGAAATGATAAAAGAAGGCTTAAGTGTCTAAAGATCCTATTTAATTTTCTCTCAGAGATCACGTTACCAATGACAAATGGAGCCTCGCTCCCTAAACACGCTAGCCCCCGACCTGCTGAGAAATGAACCATTTTCCAACACAATTGGCTGGAACGCTTCGGGGTTTTCAAGAAGCTTTATCTTTCCATCTCTACTGGTTAAGTACTAAACCCCGTTTATATACTAACTTCTGCTGAAAACTGAAGTTAAAATCTCACAAATAGGTTTCATAAAATAAAGGTACTGTCAAGACACAAACAAAAATACCGTAAATCCTCTAATATTGGCCTGTATTCCATTACCGGCCGGGTCTCCTATATTAGCCGGTCTGGCTATCAGCGGGGGTAAATACAGGCCGGTCTCTAATAGTGGCCGGGGCTACTGTTAGAAACAGCGTGGGTGTGTTTTTTGTTTTTGTTTTTTTCGGAGATCGACGGTAAAGTGAGCCCTCACTCGATTTTTCGAGGCGCACGTATACCAGGTTTTACGGTAACAGCGGACTAGTGGATCATAATCTCCGGCTGCAGGATGAGCAGAAACGGAACGAAAAATGTTAGTTTGCAGTAATCACTTCATCACAGGTAAGTAGGGTGACCAAACGTCCTCTTTTCCCCGGACATGTCCAATTTTCACCCCTGTCCGTGGCGTCCGGGGGGGGGGGGGGGTTCCTATTTTGATGAAAATGTCCGGGTTTTCATCCAGGAGCCGGGTTTGAATTACGGGGAGCTGGAAGCCCTCAACTTACTCACCCTGGGAAGCCCGAAAAAAGCGCAGCGCAGCGCACACTCCACTATTTTTCAGCCGGTAGATTCATTTGACCCGTTTAGTTCAAAAGTAACTCGAGGTGAATCAGGAGGAAGTCAGGAAACAGTTTATTCTTGTGGAGTGAGAGGAGAAGCAGGAAGATCAGAGCCAGACAGGACAGGAAAATATTCAAATAAAAACAAGAAAACAAAACAAAGTTCTTGAAAAGGAAAAATGTTGGTAGATTTATCCCACTACATCTTTTGACCTTCATAAAGCAATAATTCATAAGCATGTAATATTTATATATTTGATACAATTCATATCAACTTCTAAATTTAGTCCCACGTCCAGGGCCGTATCAGGGCATTTTGGGGGCCAAGGCAAACAGACCCCCCCACCCCCTCCCCGTCACTGGGCGCCCCCAGAATCCTCTGTGTAATTCAAACCCTGCCCAAAAGTATTAATTATAGTGTTTGCAAAAACACCTCGGTTTACATATAAATTGTTTTATACAGCCATTTTGTTGGCAGAATCTGATATTCATTTTAGCTCTAAGCCAGGTGTTCTGACAGAACACCTGGAAAAAAATGGGTCCCAACATGGTTTGTGTGGCATTGCCATAGTGTGACGTCATCGGTAGGCACAGATCCCCACAAAATCTTGTTTTTATTCGTTCTACTGGTAGTTAATTTTGTTCAAATTGAAATATAGGCCTGCCTCTAATTCTGGCCTCCTTCCAATAAAGGCCTGAACCAGGATGTGCTTGAGTAAATAAAGGCCCGGGCCTGTATTAGAGGATTTACGGTAACAACAAAAAATAAACTATTAGAAATAGGGGGAAAAAATTACATTTTTAAATAAAATGACAAACCCAAGTATCAAACCCCAAACCATGGCAGCAGCAGTAATGTAAGAACTCTGGAAAAATGACCATAGTTGCTTCTTTTATAATGCCAGTAAACTTGTACTGGAAGTAGCCATAAGTGGACAATTCAGTTCCTTTTTGGTTTATTTATTTTAGCAGCTTTAACCAGGTAAAATCTCACTTAGATATCAAATCTCAGTTCTAAGAATGACCTGGTCCAGGAAGGACAATACAGAGGATTACACATTCTAAAAGGCTATTAACCAGAAACTCTGGCTGCTTAAAATAAATTAAAGAGCAGTTTCACTGAGAAACCATTTTTTACTTATTATTTTTCAAAATAATCAGTCACTGAGTTTAACATGCAGGCTGAACGTGAAAATAGTATTCTACAGCCTATTTCCTGCATTAGCGTCTGCTAGAAAATAGACAGAAAAACGCTCGGTTCAGAGAATCCTGACAGATCTACATCACACTGTCACTTAACATTCATGGATTCACCCATCTTGACTCGTGACGTGAAAGGCTGTTGTTGGTTTAACGTCCAGGAAACAGCAGAGAACGTCTCAGCTAGCAGAAGCTAACCATTAGCATTAGCAACTCCACCACGCAGCAGAACTCCTTCAGGCTTGTGTTATTTGTGGAGATAAAACATCAACGTTGCAGAGCAAACAGAGTCAGTGGTAGAGTCATGTTACTGTTATCCAATCGGAGGCGAGATGTCCGAATATCAGGAAATAACAGTCCAAATCCTGCCGTCTGAAGCTACTTTCTCCTCCCGCCGACTTGTACTTTCTGATTCAGGCGCATATGAGATTTTTTTCCCCAGAGAACACCTTACAAGGCATTCATTCCTACTAGAGACCACTGCAAATGTATTAAAAACACGAGTAAAGTTGATCTTTAAAAAAAGAAGGGCAATTCAAGACTGCAGATATCCATCAAACGAAAGCTGCACTGACAATCATAAACCCTTTATAAAAATTTAAAGAAAAAATCCTCCAAAATTGATGATCAAACCTGAGAAAACTACACTAACTAAACTTAAATATGTCTAAAGTTTAAACTCACAGATATATTAGCTTTAAAGTTTAAAACAGTCAAAGAAGAATGTGAGTTAATCTGGGACTCTTGTCTCACATTTAAATGAAAACATCCCAGTCTGCAGAACATCCAGATCTGGATTACACGGGACGGATGTTAAAATGTGACAAGAATGCCAGTCAGATTAAACACAATGTCTTTCTTTGGGTTCCTGTGAGTAAGAGAGACAGATTAAAGGTATATGCACCAACGCTGTGGGACTCATTAGGACATATTGCTGCTGCTGACATTCGGGAACCTGTTAGCTCTGCACTCAGTGGTCCAAACTCACACTGCTGATGTAACGAGGAGACAGAGATAATGGGGAACTGTCTCAGGTATACTCAGAGGCAAAACGCTGAATGTTTTCTCCATCAAAAACTCAAAATAAGTCTCCTGAATTGATTCAAAAAAGTTTTCTTGTTGCTTATGAGGTATGTAAACTGACAGATCATGAGGTACTTGAAGATATTAAGAGTTTAACTAAAAAATAATGACTCTAGTTTCAATAAGCAAGGTTGCATGCGTGGGTCTTGTGGGTGGTTAGGGTGCTACAGGCAGCAGCAGGAACCAGGCATGACATTTATAAACACAAACCAGTGATGGATGGAGGAGTTGACATCACTGTAAGGGTGTGGAGGTGGCTGCAGAGTAGACCACTCTTTAACTAAAATGCATTTGATAAGAGTAAAACGTAAAAGAAAAATATAACGCTTTAAAATGAATGTGTCATTTACTATGTTAGAATGGTAAATGGTGAATGGCCTGTATTTGTAAAGTGCCTTCTTAGGGTTCTACAACCCCCCAAGACGCTTTACAACACAATCAGTCATCCACACATTCACACTCTGGTGGTGATGAATTACAACGTAGCCACAGCTGCCCTGGGGCGCCCGAGGCCTGCCATACACTGGCACTACAGTCTCTCCAACTACCACCAGCAGGCAAGGCGGGTTGACGGCGGCTGCACACTGAAAGCATCGGTGGCGCGGAACGGCAGCAGAGCGGTTTACTCGCAATTTTTGCTGCTTGCCAGTGCACACTGGGAGAATCTCAGCCGCGGAGCGGCTTCACCACTGCGCTCCTCGCTGGATTCCCACAAGATCCCTCGAGACATCAAAGGTCACGGTTTGTTTATGTCATCCGCCATTAAACCAAAAAGAAGGAAATCACGTTTGATATCACTGCTTGATGTCATATATGATATTGTTCCTCTCCACTGCCAGGATTAAAGCCATGCAAAACACACTGCTGCACTTTTCGAACGATGCGGTAAGTAAATAAGCTATGAGGTCACACGTAATCTACATAGATATGAAATCGCATCACTGCAATAGACTTTTATTTTGAAAATTACCGGGCATTTTACACTGAAACCGAGTGTGATTTCCTGTCTAGCCCTATGTTAACTGCAGAAATTGACGTATCCCAGAAGCGGCACTATAATGGCTATAGACTATAATGGCTTCTATTCTGATGCTTTCAGTGTGCAGTAGGCTTAAGTGTCTTGCCCGAGGACACAACAGCAGCATTCTCTGGTGGGAGCTGGGATCGAGCCTGCAACCTTCCGATTACTGGACAACCTAAAGGACAAACATTTAAAGGACCGCTAAAATCTTTTAGTAATCGAGTATTCAGAAAAAGTTCAGCACTTGTTACAAAAACGGCTCCTTTTAGAACTACTTTAATATTTAACACACACACACACACACACCCTACATCTGGTGAACACAGAAAGTATGTCACATAGTTAAGTCAATTTTACCCAAGGTACCATCTGACAGGATGAGTTATGAAACCTAGATTAATTTTATCACATTAGAATCATAAAATGTTTAGGCTTAAAGGCATACTATGTAACTTTTTCATATTTTTAAAGACTTTTCTTGAGCCAGAAAAAAAATCTTATCATTCCATGTTCCTGTCCAGCAGGACAACAATGCATCAAATTAAAGAACTTTGCATCAAGGATGAATTATCCAGCCCATATCCAGATAAAGTGGAACTCTTTTCTCCTCGAGTTGCAGAAAGCAGGACTCTGAACAAAGTGAACCTCAAACAGTGATTAAAATCTACAACCTTTAACTCAAAGTCACATCTCTGTGCATTCTCCTGCATTAAAAGAACCCAGAGTGCAACCATAATTAGACAGATGTGAGGAACTGATGGCATCATTACTTTTCTTCTCTCCGATAACAAGCGTGCATCTGGAAATGTCAGATTTATTATGTGGTAATAAATAGCGCGCTTGGCCAGGTAATGGATGTTTTTGCGTGGTAGCTCGAGGGTTCTCACACATCATTACAATCAGAAGTTTGATCATTATCAACTTTATATAAATCTGTTCCTGGTGCCTGTTAGTTACTGTCAACAAATATGCTTGTTATGATCATTTGTAAGCTTTTAAGTAACTAGTAGGTCTGTTAGTTTATTATTTCATAATGCACTCTTGTCACATCCTGGCACCACTGTGTCAACAATAAACTGCTGATCTTAACCTATTATGTATCTAATCCCATAGCTGTTGCACTTTCTACTTGATGAGCTATCCATTTGGTTAAAGGCCAGATCTGAAGCCTCCATTTGCTTCTGTATTATAAATCACAGCTTGTAGGTCTGATTTATATCGTTAAATCAAAGCTGGCTGCAGCAAATAGCAAAAATCATTTAACCCAGAGGCGAAAGAAGGAGAGAATTGGCAATGATTTTGCCTTCTACTGAATATCCACCCACTGTGATAGAGGTAGGATGTTTCATATAATTACAAAGTTTCTCCTTTTCAAACCTGCTTTCACTTAAAGCTGAAATGGCAAATTTGGAAAACAGTTTAGCTTAAAACGTGTTTTTCATGCTTCTTAACGTTCTAACATAGTATAGCATTTAGCATATAGAATATGAAAGCATATAGTACATGAAAAAGCCCATCTATTGGTTTCGTGTGAGCGTTTGGTTTTAGGAATTATGTGTCTATACCAATCCGTTTCACAAAGTCCCCGTTTGTGATGTCACAAACAGGGAAATTAGCATAGAACCACCTCTCATCTGCAAAAGACAGCTGCTGCTGGAGGAGCAGCAGCTCTACCCCGTGCCCCTCCCACAAATTGCAGCTTCTCAGCTTATAGCAGCCTGAGCGGGGGTGGGTGGGTGGGCGTGGCCAGCTCCAGCTTGTTTTCTTAAAGTGACAGAGCCCTGAAACGTCTCATTCTGGAAGGTAATGAAAATGTCAAGAATAAAACTACTGAAATTGCTTAATGTGAGAGGGTTTTAGTGCAAAGAACTTCATGACCATGTTTAGTATCGATCATAGAACTATTATAACTTCAGAAAAAGGTCATAATATATCTCCTGTAAAGCCATGGATGTCTATAAGGAGTGACTAAACGCTGGATGAGTTTATTTTCTCTCACAGCTGAATTAGTAACACAATTGCCTTTTTCTGTTCTGCTCTGATTGGAAACCTGAGTAATGAGGTTTTAATATTGTGATGATTTGCGTGAAGCTGCACACGTCGAATGATCGAGTGTCTTCAGAATCAGAGCTGAGACACGCAGGCCGCGTGTCGACTTTTACTGACAATTAAAATTGATTCACCGATCCAGCGGCGAGGCAGGTGCACGCCTGTTAGCAGCCTCGTGAGAAGGAAGGGTTCAGAGCAGTTCAGAGCTCTATAAAGGTTCAATAAATGCAAATAAAATATGCATACATGAGAGATTAGTGGATAAACAGTACCAGATTTGAACTATTTAAAGAGACATGGCAAAGAACAAGACCTCTGTTATAAATATAATAACAATAAGAAACTGACTCAGATTCTTAGTGAATCTGTCAGAGCGTCCTGCTGCCCAGAGGCCTAAACACCTCCCCTTCCCAGATGCCTGAACCACATCAGCTTGCTCTTTTCAATATGAAGAAGCTCACATTATCCCTGAGGGTCGGTCCATCCACTCTGCAGAGGAAGCTCATTTCAGCTCCTTGCATATTTGAGCTCATTGTTGCAATCATTACCAACAGCTAGGTGAATGTCAGCCCACAGATCGATGATCTCAATGAGCACGGTACTATCAAATGAATAAAGCACAAGAAGATGGGTTTTGGCAAATTATGCACCCTTAAGTATCTGTGCGAGGATACAGAGCTAGTCGCATAAATATCAATAAAGCTATGCAGTAACGACTAAATGAATAACTAATAAATGATTCATGATATAAAATAGGATGAGAAAATAGGACTGAAATATTATGATTAAATTAACTTGAGTTCTACCTGAAATCATTAAGCTCTCACTTCACAAAAAGGAAGATATTATGTTTAAACAAATTACTTTCATTTCTTGGCTGAAATTACAGAATCCGAGCTGGAGAGCAGCCTTCAGCTCCAGGGTTAGATCGACAAACATTTTCTGTCCTTTCTGCCTCGCTACAGACCGACCAGGGGCAGCAGGAGGATTCACAACGTCTGCAGAAATAACCAAAACATGCAAACCAGAGATAAGTGGACAGGAAGATGAATAATGGTGACGGCATGAGTGAGAAACGAGGATGGACACGTAGACAAAGGAAGCAACACAGAGAGGTAAAAGGAACAAATAGCTGTAATAAATCTTTCAGCTTGTAGGAGACACAAAAGACGAGCTTTTGGGAAATGGGATGTAGCAGGAGCCAGCAACAAGAAGAGGAGATGCTGAGGGGAAAACACCACCAGTACAGACAAGAATTACATTAAAACACGGTAAAAAAAGAACAAAGAGCCGATAAACACAACACATACAAAAATAGACTGCAGAGAAGGTCATTCATTTTGATGAGCAGAGAGGAAACTCTGGAGACTCGCCTATTCGCTGTAGCGGTTCATTTTCAATAGAATACTGATGCTTTTACTCCCCTGCTGCTGTTCTGGTGCTATGGCATCAAAAAATATATTTTTAAGATTACATTTAAAATTCAAATAATTTAAATGAATTTTATTTGCATAAAACATCTCTGGACTGTTGTGGTCCAGGTTGCTTCTCCTGAGAATCACTAAAAAGTATTTATCCGGTTCTCAGTGCTGTCTCCTCAGGGGAGGCTGCACACTGAATAGTTTTAATTGTAAATTGATTTTAAAACCATAATAGGAAATTTAACACAGTAACAGTTTCAACTCTTTAGTTTTAATAAAAAACATGTGTAATGTGTTACTTATGAGCTGTCAGCACCAGAACTTCAGTTCTTAATGTTTCAAAATCACAATTTTTCAGTAAAATTGCTGATTTTCACTCATTTGGCTCAATGTCTCCTTGAATGCTAATTACAGCTACAAACACAACTTTGACTGTTTCTCTTTTAAGCTTTTCATTTTAATAAAAAGCTATATTTAAAAAATAATACATCCATGGGGCGTTTAGAGGTGAAAGCACAGTTTTTTCTTTAAAAGCTATATTTAAAAAAATAATAATCAAGATTTTATTTTGACGGGCACAACACTGGGTTGATGTTTACATCCACCAGCCACTAGAGGGCACCGTTGTGGTAAAAAGTCCACTCGGCAAGGCGAGGCTGGGACTGTGAAAAAAGGCGGACTCGACAAGTCAAGCAGCTGATTCTGAGCCCAGAAGATGTTCTAACGGTAAATATTGCTGTAAAATAATCTTATTAGTAGAAATGAGTCCTTACCCTGTACAATTCATCACTGGTGCTGACTGGTCACTTCACGTATCAGCAGTGAACCAACACCCCGACGGCTAGAAAATGTGTTCTGTTGTTGCAGTACCACCTCTAAACACTAGACGTCGCTATAGTCTCCATGCTCCATATTCAACCTTTAGATCCAGAGGTGATTTGATGTAAAATAGATTTGAAAAAAGGTTAAGTTGCCCTGGAAAGTGGCAAGTAACAAAGTCAGAGTAGGAAACAAACCTGAGCTTTACAGGCTTCAAACTGATAATAAATTATTTAGCCCCATGACAAGCTTTCACAAACTGTTTTTGGAGGATTGGGTCAAGTTTGGCCAAGAGGTGGAAATAAATAACAAACCAGCCGTTACCCTCAAGACAAACATGTTTTCCATGAACATTATGACCTGAAGGAATCCTGCTGGCCAAAGAAAGAAAAGTTATAAATCCCTGCAGTTTTTTCCTGAACATAAATTATTTTCCATGAGTCCAAACACCTCTCATAGGAAGCTTAAAGTTTATAATTTTTCTACTCTTCCATCTTCCAGGAGTTTTTCATCTCCTCTCCTGCATCATCTTGATGTTTGTTAAATTCTAATCAGTGAATTAATCAGCCCTGACATTTAAAGATAAGTTCATGCTTCCACCTCGTCTAGTGATTATAATCAAGGTGGCTTCTTCTTGGTTTTTTCCTCAAATCAGGAAACAACACATCCAAGACCAGAGGAACTAAAACAATAACTAAAAGGTCCTTCACTGTAGAAAGCATGATCTTTAATCAGGAATAAGTAGACATAAGAGGCAGAAGATCAGATGTGTCTCTATTACATGAAGACCAGAAAGTCTCTCTCTCTCTCTCTCTCTCTCTCTCTCTCTCTCTCTCTGTGTGTGTGTGTGTGTGTGTGTGTGTGTGTGTGTGTGTGTGTGTGTGTGTGTGTGTGTGTGTGTGTGTGTGTGTGTGTGTGTGTGTGTGTGTGTGTGTGTGTGTGTGTGTGTGTGTGTGTGTGTGTGTGTGTGTGTGTGATCTTTAGGGCATACATGGCAACTTAGTTTTCTGACTAATTTTATATTCTGCTTTACTGTTTTCTTTACGTCACTTAAAACGAGCAGCTGGTTATCAGCAGTTTTTCTTGGTCTGTTGATGTTTTGCTGCGTTAAGCAGCAAAATAAGCCGTGTTTGTGCTGGAGCAGGGAAACAACTAAAACATGATGGATATGGAATATCGAGGACCAGGGTTAGAGAGCTGGTATAAAAAATAGGCGTCATTGTTTTTACTTCAATAGCTGGTGGGCTGGTCTCGGCTCAAAATGCCCAGGCTGATTCCAGTCCTGCACGTGGGTCTGAGTGAACTTTACTGTCATAGTTCAGCTCATCACCCAGTGTTTGGTGGATGATTCAACATGGATCCAGCATAACACAGACTCACACAGAGCATCATCGTGATGCTGCCACATCAACATCCAGTCAGATTAACATGACCAGCACACGATTTAACTGTTTGTTATAGAATGAGGGTCAAAACTCTTAAATAGCATAAAAAAATATTAATTTATAGTGTTTAAATGCCTATTTGCATAAACTGGATGCGCTCAAATGTGCAAAAACAAAATTCTGAGGTAAGAGTTCAGAGGCATTTGTTGTTTTACAAAGAAATGCATCAATAATTTAGAAATACTGAAGTATGATAACAAAGCTCTTAAACCTATTAGGGCACCCAACCTCCACACTTCAGCCCACACTGAACCTCTTCAAAAGACCAGAGAGCCGTGACTCAGAGAATAATCAGAGAAATGTTCTTAAAAAAACTCTCATTTAACAATAAAGTATAATATTTCAAATAAGTCTAACTGCTTTGACAAGGAAAGAGCCAAAAATACCTAAAGAATGAATGTTAAAGCTTTCTGGAGACAAAAGACCAAGTGAAGTCTTAAAATTCAGTCGGCACAAAGGCAGAAGAGACTCTGGAAGCATGCGGGTAAAAATAAACACGTTTATATTTATCAAAATCAAACGGTGCTGCAACAGCAGGGTCAGCAATAAACATGAAACAAAACTGAGCAGAGAGAACTACAAGGATGACAATCTGAGAACATAAACTCCTCCTAAACTGAAAGAGGTGATGAAAAAAACAGATGTGCTCGTTAGAACGATAAACAGGGAATTAAAATAATACAAACAAAAATTTGTATTTTTCATTCAAGAAAACTCCCACTTTAATCAATACATTTGCAGTGGTCTCTAGTGGGAATGATCGACTTGTAAGTCGTACTCTGGGGAAAAAAGCTCAGATACGCCTGAATCAGGAAGTACAAGTCAGCTGGAGGAGAAAGTAGCTTCAGACGGCAGGTTTTGGAGTCTTGTTTCCTGATATTTGGACATCTCTCCTCTGATTGGATAACAGCAACGCGACTCTACCACTGAATCCATTTGTTCTGCAACGTTGATGTTTTATCTCCACAAATAACACAAGCCTGGAGGAGTTCTGCTGTGTGGTGGAGTTGCTAATGCTAATAGTTAGCTTCTACTAGTCAAGACGTTCTCTGCTGTTTCCTGGACGCTAAACCAACAACAGCCTTCCCCGTCGTGAGTCAAGATGGGTGAGTCCATGAATGTTAAGTGACAGTGTGACGTAGATCTGTCAGGATTTTCTAATCCTAGAGTTTCACCTTCTATTTTCTATCAGAAGCTAATGCAGGAGATAGGTGTAGGAGACTATTTTCATGTTCAGCCTGCATGAAAAACTCAGAGCGACTGATTATAATCAGAAATAACAAATAAAAAATGTTTTTTTTAACGTTCCACACCTTTAATGCATTCTACTAGTTCTTCCAAGTGTTTAAAACATGAGACAAAATAAAGTTGTCAAACACATCAGCTGATAAACAAGTGAAATAAATAACAGAAAATAACACATCCCTGCTGCCTGAAACTGCATCATTTATCCTGTGAAAGATGACGGACCGACTCTGATTCCAGAGTTCTGATAAAATTGGTAAAAAAACAACAAAAAAATGTGTGAATGATATTAAAGGTATGTAAAAAGTCAAGCTTGTTTCAACATCTACTGTGATAAAAATGTATTTTTGTAAAGATTATTGATACTTTAATCATTAAAAGTTGTTTTATGTATAATAATATCAGATAAAAATACAGACTGTGTGCAAAGACGTTTAGAGAATGAAAAACATGGACCTGATATTTCAAATTAAAGTGGGTTTGGCATCATCCTTTCCAAAGTTGAATAAAATATCTCTGGAGTTGCTTCTTCCTCTCTGACTAATGAGAACATGTTCCAGAAAAACAATTACCAATTAAAACGAGAAGACAAACTTGCAAGCACGGTTTAATCATCTCATAAAGTGGCACTGATAAGTAAACATTTAATTTGTCCCTAGATTTGGGTTTGTGGACACAAATGTACCCATGTGTGCCTCTGTCTCGCTTTTCAACCATTTCTAAATTAAAACAATTAAAATCCAAATAATCTTCTGTTCTGAGAATCCCACACCGTCTGCAGCATGTCACACTCAGTTTCCTGATTCCAGACGGGCATTAATGGTGGACTTCATTCCAGCTTGTTTAATTAACAGAGGCAGAATAATTAACACAGGCCCTTCATTCAGCCACAGTGTAAAATACCTTTTCTTATTGCTTATTTGTTTTATTTTTAAGAAAATTAATGCTATATTGTCACCAATTATATATTCAAACTATTTTGAAGTTGATCAGAATATAACAAATATTCAAGAAATGTCTCCAAAATTTGAATTAATAAAATTTTGATCATCCTGTTCAATTACAGATGATTTGTTTTTGTGTTGAGACATGTAAACTAAGGATGTTAAAAATGGAAAAACAAAATAATTTTAGCTTACTAACATAACATATGTATATATATCATGTATGCTTAAAGGGACACTAGTCAGTTTTGGCTTGTATTTAGCACCCCCTAGTGTTCGTTGGCGAAACGGAAAGTAAAACTTATCTCTCCTTGCTGTGCGTTCGTCTTTTTAACACCTTAATCTAACTGCTGAAATGTCCTCCCAGCCTTCTATAGTTTCTACAGGAGCGATTCATCACTAAATCAAACAAATCAGCTGCATTCATGATCTAAAACATGCAGGAAACGTGCTGGAACCAGACTGCAGATCCAGGTAGGTCAAGCTGAACAGACCGGACCAGCAACTGTGAAGTTGCAAGTGGAATATTCTGGCCACAGGGGGCGACAGGGGCTGGGTGGCCTTTCATTAACCCTGTAAAGGGTTATTTTAGCACATACTGGCTCAAGAAAATGATTTAAAAATATTAAAAAGTTGCAAAGTGTCCCTTTAAACCATATCTGTGTGCATTCACATTCTTGTTTATTGACAGCTCCCTGGAGCTCCCTGAAGCATCGTGGATACGCAACTTTATTGGCCAATGCTCTAGGCTCCCATAAATGATTCATTTTGCTGTAGAGGCCAGGGGCGGGACTTAGGGGAAATATAGATAATGAAAGATTACCTACTTTATATCACAGCACAGGATCAGATAGTCTATTTTAAAAATTTAAAGGGATACTATGCCATTTTGGCTTGTTTATAGCACCCCCGTTAGTTAAACCAAAAGTAAAACTTATCTCCTCGCTGTGCGTTCATTTTTTAACACCTTAATCTAACTGCTAAAATGTCTCCTCAGCCTTCATTAGTGTCTACAGGAGCGGTTCATCACTAAATCAAACAAATCAGATGTGTTCACGACCTAAAACATGCAGGAAGCATGCTGGAAGCAGACTGCAGTGCCAGGTATGTCAGCTTTACTAAGACTGCCACTCTGAAGTTGTAAGTGTGGTATTCTGGCCACAGAGGGTGGTGGGGTCTGAGTGACATTTCATTAACCCTGTAAAGGGTCATTTTAGCACAACTCAAGAAAATGCTAAAAAAAAAAAAAGTTGCATAGTATACTTTTAAATTACTTAAAAAAGAAACAGTTCCTCAATTTGTTGATGTGAAACACCTTGTTTAACCTGAAGGACCTTGAAATACATTTTTAGGGCTGCACAATATTAGAAAAGCAAAGAAATGTGATCTTATTGTTGAACAGTGTTGTTTACCTTACTTACCCATCTTTCTGTTATACCATCATGAGCCTCACAACACATTCCAAGTGCTTTAACTTGACTCCCAAAATTTACTGAGATGTAGAGCTTGGCTGCACTAGGCTTGAAATAGAGCAGCCCAAAAGTGATAGTGCACACTTGAATTTATTGTGCGTGCATTACGCTGTCACATAAATAAGTATTATATCCTTGTTTTTGTGCCTGTGAGGTGGGAAATTACCAAGGCAGCATTTTAGTTTGTGCATCATAAAGCTGCAGAGCAAATTTACAAATCAACATGTTTAATGTAAATGTTCTATAACATTCACTCAACCAATCCTAATGCACTGCAGGAAAATTTGTACTTGGCAACTATTTTCCTTTGAAGAAACCTAATTATGTTTAGTGTTTTTATTATTTTTTGTTTGCTTTATTTAGTCTACTTTATGATTTGTATTGCAGTGTGTTCTTCTGGTTCTCATCCCACATCCAGTAGAAATTAGATCAACCTTCCCCAGGTCTCTGAACGCCATCAGGATCAATCTAATCGATCAGTCACAGCCGTTTATCTTTATTTGTTCTCTATACCGTGACAGAAATGTCCTGACAACCCTTTGAGTGGAGGCCACGTTTAATGAATCCAGCCGTTCTCATCTTCTGCTGCTGGGAGCATGTTGAATTACCCAGACACAGTGAGATGTTTGTCTAATAACTCTCAGCTGAATGTGGGACGAAGTGGTTTTATTTTCAACAGCTAAATTAACGAAGTGGGTCTCGTCATTTCATTTAGATGTTATGTTCTAAACATCATGTGATCAGTGATCAAGTTATTGCTCGTTAAAGAAATAATCCTCAAATCTATTGGTGCACATGTAAATGCAATCACTGTAATGCTGTTTGTGTGCTTCGAGATTATCTAACAGGTCACCTGCTGCCTTTCTAAACACACACACACACACACACACACAAGTGAGAACAGGCAAATGTCACGTGCAAAGAACAGGTGGATCTCACACATTTTCAGATTTCTCTCACGAGGCCCAGGGCCTTGCTGTTGTGTTAATGGATTTCTGGACAAGTTAAATTTGAACATAAAGAATGTTTCATTGAAATGTTCTATAATCTTAAGTTTTTTTCTGAATGAAGCTACAACAGGATGCTTACACATTAGATCATTTCTCAGTCTGATGCTTTGTATTCTTCCTGATTAACCTGCCCTGATTTTGTGAATGCAACAGTCCAGCAAAAGCTTCGCATCCTCATTTCTTTTCCCCAAGGCACATAAAACAGCAGCTCTCCAGAGACTGTAAATATTTAATGTGAAATGTGTCACAAACAGCTCAGCTCCTTGAGAATCAGACACTTTTTGCCACAGCAGGAATTTACATAAACGCAGGATAATACCTCATTTAAATGTGAGCAGATTGAATCGGGGCTGTTTGGCTGGCAGCACAAATGAGACAAACGTCCATTTGCAAAAAAAAAAAAAGACAGAGGCACAATTGTGCTTGCAATTGGTTGGTGAATCCAGGGCTCAGTATGATTCAAAAAGATTTGCAATTTTGTGTTGACATCATTTTGCAGCCTGGTTGCATTAGAGAATTAAAAATGTAATAATGATATTTTGTCATATTATCGGTTAGGTGTTGTTTGAAGGTCTTCCAGGTGACTGACACAATTTATTTGCTGTTTTAACACCAACAAAAGTACATTATGTGTCAATCCAGTGTTATACAAACTGAACACTCAGTGAAATGCTGACTTTAGTTAGCTAAGGACACCTTGAATATTTTAGTAAAGTTGTAAAAAGAGCAAAAAATTGACAATACTGAGACCTTGCTGATGATCTTCAACCTAATGTTTTAATAAGTTATATTGTTATTGGGAAGTAAAATGCAACTTTCTTGTAGTATTGAGTTATTTAAACAATGTATTTAAATGTATATCCTTCAGTTTTTGCTACAAAAAAATGCATGCTCAGACAAATGTTCTAATTAACACTTTTCTCACCTCAAAACAACCAAGAAGGGGAAATAACATGAATCCACATGGTTTGTGTGCACACGTAAACCGATTCTTGTGCAAATTTAACACAATGTGTGCACATCAAGCCATGTGTATACACATGTAACAACTTGTAAGCACATGGTGCTTTTTGAACACAAAAACTCACATCTATGATTTTCAGACTAAAATCAGTTTGTGAAGGCATCCCTCTTCGTTTGGTGCTTTTTAATTAAATCAAATTCACACAGTCAGCTGCTGAGCTGCAGGATTCTCACGGACCGGTTTGTGTGATCAAATTTAAAAAATAAAGGTGCTGCAGACTGAATCTATGATTTGTCTTTATTTCTCAAAACTGCCGTCAACTTTTCTTATTGCAGAGAGAATCATGCAAATGGCTGAAAACATTCCAGCAACACATAAATCTAAATTTCCCCTGCAGCCTTTTACGATGTACATTATTCACATGTAATTTCTGCTTTACTGTTCTTTTTATTTCTTTCTCCCTTCAACACTAAAGATGGTTTACAGCCAATGAAGCCTTGTATGAACGGTGTGGTTCTGGAATATGTCAAAACTTATAAATACCTAGGCATTTGGTTGGATTCCTCTCTTTCATTCACCACACACATCAATAACCTTCGGACAAAAGTCAAAGCCAGACTGGCCGTTCTATTCCGCAATAAAGCTTCTTTTACTCATGCCTCCAAACGCACCCTTGTTAAGACTACTGTATTGCCAATTTTGGATTATGGCGACATTATATATAGAATAGCACCAAATACGACCCTAAAAAAACTTGACACACTTTATCATTCAGCCATCCGTTTTGCCACTAATGCACCCTTTCATACCCATCATTGTGATCTGTATAAACTGGTGGGCTGGCCCTCGCTTCACACCCGGCGCCTCCATCATTGGGTTCTCTTCATATACAAGACAATCCTGGGAAAGACACCTCTCTACCTTTCATCTCTTCTTCATGCCACTCATAACACTTACCAAACTAGACCAAGTAACATTATAAAGTTTAACACCCCCCCAACATCTACCACCTTTGGACGTAATGCCTTTCATTTTGCAGCAGCACACGACTGGAATACATTCCAGAACACCCTCAAACTCACATCCTTCATCCCAATCTCCAAATTCAAGCAGACCATCCAAAATACAATAGTTGACTGTTGTTCATGCTGACAATCTGGATACTACATATATAAGCTCTTTTATTTATTTATTTTTTAATATTTTATACTTACTTTTTTTAATGTAAATGTTTGTGCTATGTTTTATATTGTATGCATTCACTGTTTTACTTATTTATGCAGCCTGTTGGCCAGGTCATGTTTGTAAATGAGAAGTGGTTCTCAAACAGTTCACCTGGATAAATAAAGGTTAAATTAAATAAAAAAAAATAAAAAAGCCGAGCTGCACAAACCCTCCAACCAGCCTGGCTGCAGTCAGCACGAAACCCTAAGTGACATTACCAAACAGATTTTTACTGTAGAGTCAATGAATAGATAGAAGCTAAGATGTTGGGTCAAATCTGCAGAATGAGAAGAGCTAAAAATGGTAAAATGAAGCTCCAAGGTCAGCTGGAAGCCTTATCTCACCTGACCACACTGCTAGGCCTCGGCGTTGTGGAGAAACTGAAGTGAAAGGGATTTTTGTTTACCTCTGCCTCTCGTTCCGTCTCATGTGCCAACAGCTGAGGCAGCTGCGTTTTAATCTCTTATTTTAAATGATCTCATTTCATTGTGTTTTGTCTCACTAAATAAACCACCCATATCTCACTTTGTGCTCCGCCAGCAGCTAAATGAAGCAATGAATCGTCTTCCTGGACAACAGCAGACTGCAGGCTCAGACGCAGAGAGGGAAATGTTGACAATACAGCTTTTTTTCTGCTGGGTCCAAAGAATCAGGTCCAAATCTGCTCTCCATAAGATAATACCCATATATAATAGCCAAAATTGAACTCAGGCCCAGAGGCAAACACAAGTTTGTTTTGTAGTTGTTGTTTTTTATGCTCATAAAGTCTGCGATGTTAGGTTTGAACAACAAGGAATCAAACATGGAGGATTAGATTGTTCAACATTGCTGCTGAAAAGGCTAATATTACCATTTAATGCACTTTTTGTTTTGTTTTTGGAAAATTTGCAACTTTCCAGTTTGAAAATGGAAAGCGTTCAGAAATTAAACGATGAGTAAAAGTATTGAATTATTTTTTTTTAATATAAGAAACTTAATAAAGAAGAAAACAAATGAGAACTTATCAAATAGTGGAACAATATTAAAATTGATGATTTATGCTTGCAGGGTTTTTTTTTTCTTGAGGAGCATGTTTATGAAATTAGTAGAACTGCTGCAAGTTTCTTTCCTTGCATCTGACTGTTCAGTCAACCCAAACACTCATGTACAATAATAACAGCTTTGTCCCTGACTCTTCAGGTCCGTTACAACAGAACCGTTATTATCTGGAGCCGAGAACACTCTCACTGGGAGAGTCTAGCTCACCCAGACACAAAAGGATCATTATTAATTTAATGAGATGCTACAACCTGAGCCAGAGGTCGTCAACGTTCTGGAGAATACATGTGAGAGGAACCATCATCAGGGCAAATCAGGTTAATAATGGGATTTACACCAACAGGTTTAAAATCTGTGAGATGCTGCAAAGACCAGGATGATGCTAAGGAAGTCAGCTGCAACGTATGACAAACACTTCCTCACCTTTTGAAGACTAAACTCGAGTGCATCTTGTGGTGTTTTTTAAAAATGAGGGCAAGTAAAAATGGCAGAATGAGGGCAAAACACACTGGTAGCATGTGAAGAAAGTTTATAAATATGCCCTTTTTATTATTTTTTAGTTTTGATCCATGCATGCTTTGCGTTATGGCATTTAGTGATATACCTTCATGTGGTTTTATGTTTAAGCATCAACACTTCTGGAAAAACCACAACCATCCCAATTGGACCTCCTGGCTTCCGTAGTAACTCTTCCCCAACCTAATGGGTCGAGGTTACACATTTGTATTAGCCTGGCAAGGCATATATATGTAAATATGGCCCTGACCCATAGACAGAGCTCAGTCATAGGGGTGGAATCTTCTCTGCATGCTATTGGACAACGCTAGGACCAATCAGAGGTATGTTTTTGCCAATTTTCATTAGTTTCAACCTTAATTCAAGACCCTTCAGATAATAGCTCTAATATATAAAATAAACAACAGCTATCCAATCAGACTCTACAACTACTTTTAGATTAATTACATGCATCTTAACTAGAACAAGACTCTCAGTGACTAACTCTAACTCAAATCTACATTTTAGAAAACGTGTGTCTGTGAGGCCTTTTAGACACAAATCCTTCAGATTCAAATCAAAATATCTGAACTAAATAAGTAAAACAAACCAAAAATCCCAAAGCTGTAAGGTTCTACAAACCTAGAGGTTTTGAGACACAAAGACTTTCTGCCCTCATAGCCACAAATGTCACACACTCGCACAAAGACTTGTTTGAACCTTTTGGTTATAAATTATGGATGTTCTGGTAGGAACCTGCACACTCTGGCTGTTTTTAAATGAGAGGGACGTTTGCAGGCACAGAAGCAGAAACAACAGGGACATCTTAGCAGGCAGGCTTTAAATTTGGTTTAGTATTTTTCTAGTAGAAGAATAAAAGCCTTTTCCTGTGGATTTTGGATATTTGTGCAAGTGTCTGCATTTTTGACCAAGATCTTTACCATATTTACCAACATTAAGTAGTTCTCGAGGGCTTTTCTGAATCAATATTCTGCCAAAAACAAAGGATTTCATAACAGGAAAAGCTGTATTTCTTGTACAAATTTTGTACAACACTGACAACAGGATAATAACGATGAATAACGAGGCTAGATGCCTTCATACAGTTCAGTCTCCAGTCACTCGTGTAATTGGGTCGAACAGCTCAGTTGTTCTCTTCACCTTTAATTCTGCGGTTTCTGCTCTCTAAACCTCCTTTGTTTCACACTTGTTAAACGTTTCTGTGCCACCAGTCGTTTACCTCCACGCTCCCTCTGTTTTAATCCAGAGCTGCTTAATTTGTGGAACCACTCAGAAATGAGAAGTGGTTTTGCTGATGACCCAGTATAAATGCAGCAGTTACTGCGCCTGTTAACGAGAACACTGCGTCGTTTCTGCCTAATTTAAATACATTTATGCAAATCTAAAAATAAGTTAATTAAGCGAAAAATTGTGCACTAACTGATACAGTTTCCTGTCTTACATAGAAGTGGACAGCGGAGTTTGTAACACGTGTGGGTGAGAATGAGTTTCACGGTGTTTGACGTTGTTTACAAGACACATTTAAAAGCTGCAGTGCAATCTTGTTTGCATTTCTTTCGATGAGAAAAAAGCTAAAATTAGTAACTCCCTGGGCTGCAACTGTTGGAGACAAAATAGTAAGAAGACACACATTAAAACTTATTTGTATATTTATGATAGGTCTATGGTCTATTTCAGCACTTTTATTCTTGAAATTTTCAGTAGATTCCAGAGTCATTTCAGGGCTCTGTCACTTTAAGAAAACAAGCTGTTTCTGGCCACGCCCACCCATCCCCTGATAGGCTGCTATGAGGTGAGAAGCTCAGACATCTGAAGCCCTTTTTATAAGACACACCATGCCGGCAAATCAGTGTAATAATTGCTGCAAAGGTGTGCCTTATGAATGCGCCTTGGCGAAATTGCGATGCGGGAATTTTGCGGCATTCGTGCCGCCACGCTTGGTAGTAATATTACCGCAACATCGGACTTGTCAATGCAGATTACACCTTGGCGCAACAGAAGGTGGTGTCATGATCACGTGGGGAGTTACTGCCAACCTCCGGCCAGCAACTATATTAAAAATTAAAGTAAACACGGGCATAAGTTTCACTTTTGTAAACAGAATCAGCTGAGATGATAAACTGGAGTGATGCAGAGCTCCAGGAGCTTCTCTCCGTTCACCAGACAGTTCACAGGGACTGTGGAGGACAGACACCTTTAGGAGCGGCTTGTGAAAAAAACTTAAGGAGCGTGGCTTTGATTGCAATAAAAAGCAAGTTATGTCCAAGATACACAGAAGTCCGTGACAGCGCAGAGACCGCCCCCATACCCCTATTTATACCGCCATCGTGTAATCTTTTATAAAAAAGGACACTATTGTGAAGTCTCGAGGGATTTACTGATCTTGCGAGTCCAGTGAGAAGGACGGCGGAGAAGCCTCTCCGAGGCTGAGAGTCCCCCGGTGTGGATTGACACACCGCAAAGCATGCAACTAAACCGTCCCGCTGCCATTCCACACCGCTGATGCCTCCAGTGTGGACCTGTGGTAAGGTAGGACATGCTTGTTTGAAAGACATCACTAAAGCATATAAAAATTAACTGCTAAATTATCATCAGTGGAAATTATTTATAAACAGCTGTCAATGAGGGATTTACATGTGTATATCTGTGTGGGGGAGTAATTATAGTTCTTTATAGTCGTGAAGGAGAGTGAGAGATTCCTGGGTTGACACAGCAATAAAAAAAGACGTTTGCTTGTTTTCTTTAAGCAGGAAGCAGCAGTGGGCACTGGGATGCTCCAGTAAAGATGGACCACAGCACAAATTGGTCACACATGGGTTATTTCTACTGACTGACCAAGACACCTGAGGCTGACACACTAAAACCGTGAGCTAAGCTCCGCGATCCCTCACTGCATTATTGATACATTTTATAATGAAGGGACAAAACATCAAGAAGCCAACACATGAGCACATTATGAGAAATTACAAAAGCAAAGACTGATCAGTCTCACTGCTCTGCTCGAGATTCATACTGAATGCATGAGTGAGAGTGAGAGCAAAACCCGAGCAGTTCAGTAACAGCATGACACATCCGACTCAACCGAGGAGCCTCCAAGAGACCAAAGAAGCTTATTAAGGGCACAGCAACTTAGAGGAGAGGCATGTCTGGGATAAAAACAAAAATCTCTAGCAACAGACATATAGAGAGCCCCCTGATGTGATGGTAAGCATAAAAGGATCAGTTGTTCAGCCAAGAAATTCTGTAAATAAAAGAACGCAACCTGCAGCTTTGGGGCCTCTCTGTTGTTTTGAACAAAAGTAAAAGCCAATTTTTTGCATAACCCTTATTTAAAGACTAAGTTTAAACTTTTTCTCTCTAATTTGATATAAAATTGTACTTTTTTACTTGTGAGTTTTAGACTTTTGGTTTAACTGCGTAGATCCCTGCTGAGATTCTGTGAGGTAACAGCATTTTTGCTCCACATTTCACTTCCTGTGTGACTAAAATAAGTAAATAAAGGTAAAAATAAAAGCTCAGAAAAGCCTCGGTTGAGTCCCGACTCCCACAGCTGTCACTCTTTGAGGTAAAGTTGAGGTGCGCTGCGGTACTCTGGCGACTTCCTCCATCACGATTCATCTCCTGCACAATTTGCTGAAGTCTCTTGAATTTCCGTGTGCTGTTTATCATTATTGTGATGCACACATGCATAAACCTCACTGCAAGTATTCTTCCATGGTTTTTTTATGTTGTCAAGTATCAGCAGAGTGGTCTCCCCTGCAAAGTGGTTTTGTTTGTCGTTTCGGGCTTATTTTTTTAGATTATTATGGTTTCAATTCTGTCAAAAACTATTAAAATCTTACAATTAACAGTTTTTACTTGACATTACAGCTGTAAATATAAAGAATTTTGTCTTTAACAGGCCAGTTGATTTTTTAAATTTGGCTCGTTAGCGTTAGCTTGTTGTTAGCACTAGCTACAGCAGGCTGCAGCATGGTGGTTTACAGTAGTTGTAATTCCACTTTCAACCAGTAGGGCGGAGGAGCAGGAAACTGCTCACTGTTACTTTAAAATCAGATGGGGAGTATCAACATGTCCAGGTTGGTATTGGGGCATCACTACAAAAAATAATTTGGTATCAAATTGAATGGTGATGTGTGCATAAATTTTAATGTATATGAAATACAAATTGGGTGGATTTAATCCTGAAGGTGTGAAGTAAAGTAGAGAAATAAATCTGTGAATGAGTGGTTAGGAGAGAGGCTATGAGTGCCATTCAGTGTCAGGCTCCAGAGCTCTTAAACAAAGAGCTGCACATGACGGGAGGAGAGAAAACGAGGGATGATGGGATGAGTGAAAGCAGAGAAAACAAGCGAGAGACTGAAAGAGCCTGGAGGGACCACAGGAATAAAAGAGACCGGCTACAAAGTGATCTACAAACACACACAAAAGCATTAATACACAACTCAGAGGCAAGTAAACAGCCAGACGAGGGCGATTCAAGATAGAAATTCAGCTGTAATTTGAGAAAATGAAAAGTTGTAAAGAAATATGTTGAAAAGACGCCGAGTGTTACTTATTTTGTCTGAGAGAAAGGTTGAGGTAAAAATGTGGCATCTTCCAAAACATAGAGCTGTTTTATTCACTTGAAGTTACATCAGATCTGTTAGTTACTAAGAACTTTTGTCTCTAAAGACTATAAAGTTCTCCTTTAAAAACATCGAAAGATTTTACCAGCATCTTAGAGAAATTAAACAAATCAGTTGTCCAGTTATTTCTACAATGAATATTTCACAGCAGAACATTTAGATTTAGAAAGAAAACTATATCCATGCCTACAGGTACTACAACAACTGAAGGTGCATGTAGTTAAAGTGATATTTCATCTATAGCTATAGTATAGTATAGTACAGTATATAGGACAGCATAGTATAGTATAGTATAGTATAGTATAGGACAGCATAGTATATAATATAGGACAGCATAGTATAGTATAGTATAGTATAGTATAGGACAGCATAGTATATAATATAGGACAGCATAGTATAGTATAGTATAGTATAGTATAGTATAGTATAGTATAGTATAGTATAGTATAGGACAGCATAGTATATAATATAGGACAGCATAGTATATAATATAGGACAGCATAGTATAATATAGTATATAATATAGGACAGCATAGTATATAATATAGGACAGCATAGTATAATATAGTATATAATATAGGACAGCATAGTATAGTATAATATTTCATGCTTCAGAGTCTCCTTTTTGGCCAAACGTAACTGTTTTAGGAAAAATCAAATGAGAAAAAGTTTTTCTAACACTTTTATATTTAATGGAGAATTTTTCATTTCTTGCCGAGCGGTGTGTTCAATGTTCTTGCCGGTGACCTTTTAAATGACAGGTAATGGACTGTTTCATTTACCGCTGCTGCTGGTTTTCACTTCAGGAGGTCAGGGAAATTATTATTTCCTTTAACATTTTACTACAGGTCTGGAAGCCTTTGGTGATAGGAGTGACTGTCTGAAGGTTTCTGGACAGAATTGTCCTTTATTAAAGTCACACCTGTTTTACTGTAAAATGTTTGACAGTTTCCACCTTCTGATCTACATATTTTTGAAAATGGAAGACCGTACCCTTAGTTGGTATCTAACCCAAAAACCTCATGTAGCTTATGATGTCAGATTCCCAGAATCCCCTTGAGCTCCTATAGGAGCTGATTCAGCGTCACAGTGCCTCAACACCTCAGACAGCCTGACATCAGTCACCAAAATAAAAGTCTGCATGTTCCTGTAATAATGTTTCAGCTGAGAAGAAGCTGTGCAAACCCCTCAGCCGTTAACGGGTGTTGTGTGAGTGTGTGTGAGTGTGTGTGCGTGCTTGTCGTTCCACTCCAGGTGACCCCCCTTAATGGCTGTGAAATAGAGCTGTCTGCCTCCAGCTCCTCATCATGTCCACGTGATGAGCTCCATCCACGGCTGCAAACACTCATCCCCTCCTTTAAGTCTCCTGCTATAATTACAGCTTCGACACTCCTATTTTCACACATCTTGCGTGTTCCCGTGAATCCCATTTCTACTCTTCTGTGTTCCAGAAGGTTCTCTTTTCAGAGAGCTGCTCTCGCCTTTTGGCATTTCCATTCGTTCTCCCTTCATGGCCCATTTACACCTCATTGGTCGGAGCAACCATGAAGGTCATTTAGGAGTCAAAGAAAGCTCGCAGACCAGCCAGGAAATAAAGATCCTGCTTCTAATCAGAGCTTTTGGAGATGAATGTTTTCTGCCACAGGAGGAAGATCTAGCCTTGGGCATCTGTTGTATTGGTGCTGTAGCTCACAGTGCAGGCAAACAATGTTTTATATGAGCAACTTTTCAAGCAGAACATTTTTTTTTATCTCTGCAGTTTCTTCTCATTTTGCTTCCAGCACCAAAACTGTGATAATATGCTTTCACACTTTAATAAATCTTATAAATAATTTTAAATTTCTTGATTTGTATATCGATAAAAAAAACGGTAAAAGCCATTCAGTTCTAGCTAGCGTTAGGATGATAGTGTCTTCATAACACTTTGGCTGCAAGGTAGAAAATGTTTTAATTGAAATAAAAAATGTCATTATGCTAACACAAAATAATATGTTGTTAGTTCTTGAACTTCAGTCAGTATTTAAAATACAAAAAAAATAAAATAAAAATATCATAAAAATTTAATTAATTATACAGTTGAAAAAAAATCTAAACACTATATCCAAAATAAAGTTAAAATTTCTAAAAAAAAAAAAATAAGGTCAAAAAAAGTTTTTTCAGAGATAGTTACTAGTTTTACATTAAAATGGGAATTAATAAAACTAAAACAACAGTACTCATAAAGCCCTGGTGAATTAAAAAAAAATTCTCATACACATAGCCTAGCATCTGGATTGGACCACAATCCGAAACAATAATATTATTTAATGATACACACAGAAACTGGACCTGATAATGGCAGCAAACAACTAAAGCAGGTTTAAAAGGTATCTGTTAAAGGTCAGGGAAGAGGCACAGGGGAAACAGAACGCAGAAGCCCTAAATGGATGAGGCAGGATGCTTGGTCAGAGATAGACAGGGTTCTGGGTCAATAATACACTGAAAAATAAACATAAGGGCAGAAACAGGGTTTAGAACTGAGACAGGATCATGAAACAGGAAAATACTGGAATGCTGGTCAGGAAATCTGGTGATTCTGCTCAGGAGTAGAGCTGCTTATGGAGGCAGACGCTGGTATATTATTATAAAATAGCCTTATTTTCATAGGCTTCAGATGTTTTGAGGTATGTGGTTTGTTTGAAGCTCTTATTTTGAAGGACTAAAGGAAGTTTATTGAATTTTGCTATGAATGATGCTTTAGGAGTAAATGCAGTGAGAAAATGTATTTTGTTTGCACTTGACTCAGTAAAAGCACACTAGAATCTTTGACTCAAATTTCATCACGTTGAGGAGTACAACAGGGCACTTAGAAAAAGTTCCTAATGTTTTGATTTTATTCTCAATAGTATTTCTTCTGATTGGCTCTAGTATGATGTCATAACAAGGTCAAGCAATGCAAAAAAGGAATAAAAAAAATAAGTTAATGCTGCTACCAAAAGTTCCAACTAACCTACATGTCATTGTAATAAATAGATGTGTAAATATGTCAACTTTCCTATTATGGGTTAGTTTTCCTAAATTATTGCATAATGAGAAACAAAACACCAGAAAACATTTGTGTGATCATTAGTGACCACATTTAGGAGCCCCCACGTCTTCAAAAATGTCTAGGTTTTTCAGCTTATTGATAAAAAAGTAAATTTTAAAAAACTGTTAAAGGTGTGGGAAACTCGTTTAATCAATACATTTGCAGAGGTGTCTGGTAGGAATGAATGCCTTGTGAGCCTTAATCGGGGAAAAAAAGCACTCAAGCGCTTGGATCAGCACAGACAAATATGCTCCAGCAGAGAGTGGCAGAACACAGCAGGATTTGAGGTCTTATGTCTTGATATTTGGACATTTCGCCTCGGATTGGATAACAGCAACACGACTTTACCACTAACTTGCAACGTGGATGTTTTATCTCCACAAATGCTAATGGTGTTGCTAATGCTAACGGTTAGCTTCTACTAGTCGAGATGTTCTCTGCTGTTTCCTGGACGCTAAACCAGCCTTCCTCGTCGTGACTCAAGATGGGTGAGTCCATGAATGTTACGTGACAGTATGACGTAGATCTGTCAGGCTTTTCAAACCCTAGAGTTCACTGTCTATTTTCTATCAGAAACTAATGCAGCAGATAGGTGTAGGAGATTATTTTCATGTTCAGCCTGAATGAAAAACTCAGAGTAATCAGAAATAATCATTAAAAAATGTTTTTTCAGAGTTCCACACCTTTAAAGGACGTCTGATAGTATTAACAACAGTCGTGTTAGAGAACTAAAAGCAAAAACCCATCAGACGTTTCTAATCCACCAGCAGGAACTTAAAAATGTAATTTAAACTTGAAAACTGTCCTTTAAGCTTCACAACTCTCCATCTGATCCAGTGACCATCAGAGTCACAGGAGTTCGCTGTGAGATGAGACAGCAGTAGCTGTGAATGTGTGGCTAAATAAGCTGGTGAGCACAACAATAAGGTGTTATCAGGAGGAGCAGCCAGACGTGGTGCAAGCAGATTAGAGAGGATAACCTCAAATACACAATCACAATAACAAACAGTGACTCCTGTTGCCACACACACAGCGACAGTTCGTGTAGATTTCCCTTTTTCAACTTTAAAATGGGCTGAGATTAAACAAAAAAAACTCTTATTATTCTTATTTGATGAGAATACAGCTATGTGGGCGTCTGTAGAACCTATTACTGATTTACTAGCTGATCAAAACTGATTTTTTCATTGTTTTTAAGAATAAATCTTTAAGAAACTGAATTCTAAGGAGATGTATTAAAACTATTTGAAGAATTTCTGCTTATAAATAAAAACAGCACATCAAAATACAAAGAAAAACATTGATTGATTCTTTTCATGCAGAAATTTTATGGTGCTGATAATTTTTTCTAAGAATTAAACAAAGTTCCATTATATTTTTAAAGAGTAACGATTCCAAAGATTGATGTGTTGTTTTTACTGCAAACTAAAGTTTGTCGTGTGTGCAGGATGAACTCAAAGTTGAGGTTTTTAACATCTTTTCTATAAAATCTGATCAAAAGAAATCCAGACATAAAATAACACAATAAGAAATCCATTTCCACTGAACAAAGAACTAAGATGTGAATCGATAGAAGAAGAAGCCGACTATGATGAGGCCATTGACTCAAAGTAATTATTTGTCTGAATGGCGGAGGGTTTTTTATAGCCTCTTTGTCTGGAGCAGTATTTTTGTCCAAGAATAAAAAAGGCATTTATGAAAGTACAAATAAGAGACAATTCTTCACCGAATGACAGTGGAGCTTCTGTCACAGTTCAGTTAACTCCACTGGAAGCTGCCCATGGGTAAGATTACACGCCAAGTACATGAGATTAATAATCTAACAATAAGTACTGTGTGTTAAACTGATTGCTTTTATTGTTGCATATTAGTCACAAAATGAGTCCAACTCCTTCTGACTGAGATCCTTTCTGACTACAAATTAGACTATTATAGAGTAAGGATGCACGATATATCGGCATCAATATCGGTATCGGCCGATGTTAGTCATTTTTAACATATCGGTATCGGTCCATTAAAGCCATACTATGCAACTTTTTCATATTTTTAAATCATTTTCTTGAGCCAGTATGTGCTGAAATGACCCTTAACAAGGTTAATGAAATGTCACTCAGACCCCCATCGCCCTCTGTGGCCAGAATACCGCATTTGCAACTTCAGAGTGGCGGTCCGCCACCTGCTGGACTTAGAAAAAGGAGCTGACATACCTGGTGCTGTAGTCTGCTTCCAGCATGTTTCCTGCATGTTTTAGATCATGAACACAGCTGATTTGTTTGATTTAGTGATGAACCGCTCCTGTAGACACTAATGAAGGCTGAGGAGACATTTCAGCTGTTAGATTAAGGTGGGTAAAAAGACTGAACGCACCGCGAGGAGATAACCCTATGGTGCTAAAAACAAGCAAAAACTGCCAAGTGTTCCTTTGGGCCGATATTAACAGCCCATATTTTTTTCATTTAGTTGCCATTTTTGTATCTATTTCACGGGGGGGATAATGCATAATTGTTTAGGGCTGCTCAATTAATTGAATTTAACCTCAAATATGATCTGGGTTGTGAACGATTATATAAACAAAAGGAATCCATTATTTGCTCCTCCCTCGTGGTTTACTCTCGTGCTGCTTTGAGTTGCAAATCAAGCGCACCTCCCACAAAGTGTTGCCAACTTTTGTGACTTTTTTTTCTCCAAAAGCACCTAGTGAACAATCTAGTGACATTTCTGGTAACCCCTAGCTACTTTCTGTAGAACTTTGCTGTCGATATTTCCTGCAGATTAGAAAAACACCCAGCCTGCGCTCCGGAACGTCTTTCCGGACATTAGGAAAGAGAACGATGTGAGCATGTTCAGCACGATCACATTACAGGGACCAACAATCATAAACCTTTCTCAATGATCTCACTCGTTCACAAAACCAGTTATTTTACAAGCAAAATAAATTCAAGATACAGCGAGCCATCTGAGGTGGAAACACGGCTATTGATCCTCCAGAGTTTCATGGAATTAAACACAAACCAACTTCACATGAGCTTACTCTGCATCATGCAAGTTTACATCTTACGCAACACTCATCGTCTCAGTAACAACTAATGACCATATGGCCTCGGACAAAATGAGAAACTTTAATTTAGAGTTTTAACACTGATTGTCTGTAAGCTTCTTAAATTCCTGCATCCAGATCAGATGTTGCATTAAAAAAAAGTGATTTTGTTTTTTTTCATTAATGAAATCAAACTGGTGCAGCTGAAGAGGGAAGGATAAAGAAAGCATCCGACTGTGATATCAACAACACACACATACATAAAATCTGGTAAGAACACACACATTCAGCTCCATGGGTTTATCGAGGTCATTGATGGGATCTGATGTGGTCACTCTATGGGTGGATGGGTGTGTGACGAGTCACAGTGAGGAGGTGCGACGAGGGAGGATGACTTAAGAAGCGAGAACTGACCCGAGCTTGTGTTTGGTTAAAGAAGATCTGGTGAGACAACAGTCCGTTCCAATTAGACAGATCAGAGCTGAGATGCACGGAGCCGAAGGAGAGGGAAAAACAGACGGCTGTGTTTCAGATGCAGCCCGTAAACCCAAATACCTGATATTAGAATATCAGTTTATGCAGCCACGCTTCACAAGCCTTCATTTCAGAGCTGTTTCTCCAGTTACATTAAAAAAAAATCAGTTCCTGGAAACAAACTACTTAAATAAGAGTTACTATCATATTTCATCATCAACAATTTCTGTCTTAAACTCAGATCTAAGCTCTAAGCCCGTGAGACTGAAACAACAGGTGCAGTGGCTCTTGTGTGCTTCAGATGGATCGATTTATCTAGCAAGTGCTTGCAGGAATAAAACCAGTCTAATGTCACACCAACAGCTGCTCAAAAACAAACCATATAAATACAAGGAGACCACAACAACGGACTGGAATTACACCTGCAACCTCACAGATACACTGATGATTCTGAGGCAGACAGTTGGTGCATGGATGCTTTTTGTGTTTATTGATCTATAAACAACAGCATCATTTCACAGATCTGCAGGGTGTTTTTTCGTTACCTTTATGTTGCATGTAATATTATTAGTAAATATTGTAAAGAAACCATTGGATGCTATAAATAAATGTATTTTGATGATTTGAACATTTTCCAAGTGTTAGTAGATGACATGTAGAGATGTATGGACGCCAATTCTAAAATACTCCTTTTAGTAGGCGCACCTGTTTTACAGAGAATGGTGGGCTACAGCAGCAGAAGACCACACCGTATTTCAACTAAGAACAGAAAACCGAGGCTACCATTAACACAGGAACACCAGAACTGGACCATAAGAGACTGGGAAAATGTTTCCTGATCTGATGAGTATCAATTTAGGCTGCAACAGGTCAGAAAAGTGATGATATCATGCTTTTACCCTTACACTGATGATGTTCTGTTGACACACACAAAGCTTTCCTATTTCAGGAAGGCCAGCTGGTGGCACAGTTTCTGGAATCACACCAATGCCTGTATGTGGGAGGACCCGGCGGGGTGTGTGTGTGTGTTATGATGTCTGGAGGCATGACACCGCGTTTCCCTCAAGTCAAATCTGAGCACAACAATCTGTTGAACGGTTTGTGCGTTTCCTCAGATTTCAGTTTAAAAATGTAAGCTCACAATCAGATCTGAATCCATGTTTTTTTTTAATCCCTCAGGAGATAGATGAAATGCACAAGTGGACACATTTACATCCTGCCAATCAAAAACGAGGGTAACGTGGTAGAACCGAGCAGCTTGAGGGTGGAGGATGTGAGAAAGAAGAGATGAAGAGGAGTGAGGACACAGATTTGGATTCTGTCAGTCAAACAGGAAAGATGATGAGTGAGAGGTTCAGAAACAGTTTAGTATATAATATATTTTGCTTTTTGATTACTTATTTTAAATATTATCTGCTGTAAAAGATCTTTTTTCAAATTTGATTAATAAAACATCAGATTTGGTGATTTATTTGACTCAGCAGGAGTTCTCTGGGATTAACGTCCAACATTTTAAAACTAAACTTTCCATTTTTATTAGTTTACTTTTAAGTTCAATATTAAAAATTACTGAGAACATTTATTGTTTCTAAAAAATGTGGTTCATGAGTTTCTGGGTTACCAATCAATTTTTTTAATGCATTAAGTGCAAATGGAACTTTTTAAATTGAAAAGGTGTATCTAAATGTGCACAATTTGAGCTCATTAGCACAAATGCAACTAATTTAAGAATATGAATTATGCTAATTTCCCCATTTGTGATGTCACAAATGGGGAAATTAGTGGGTGGGTGTGGCCAGCTCCAGCTTGTTTTCTTAAAGTGACAGAGCCCTGAAATTGCTTATTCTGGAAAAAACTGAAAATGTCAAGAATAAAACTGCGGAAATCTCTTTATGTGAGAGAAATTAGGTGCAAAGAACTTCATAAACATGTTTTGCATCAATCATAGGACTATCTTGACTTAGGAAAACAATCATAATATGTTTTCATTAAATAATGTCGTAAAAATGTATGTTGTGAATTCAAACAACACATCCTGCTGCTTTTATTACCTCGTTCAGCGACCGTCAGAGGCTGAGGGAGGGAACTAAATCCAAACAAAGTTGAAAGAACAAGCAGAAACACAATTGACAGAATGTCATATAGAGCTTTTTCTGGTCCGCAGAGGTGAAGAAATTACCGCTTCCCTCTGTGTGCTACAAACACCCTGCTGAATCAAGTTAACGGAGAGTTTGCTGCTTGCTGTCACCTGCACAGACCTGAAAAGGTCAACATGCTGGTAGGCAGGAAAAATATTACGTTTAGAAGCATCATTATGGATCTAACCCTTCAGTCATTGTATTTTTTTTTGTTTGAATGACTTTGTACCATGTTTAGAAATGATTAAATGTCTGTCGCATGGATGAGAATGTTCTTATGCATCTAATAGCTTTGAAAAAGTCTGGAAATCTTAATTTTGATGTTTTGCCAAAGTTGGATAATAGACATTCATTGTTTTAGAGTTGTGTTGTTAGATGTAAACGCTTTTGCATTTATCATCCTTTTGTCCACTCTGCACAATGACAATTCTAAAACATGCCACTGTTTTATTCAATTTTAGTGTGATAAATATATTGATTTAGGCTGTGTTTGAATTTTTTTATCTTTGTAACTGTGTTTTTCTGCCCATCTTTACCAGGTCCTCCTTAAAAATGTCTTTTTTTTATCTCAATGCAATTCCAATTTTGGTCCATCACAACAGATATCACAATATTCAATAATAATATTCCTGATAATGTGCAGCTCTACTTCAGACACAAAGTTAAAGGTGTCCTAGAATGCAATTAATCAACAATCTAAAACAGAGCTTTGAGCCTCCAAAAAGCATAAGAACATTTTTTTTGGCTTTCATCTGTCCCAGGAGCCCTGATACAGGCCATTCTAAACCCCCTTACTCAGGCCTTCAGTGAAAAGAGCTGTTGACCCCTCCCACTCGGCCAGGACGTGCTGATTGGTTGGTTTCCCCAGAAGGTTTATGACGTGTTAAGGAAGGCTTTCTCAGAACAGGAGGTTTTCTCTCGCCTTTTTTAACTTTCTAATTTACATAAAACGTAGGTCACACACAGCTTTGACTTTTTGGCATGCTACTGTTGACCACCCAAGCCGTCTTATTCAACAACAACAAGGAAAATGTTGGTTTACATTCTAGGCCCCCTTTAAATATCCACCACAGATCTACCAACTGAGAACTGAGCGCCTGACACGAAACAAAAAGAGAAGTTTGTAAAAAAATAGGTCCATCAGGTCCTTCTCAGGTAAATAAAAGTTGTTACTAATGCAAACTGAGAGTTTCCACAAAACGCTGCTCCCAAAAACATACATCACAAACCACACAAGACCACCGCTCCAACAGCCGCAGATGACAGAGAGCTCTGACAGGCGGAGGAGGAAAGAGTGGGAACGGAGCTGGAAGAAAAAGGAGATTAAATGATGAAAAAGAAAAATGAAGGCAAAGAAAATAATGGATGGAGCAGAGAAAAGGTGAGTAGATCAAAAACTAAACTGGAAAAATGTTAACATTTGGAAAAAGGTTTGATGAAACAGAAAAAACAAGGTAAAGATGATCAAAAAATAAAGTGTTTGATCTGCCAGTTAAAGGCACTTCATAAAGGAAACATTCCAATTGAGTTAAGTTAGTTAAGCCAATTAGTTAAAAGTTTCCTACGTAAGGAAACCCAACAGATTGCAACGAGCATGTTTTACAGCAGTCCCCATACTAAGCAAGCATGTAGCGACAGTGGAGTGGAAAACTCCCTTAGGGAGAAACCTCCAACAGAACTTAAAGCCTTTAACGAAAGGCCAACATGTAACAATGTCACATTGTTTCAAAGTCATACAAATTATATAAATGGCCCTGACCAGTTTGCTAAAGTATTTATTTGAATAAAGAAACAAACTGATTCCTTTTCAAACCCACAGAATCAAAAACAAACCTTAACATTTGCACCAAAGTGCTTCTGGAAGTCAATTTCTACACTAAATCTTGCAGCTATGGCTAATAAAGTGATTGATGAGTGCAGGTATCACAGAGTTTTAAAAAAATAAAAAAACCTTCTACAGCAGAAAACACTTTTCGATCACCACATATAGCAACATTACAGCAAGCAATTAAAAACATTATATTTTCTATTTAAAAAAGCAAAAAAAAAATAAAGATGAAAATACACTAATTTACATTTTAGGTGGAAAATAATCAAATTAGAGACAATTAGTCCATTTAATTTAATTTTAGGGTCAGAATACACATTAAAAGGTGCAACTTTTTTAATTTGCTGGAACTGTATAAATACAACAAAGAACCATAATAAACGTATATGAAATTTAAAAAAAAAACAATAACTCAAGGATTCTGCAGGAATCTCATCTCAATTCAGAACACTGGCTTAGGATAACCCAGATGAGAGTGACAAAATAACCTGTTAATTCATGAAAAAGAAACAAATATATATATATATATATCACAGTAAAGCTTAGAGAAGTTTAGAGAGGTGGTTAGATGCCAGGAGAGTGAGAGAGAGCCCTACATCAGCAGGAACGGTTTACACTAACAGGTTATGTAACGTCGTGACACAGAAAGCCCAGCTCACTACGATGCACTGAATGCACCACTGGTGTAAACCCTATGAAGCCTCTGAGATGTGTGACCAAGCCGCCTCTCTGAAACCCAACTGATTACAGTAATGGAGACTGATCTGACAGTAGAGAAATGAGGAGTTACTTGTTAGCGGGTGGTTGCTGCAGCAGCTTCTCCCAACACACGCGCATCAGTCCATAAATGATGCAGCAGCCTCCTGAGAGTGTCTCCACCCGTCTGTCTGCAGTAGTTCATGAGATCTCTGTGTGATCGGACTGTTTAAAGCACTCATTTTGCTCCTTTTATTGACCACCCTGACAGTCGTTTTACATCTAATGTTGTTTTTCTGTGCTGCAGACCTGCACACCTGGTGCAGGTGTCAGTGATATAAGCCTCACCTCTCTACAGTCAGATGGAGCTCTTCTTCACTTCACATGCATTTCAGTTCACACTGGCTTTACAACCACACTCCACATTTGTTCCTTCACTTTAAGTATTTCAATATTTTGATTATAATAAAACAGTTGGGGGCTCGTCTGTCTTTGTAAGCTAGTTTTGCACAAGTTTTTGCTTTCACCAACGGAACACTAGGGGGTGCTAAAAGCAAGACAAAACTGCCAAGTGTGGCTTTAAATATATTTGCAATATTAACTTATCAACGTACATCCCAAACGAGTGATGACATAAATACCAAAATAAATAAATACATAAAAAACATAAAGGACAACTTGTATGTGTTCTCCTTTTATTTTCTTATTTTAATACATTCCTGAAGTATCAGATTGGGACTCATGCAGCAGATACTCAAAATCAAATGTTTTGGATCGGGGGCAAAAAATGTGATCAGATCACTTCTATTAATATGTTTAGTTTGTGTTAGTGTTGTTTGTCGGGTTTGGATCCACGTAGCAGCATTATGGTGAGCTACCACTGGTGCACGTTTTTGCAGCCGTTGTCCTTGATGCACGGTGGCATCGCTCCTTTTGGCTGGTCAGGATATTTCATGCTTCACCAGAAACTCCAGCAGAACTCCTGGGAAGTTCATATCACACAAATATTTATCAGACACCACAACGAGAACAAGCTGCAGGAAAAGAATCTTTTCAGCCTTTAGGGTTGAGTCGGTTAGCTCGTGTTTGGGTATGCTGTAAGCTAAAGGGGCATTGATCTGTTTGTGAACACCAGACACCACTTTACACTGTTTCTGAGCACGCTGTCATAATTAGTATAAAGGATCTTTTTGTTCTTTTGACTTTAGCTGCTTTTTCTAAATTTACTCCAGACTTTGAGCATTTGTAACTGTTGATGTTTTTGTTGTTTAACCACTTAACCCAGATTTCTGAATCATTCAGGCGTTAAAAGGCTCCAAATCTCAGAGGATTAACCAGGATTTTGTCTAAACAAACAACTTAAACAACCAATTATAGGCTGGATCTTTGTGCCAAGATGATTTAAATTTAGATTTTAAATCAGCTTGTGAACCTTAGTGGCTACAGACCAACTGCTCAGGCAGAAGTTCTGATATTATTTTTCCTTTTGACGTGTTTTTTCCTCGTGTCATTCTTCCTTCTCTCATCCCAGAAGGTTTTCTTTATCTGATCTGATCCGTTTTCTCTCACCAGTGCTGCTGAGAATCACTCTGTCTGCTCACACAACTATCCTAAAAGGTCTTTTTCAATAATTACACATCAAATAGAAAAATTGTAATTTTTTAAAATTCAGTGTGTTGTCTGAAACTATGAGTCATTTATCTCATCAGTGCTCTGGCCCAAAAAGCCTTTAGAGATTTGACTTTCTGTTCTGCACCTTTTCTCTTCTTTTATTTATGATCCCCCTCTCCGACAAGCAGTCAACCACATCTTTTGTGTAATTAAAAACTGAAAGAGGGAGGCTCAAGGTGAGCGACAGAAAGGGCCCTACTGTCGTCCCAGGAGGACAATCAGACAAGGGAAGGAAGGAGAACTGAAACACAAAGGATAAAGAAGAATCACCAGAATGTCACTTTAATTTAGGAGAAAATTAAACGTTTCCTCTTTGTTTTGTCACTTTTTGATGTTTCATGGGTCGTATAACCACACATGCCACAGGGAAAAGGCTTCAGGTTGACCAGATCTGTTCATTTCATCTGAGAAGGAGGTGGTTTACAGCTGAATTGTTAGTTGGCAGCTGATGCAAATTTATTTTTTTAAAGGTATGTGGTTTTTATACTTTATGTCTTATTGTAAACGCCTGAGAAAATATTATCTCCAAAATCTTGAAAAATCAACTTTTTTGAGCTTCTGACCATGTTATACTGTTGTACTGTTATCTCCTCATCAAAAACACCCCCAAGCATTTTTTGGCAAATCAAGATCTCTCAGCTGTAGGTCCGCTGCTGCTCTACCAAGCAAACGGCTGGATGGGGCTGGATGGGGCATGTTTGCGTAATCCTGTTCCGCCCATTCCCATCAAGAAAGTCCCTAACCTGCACACACCTTTACTGGACTGTAAATACTGACTCCCACTCTCTCCGAGCGAGGGATTTAATCTCTGCAGTTGTGAAAAAGTGATTTCTTTCTCATCTAGTCTACACTTTTGACAATGCCTAGAATGCATTTTTGGTTGCCGGATGTGCAGGATCCCTGTCCAGTCTTCCTAAAGAAGAGTTTAATCACCAGAAATGGTTGGATTTTATCGTCAGGAGCGCTCATATTTCAAGCCAAAATGTCTTTATCTGTAACCATTATTTTACAGATGGCTGCTGGCTAATCCACCGCCAGGACCGGAGTGTGTTTTCAGAAAGATTACTTCTTCAAACCAGCACCATTCCAATGTTAAAGCCATACTATGCAACTTTTTAATATTTTTAAATAATTTTCTTGAGCCAGTATGTGCTAAAATGACCCTTTACAGGGTTAATGAAATGTCACAGACCCCCACCACCCTCTGTGGCCAGAATACCGCACTTACAACTTCAGAGTGCTGATCCTAACCCTGTTGGACTTAGTAAAGTGGAGCTGACATGCCTGGTGCTGCAGTCTGCTTCCAGCATGTTTCCTGCATGTTTTACATCATGAACACAGATGATTTGTTTGATTTAGTGATGAACCGCTCCTGTAGACACTAATGAAGGCTGAGGAGACGTTTCAGCAGTTAGATTAAGGTGTTAAAAAGACGAACGCACAACGAGGAGATAAGTTTCACTTTTTGTTTCACTAACGGACACTAGGGGGTGCTAAAAGCAAGCCAAAACTGCGTAGTATCCCTTTAAAACCACCCAATGGAGAGGCCAGAGCGTTGAGTAAAACCAAACATGCTAACCACTAGCTCAATGGTTTTAAAATTGCCAATCACCTAGCAGCAACTCAGTGCATTTAGACATCTAGACGTGGTGAAGTTCAAATTGAACATCAGAATAGAAAAGAAATAAGATTTAAGTGACTCAATGAGTATTTTAGAAACTGCTAACCTACTGCGATGCCTCATTGGTGTCAGAGAAGAATGGTGTGACTGGTTCTGGAGGATAAAAAGGAAACAGTAACTCAAATAACCACTGGTTCCTACCAAGGTGTGCAGAAAAGCATCTCTGAACCACAACACATGGCTTCAGATGGGCTACAGCAGCACTGTGTTTCACCTCTGCCAGCTAAAAATGGGATACTGAAGCTACATTTCACACTGGATCACCAGAACTGGACCTTAAATGACTGGAAAATATCTGGTCTGATGGTTATCAATTCAACAACATGACATCACTTATCCACACTTGCTGCTGGTGGTGTAAGGGTGTAGGGGATGTGTTCTTGGCCCACTTTGGACCCCTTCAGTACCACCCGAGTCTGGTTTAAACCCCACAGCCTCCCTGACCATGTCCATCCCTTTGTGACCACATCTTCTGATGGCTACTTTCAGCAGGATAATGCACCATGTCACAAAGCTCATAACCTCTCAAATAAAATGGCTGGTGAGTGTAATTAATAAATATTAAAAGAAACAGATCAGCTGAGTTGACAGGTTAATAAATGTTTGATCCAATCACCTGATGCATTCTTTGGGTCTTTCCTGGTGGTTCTGTGAAACGACCCTTCCAGTTATAATTGAGTCTTATCAGATGTTGGAAATTTAAATACTTTAAACCCACTTTGTTGCATTATTTTGCCATTTTGGGGATGAATCTGCATTGTTTCAACTTCTTTCTTACTTTTTTATGCTTTTTAATTCTTTTACCCTCTACATATGATGTCAAATTTCCTGTTTGTGTTATGCATATATGCATATTTCTAATTAGCAAAAGCAACATTAACAATGCCAACCATCAAAAATAAATAACAACTAAAAGAAGCAGTAGTGACAAAGATGTGATGATGTAATTTCATCTGTAAGTTCATGCAATCGTAAGGATCTGCAGCAGAAAAATAAGTTCTTCTAAAAGCTTGATTACAAATAATGCAAAGAGAGGTGGATGTAAATAACCTGCATGTTCAAATTTCTTCTTTTACGATGATCTTTTGATGTCAAACACAGAAATACAACAGTGATAAAGGAGCCAGCCTTGTTTCTCTATTAGATTTGGAGAGAAATGCATTACAAAGACACTGAATGCATCATCTAATCACAGAAATGGTTTTACGAATCTAAATCATGTATCAAATTACAGATTTGATGCTCAAACAGTCGAGGAGGAGAGTAATATTGTGTCCCCACCCTTTACCAGAGCCGCTAAGCAGTAAAGCGAAAGTGATTTTTCCTGAGCTTCTCCCAAGTGTGATATGTAAATGTACAAGCGAGAGAGCGGCGCAATAACCCCCGGGGTAAATAAAGGTTAAAAGAAGCAGAAAGCAGTATGTCTCTTTAGGTAAGTGACTGAAGGCTTTATAGCTGAGGAATAAAATGCAAAAAAAAGAGGAGCGATGAAGAGGACAGGAGGAGATGCTGATGGAGCAAAGAGGGTTGGAGGACAAGGGAAGAATTGCAGATGAACAATCTATCAGCCAATAGCTGTAATTGGATATAGCTCATCAAACAATAAATCTGAAGCAAACATCAATCAGAAAGGGATAAAAGTCTAATTATTGCGTTCTAACTGCAAACATGAAGACAGGAGGGGTGAGATTAAGATTCTGATCCTGTGACATGGATGTCCGATATCGAGCAGCTTCCTAAGTATATTGTTTCATATGTGAAGCTGAGAGAAAGAAAAAAACAAGGGAAGCCCCTGAAAAACTGCAGAGACAAAGAGGAAAAGCCCAGGGAAGCCCCCACTGCAGCTTCTGCAAACATGAGGAGGATCCCCCTCTTCAGTCCTGCACATGCATGCTGCAGTCCTGCTGCTCATTAAAACTAGTCACACTTCGCTTCTGCACCATGCACATCTGCAGCAAGCCTGCAGGAATGAGATCGTGCAGCAGAACAGCGTGCATTAATTAAAGCATCAAAGGCCCGCTGTTTTCACAGATTTTACAATTATCTGCTTGATATTGGCAACCAAAATGAAATCGTTTAAAACCATATAGGCGCCGTTTCGGTCGCTCAGGAGACAATGTTGCAACAGTGCTGAGAAACAAAAACCTTAAGTGCAAAAACGCTGCAATAAAACACCGAGCGTTGCAGATAATGGAGGAGAGGAGGAGCTCGGGACAGTTTAATGAGTCGTTCATCCCACAAGCAGCAGCCTAACGGCAGGGAAGCCCAGCTCCGCTGCGTCAAGGCGCACAAACACGGGAGGAAACCGGAAAATACGCAATGCTGTTTTCAAGATAAACGGATGGAGAATGAGAAGAAGTGTTTTTATGAATCGGATTTGAGTGCTGACTTGGGTGGTTGTTACTTGGAGGATGAGTCACTGAAGCAGCAGCATGTCTCTGAAACACCAAACAGGCGCAACTCCAGATTTTCCGCTCGGCAGCAGCTTTATTTTGAAGCGCATCTTTCTGCTGCTCTGACAGGAGGCGCATTAATGTCAGCAGATACTTACTCCAATCACACACTGCCGCACTAATGAAGCAGCTTCTCTAATGAGGTTACACACATTCGTGTGGTCGTTCCATGTCCGGATCGTGGCCCAATTTAAAACAGAAACAGTTTAAAATCAAATTATCTGCACAGGAGCAGTTAGGGCATATCAGAGTTTATTCCATATGGGTCAGAAAACACACACACGCCCTCCGGGGCCACGCGGAGCATAACTCTCATTAAACTCGGAACCACTTTGGATGAAAGTGCCGGATAGGAGGCTTAATGTGCATCTGACAAAATCCCCGCAGCCTCTTTAAGATTTCACTCACGCGCCTTAAACTTCATGAGAATAACAAGACGCACAACGAAGCAGGATTTTAAAAAAAAATCTAATTATGACTTATTGTCTCTTAGTTAGAATAACTTAACAGGCAAATGCGTAAAGGCACCAACACACTTAAAGGGAGGTCGTTTCTGTCCCTCAGCTCCACATGGTCCAGATCAGCAGCCAAGAGATGCCCGCATGCCACGCGCGCATGAACAAGTGCGCACAGGAAACACGCGCACACGCTATGCACAAACAGATGAAAACAAGACGCCTCCTTACCTTGTGTTTCTAGTGCGCGCTGGAAGCTGTGAGCATGATGTTATGTTGGAGCGGGAAACCAAAGACTGTCCTCGTGTCCTGCGCCCCGTCTCCACGCTGCTGACTGACTCGCTCTGAGAGCCTCAACCCCACCAGAGAACACACACAAACAGGAGCACGGGCGCCCTCCGTGCGGTGCACGCGCACGCACACACACACACACTTAAGGCGTGCAAAGCAGGCGGGGTGTGGAAGAGCGAGACTGTCCTCGGGGGCGCGGATGGATGGAGTCGAGATGTGCATGGGCGAGGAGAAGAAAAGAGGATTAAGAGGAGATGAAGGTCAAAAGGAGAAAAAAAAATTAATTTGTATTGCAACGGGGCATAAAAAGAAATATAAAAAGAAAATGCAATCTAAGAAATAACATTTTGATTTTATTTAGGCTTAACCAAGTTATGTCAACTGGTTCCATTAAACCTAGTTACTTAAAGGTACAATATGTAAGAATTTTACAGTGGAATAATTATTAAACAGTGCCTGGTTAAACTGAAACACATTCATTCGCTGGTGGTTGCTTTTAAAGGAACACTTGGAAGTTTTGGCTTGTTTTTAGCACCCCTAGTGTTTGTTAGTGAAAGCAAAAGTGAAACTTATCTCATCTCAGTGCGTTCTTCTCTTTAACACCTTAATCTAACTGCTGAAACGTCTCCTCAGCATTCATCACTAAATCAAACAAATCAGCTGTGTTCATGATCTAAAACATGCAGGAAACATGCTGGAAGCAGACTGCAGCACCAGGCATGTCAGCTCCTTTTTCTCCAGCAGGGAGCGACCTGCCACTCTGAAGTTGCAAATGCAGTATTCTGGCCACAGAGCGCGGTAGGGGTCTGAGTAACATTACAGTATAGAACAAACAGTGATCGGCATCCCGGCGTGCATCGCGGCCGATGACGCAGTGTTCACTGTCCCATCTGGTCAATTATTTGCACACTTGTGTACTATGCACTCGAAGCCTTACTTGTTCTAAGTGCACTTCACTGAGGACCGTGGAGTGCAGTGCGAGTACTGAACAAGGTTGCTGTTTACAATCTGTCCTTCCTTCATACTTCCTGGTTCCAAAGCCAATCATATGTGAGCCTGTGAAATTTATTTATCTATGTATCAACTTACTGTGTATAACACGTCTTCGCTCATCATCTGGAATCTTATGGCGCTGATCCATAACTGGCAACCAGCATGAAACTCAGGAAGGGGAGGAGTGGCTGAGACGGATCTCTTGTTTTGATACATGGACTGCAGTACCAAACTTGACCACTACACGTCCATGCATGTACCTTTAAATGTAAAGAGTAAGATACATTGTAATGTTAAAAGTAAATGTATAATAAAACAAGAGAAAAAAATAAAATGATCAGAAGGGGAGAGGAGAAAAGTGTGAAAAACAAAGGATCAAACTGCTTACAGGAAATTTTGCGAAAACCAGGACTGATTGTAAAATGATTTTATCAGCCTATCAACATCCTTTCAAAGCATTTTATCAATAACTAAATTTGGATATTAGGTTATTCAGTTGCTTTTTCTCAAGTAACCCAGTAACTGTAGCCTCGGTCCTCAGGGAGAACCGAGGAGGAGGTATCAGTCAGAGCTTCCAGCAGAACCAATTACTTAAACACTGTGCCACATTTCAGGCTCCTGCTGACCAAGCAGGCCTGAAACAGTCAATCAGACATTAAATCCTCCAGAGTGCATCCAGTGGAGTCGATCAGAGTTTAAACTGCCGCTCTCACATCTACTCTACTTCCCCCTCATTTCCCAATACAATTTTAAATGTTTTCTTTTTTAGGTTTACGTTGCTTTTATGAATAGCGTGGGTTTAAGGTATAAGATTGATTCTTCCAAGCAGGATTGCGTTGTTTTGATGTAGCTGTTGACACAGAACAGCTGTCTCCACCCCCAAACATACAGATTTCCTTGTAGCAAAGAATGAGTTTAACAGAAAAGGCAGTTTTGAATTTGAGTTTTGTGAATCTCAACCTCATGGTGGAGGGGTTTATGTTTCAAAGAAACCACAGAAGCCACTGTTTATCCCCAGCAGCTGAAACTGGTGTTTGGGACATCATGGAACATCACTTCACTGGTGGGAAAGACTCCATTATAAAAGGTTACTCGTGTAAGCTTTGTCTGGCTTACTTCAAGATCCAGTTTGGGAATAAGAAGCTTCACCTGGACTCTGTTTGTAGCTTATGAGACAAGCACATGGGTTTGGCTGTAGTACCAAAGACAAGGAGGTTTTTCCAGTTGATAAGGAGGTGGTTTCACTGGAACTTAGTCTCCAGCATAACTGAACAGTTTACAGTATATAGTTAAAGATCTGAGACCATGGTCCTCATCTACCTGTGAACTAGGTGCCACCTAAAAAGGGACAAATGATTCAAAACTCACCTTTTGCATCTTTTTGTGCTGACATGTGGGTCTCTACTGCCTCTATAAACACTCCAAACTTGAAAAAAACACATTCATCTGTTTTCTGTCATTTTTTGGTTTTAGGAATTATTTGCCTAAAAAGAGCCGTTTCAAAAAGTCCCCATTTGTGATGTCACAAATGGAAAAATAGAATTGAGCTACCTCTTGAGCAACAGAGAGCTGCTGCTGGAGGAGCAGTGGCTCTACTCCTAGTCCCACCCAGATATTGGCTGTGTCCAAATCTAGGGATTGCGTGCTCATGAGTTCGGATTTTAAGACCAGTGACGTCACAGCGTCGCGTCGAAGACCGTCCAAATTCCAAGAATGCTCAGAATGCGGTCTTGAAATGCGTTCTTTTCCTCGATTTTGAGAACGGGTGCGGTGTAGTCTCCGTGTTCTCCTCACCTCCATAATTCCCGTGATGCACTGCGGGATTGATTTCTGTAGAAACGGGAGACACAGCAGTACGACTAGTTTATTCAAATATGACTGTACAAAAAGTAAAAGCCTGAAGTGGTTGTGTTTTTAGGTGTTTCCCATTCTCATTAGGCCAGTAATGTGTTTTTGTATTCTTGTTCTTCATTACAGTTCATAAAATTGGTAAATCATAAATCATAAAATAAATTATACAATTAACTGTGAATAATCCAGCATCGTGGATCCATATTTTGTAATAGATTTTCTTTAAGCAGTTGCAGTAGGTGACAGGAGTAGGGGCGGGACTTTTATTTAAGGCTAGAATGTCCACATTCACAGCTGTTAACATCCGGTCTCCTGAGACCAATGAGGACGGGTACTCATAAGCATGCAATCCCTGGATTTGGACACAGCCATTGGAGCTTCTCAGCCTACAGCAGCCTGACTGAAGAGGTGGGTGGGTGTGGCCAGCTCCAGCTTGTCTTCTTTAAGTGACAGAACCCAGAAACAGCTCATTTTGGAATGTAAAAATGGAAATTTCAAGAATAAAACTGCTGAAATCACTTTATGTGAGAGAGTTAGTGCAAAGAACTTCATAAATGATTTTTGTATCGACCATAGAACTATTATAACTTAAGAAAAAGTCATGATATGTCCCCTTTAAACGTCTAATCAACCAATGAAGTTGGATCGAAATTAGAACAGTATGGAGTTATTTATTATTTTCAAGCAGCTGTTAAAAGCAAAAGGAGTTCTGTACTGCACTATGAATAACACACACATCAACACACTCAGGAATGAAAGCCACTGACCTTTGACTGAAATAATGTGTGTCTAGATGCACACAAAACACACACACACACACAAGCCTAAGAGTGACTGGAGTGAATTAAATTACACCACCATCAGTCGATGCACAGCTTGCTAGCTGCAGATAAATAATCTGTTGTGTCACCTGACTCCCACTATGCAGGTGCTGTTGTGATGAAGAAGGTGCACAGACACAGAAATAGATCATTCTGTCAACTCATTTAAATGTCAGCTGCGACCAAAAGTTTTGAGAATGACAAAAATATTAATTGTTGCAAAAGAGACCTTTGGAAGATGTCCCGGTGTCAGTAAGGGCAGGAAACAAATCCCTTCTGGGACTGGACTGCTGAGGACTAAAGGGAAGTCATTTTCTCTCGTAAATCCACTGATTGTTCAGTGTTTAATGTGTCAGCATTCTCCGGTAATATAAATAAAGCTGTACCTCAACCGCTAAAGCTTTTACTATTAGATATTTTAAATTACTCCAGCGTGACTGCAGGCTCTTGTAAAAGGCGAGCAAGCATCCTCAGCCTCTGTCGAGCCAACAAAAAGCTTTACATGATGCATTACATCCAAATTAAATCAGCCTCAAAATCATACCGTCAGGTCTCTTCCTTTTTCATCCCAATCTGTTTGCTTTTTCGGCCTTTTTTCTCTTCTCTTCTGACACGCATACACAAACATCCGCGCACCATGCCGGGGAAACAAATTAAATTGTGATAAGTGGCCTTGCCAGCTTGAGTGAACTGTGAGGAGGCGGACGAGGGACGGCTGGAGATCCCTCTTAAAAACAGAGCTGAAAAGACGAACCAGGCGAGGTAGGAGGACTGCAAACAGAGGAAATAAAAGCAAAGACAGAGAGAAGTATAAAGAGGTTTTCATTTAAAAATATCTTTATTCAAGGAGACAAAAATAAATCCTTTAAGTCGTAAAATGTTTAAGGAATAAGTGATAAGATCTTTAAGGAGGGTTTATTTTCATTTTAGTGGGAAAAGCTGCCATTGCTCTTCCAGCGGGCAGAGGGTGCTGCAGCACCCCCTGGTGGATGGCATGGGACTTGCATGTTTTGTGATTATTTCACTGTAAAATTCTTACACGTTGTACCTTTAATTTTTTGTTCTGAAAACTTTTTTTTGTTTTAACCGTCTATTGTTTGATTAAAACAAAAAAAGTGTATCATTTGATTTGATCAGAAATTCAGTCTTTAATAGATTAATAGAAAAATATCTAAAGGTTTTTGAGGTCAGTGTGGTTTTTTTAGGTGCATTATTATTATTTGCAGTTTTTCAAAATTTGGTTTAAACTTTCTTCTTTAATAAAGAGACAACATAATCTTCATAAAAACCCATTCTCCATGAATAAGAAAAAAGTTAAACAGAATAAATCCTTATAGTGCAAGAAGCCACTGTCATCTTTAGGGGAGTCAGGGAGGATACTACTACTACTACTACTACTACCACCACCACCACCACCACCACTTCTACTACTACTACTAATAATAATAATAATAATAATAATAATAAACATTAATAATGATAATAATAATAATAATAAGAAGAAGAAACATTAATAATGATGATAATAATAATAATAAAAAACATTAATAATGCTACTACTACTACTACTAATAATAATAATAATAATAAACATTAATAATAATAATAATAATAATAATAATAATAATAATAATACTATCTGTGAAGTTTTGGTTGAATTTTCCTATAAAACAGATCAGATAATAAAGATTTATCATTTTAAAACGTCAATAACAGTCTGTTGAAACTTGATAAAGATCTACTGAACCATATCGAGGTCAGATAGACCTTTGCACAAACAATTCTTCATTTATTACCACGCATGCTTATGGATTTTATGTCTGCTCCCTGCCATAACCATCTTCAAATCACAAGATTGCTCACATCAAATTGTTCCACTTCAGTTCAAGCATGCAATACAAAAGTACGTGTTGAAAAATGTTGGTCCTCCCAATTTAGCATGAGAAAATGGATTATTGATTCAGAACTCCAGTCCGCTAAGACAAGACTCAGGTGCAGCTCTGTTCAGATCAGATGAGAGTAGAGATCTCCACGAGGGAATTTAGAAAGGAAGAGGAACGGTCATCAGGTGTGGAAAAAGAAAAGGCAAAGAGGAGGATGAGATGAGCAGAAGATGAGACAAAAAAAGAACTAACTTGAGGTCAGATGAAGGAGAAGTCAGGATAAAAGGGTGAGAATTGGAACCAGATTGGGAAGATTATAACGTGGTGAGGATTGGGGAGGGGTCTGTGGAGAGCCAGACGAGGGAGGAAATACAAACGTGTATGAGTGCAACAACAGAGTGTCATCAATCAATGTTTAAACCTTTAATGACTCCTCAGCGTTAGCACTGAGACACTCTGTGAACTGAGACAGACACCAGAAACAACAGACTACTACAGTAATGAGAGCAAGAAGTAGGAGGTGAGTACATTCTGTCAAATCAACTCCTAAAGCCTGTGTGCTGTTCTCCAGAAGGCTAAAAATGGAAAGGACAGAGAAAGCGAGCAGTGCTGGGACCAAAAAAATCACTGGTAGACTGGTACTTAAAAGTTAGTGAAATTTGAACAATTTATCATCTCTCTCCTGAAGAACTTCTAAAACGCTGGAGTTAAAAGTCTCTGGAGCTACCTTTGTTTCTAACTCCTGGAAAGTTTCAAACAAATCTTATAAAATGTCTGAACATAAAATGAAGAGGATGACTGTATCAGATGTTCAGGTTGCCATGGTGATTTTGGGTGCAGGATTTTATCAGACTCAGAATAAAAAATCTTAAACTTTGCCTCAAAATGCTGCCGCTGGCATAAAAATCTTAATTCCTGATGACAGAATTACACCAGATCACTCACTCACACACACACACACACACACACACACACACACACACGCACACACACACACAGAGGGGTGACGTTTGTGTGTTGGTTTAAAACAGAAGCTTCTTTACTCCAATTACACTACTTTACTGTGCTTGACAGTTTAATGATGCCTAAATTTAGTTAAGAAGAAGAAACTATTTTTTACATAGTTAAATCATCTTATTTCAGGGTTATTTAAATTCCTACCATTCATCACCCACCACCTTTCATAATAGCAGGATCTTAGTTTAAGACTCTATGTTGAGAAATGGTGTTTTAGCCATTATGGTCAAAGCTGGTAAATCATTTTATTTGCAGTTCATTAGCAAATAACAAAAACTGCTTCCTGAAGGCTGGCTTCAGTTTTAAGCTCCACCCCCTCCATGTAAACAACCAGAACATCGTCTTTGTTGAAAACTAAAAATAAACGTTAGATCACTTTTTCATGTGTTAATGTAGTTCTTGCTGCTGTACGTTCAAATTAAAGTAACAATGGTGATTTTTAAATTACCATGGCTGTTTGAGTATGTGTGTGTGTGTCCTCAAAATGCAACTTGTTTGCATCTATAAACAGGATATTATGGCTTATATTAAAGCAAAGATACTTCTGCAATGTTAAACAATACTGATGGTTTGGTTGAGGGTCATTTCTTAAGATGCCAAATGTTAGCTAAATATAAAACCACCTGAGTAAAAGTGGTTTAAAGCCATCTTGAATATGGTTGAGTTAAAAATGAACAGGTGAGCTAATGATGTTCTAAAACTGATTTGAAACGCAGCTGATCTCAACATGCCGTCAGGTGAACGTTGACCCTTCAAGACTTGTTCTGGCTGGTGCAAGAGGTCCATTGAATGCCAATTTGTGTATTAAATATAGATTTTTTAAAAAACCTTTGCTTTTTGAATATTTGAAACAAAGTTATATAGTTTGAGAAAACTTTTAATAGAGTATAAATCATTGTTTTTTGTAAAAAATCAAAAAAGCACATTACTGGTCCTGTTCACTCCATACAATAGTCAGTGTGTGTTGATGTAATAAAAATCAGTCTCCACCATGTTGACGTGTGTCCAGAACAAGACTCAATCAGGGGAAATGTATGGATTAAACTGAATGAATAATAGATTAATCCCACGATGCCCATGTCCTGGGTTATTATTGTGTTTATGAGTGTGTCCATTTGTTCCTGATGGTGTGTGCGTGTGAGTGAGTGACCTGAAGGCCATCTCTTAGTTATTAGTCATGGGCTCAGTGAGCGCTTCACTGTCAGCCCCAAGACAACACACTCACTGCAACATCCATTTCTACAAATCTGTATGTTTAAATACCATCAGGTCATCTATTATTCATACCACCATATCAGTCACAGAATCCACATCAGGCATCAGACCTTCTGGTGCTCTAACTCAGTTCTCCATCTCAGGAGCCGTTTATAACAATAGAAAATCTATATAACATTGATTTGTCTGAAGAGCATCAGCAGGATGGACCATTTCATGTCCGTTTCACTGAAGCTGCTCTTGGATCAGGGTGTGTTTGGGGAGCAGGACAGTGTGTGTGACTGCAGGTGATCCCCCACCTGATGTTCTAAGCTGCCTCAGAACCAGAGCGCCATCTGCTGGTCACATCAGTATCTCCTGTCCATCTTCAGTCAGCCCATTTAGTCAAAATGTGGGAAGTTTTGAAGTCTAAAAAAAATGTGAAAATTATACCAGACTTAAAATACAAAAATCACAAGTAGTGAAAAATGTTCTCTTCATGCTCTCTCATCTCTAAGACGTCACTTCTTGTCATTTAAAGTGACAATGTTTAGTTTTTACCATTAATCTCTGGAAATAGCCATCGAAATGTTGTTGAAAATGAATTAAATGATGCCCATGTTGAAAAATATCGGCGGCTTCATAACATATAACTAAAAATATCGGGTCTAAACACATGGGAGCGGGTCTTTTGTCTATAGGTGACGCCATATTGGATGCCATGTTTCCTGCTACGGGAGCCCGTGAGGACAAAACGCATTTACAGATTTGTACCAAACCTTTATAAAACTTTAGTCATTCATAAACATTGTTGTTTTACACATTTACCTCTTCGCTCCTTGCCAGTGATGAGAGGGAGTCTGATGTGCTTAACATTTTGCTGGAGGCTGCACTCCCAGGGATTTTTGACCCTAATGGCCATCCGTTGCTAAGGTCTTATTTGAACACAAAAATACCGCTTGCTTGCAATGATTTAGGTAAGTACTGCCCCCTATCGCCAGGGAAAATACACACAATGGCTTCAATGAAAATATGAGTAAAATAAAAAATAATGGTTACAACTTGAAAGGATGGGCAGGTGAAGGACATAACAAATAGAAAAAAGTGTAAGTGATGTTGTAAACTAGCTGATGTTTATTATGTAAGGTACATATAGTTACAGGAAGAGCTGCTAAATCTCCAAATACCAACTCCAGGCAATATTTACAAAACCAATATATTTCCATATGTTACTGATCTAAAGGTAGTTTAATCCTTTAATTTCTAATCTCAAATGGACATGCTCGAGATTGCTTAGATTTTGGGGACAAAGCACAGATCTGCTAGCCTGGCAAGCCATCCTATATATGTGAATATGTGAATAATTCTGCAAAGCAAGAATTGGTCTAGTTCACTAGGCTACAGATCTGCAACCCCTGAGCAACTGCCAGGTCCAGGTTTTTAACTCCTCCACTGTTGGATAAGCTGCAGCTGTGGGAGGAGGGGAGAAGGCTCAACTAGGCCGGCTGCTGTCCATGGTGCTGATCACAGGAAGTGGTGATGCTGATGTCATGGTGCTGGAACTGAAGGAAAGAGCAGTTTTCCAAGGTGGACATGCAGCCGTAACAAAAATCTCACAAAAGTCGTCAGTGTTCTGCAGAACCACAGCACAGTTATATTTGTGAAGGTTAAATTTACATTTTGAATTCTATGCCTACAGATTTGTTTACCATTTCATGTTATATCACACTTTATATTTAATAAATATGCTTAGAATGGAAATGTGGACTTCAGAAAAATGAAAACTGAAAAAGAGGAATTCGGGGGGAAATGGATTTCATAGGACCCTATTATAAAGAAATAATGAATATCAACCTTTTTTTGTACTGTGCTATACTATCAGATTTATTGTTGCCGCCAGAATACACTGAAACAGCATGATTTTACTCTCAGCAACATGACTGAGCCATTAGACTGTTTTGTGGTCATTTTATTGTAAAGATTTTTAATTCACCTAATAGTTTTTGTACTTCGTCAACATTAAATCTGACCAAATTGTGTAAAAATATAAAAAAAAATATTTTACACTGATGAACTGAGTGACAACGTTCAGTAATCAAAAACCTTGTTGCCACATATGGAATTAAAATTATTTTATTAAATTATAGATCACACATTTTTGTAAATATGTTACGGGAAGAAAAATATTTAAATTTATGTTAAATTGGAATTCAGCTAAAAAATATGGTGATATAGGTTCCACATCACCCAGCCTGATTTCCACAGTATGTTTGAAGTGATTGAAATAAACACATTAAAGGAAAAAAAGACATGGAGACAAGCAGAGCATTTTGTAAGGAAACTTTTTATGTGTGCTTTGTGAAACTCACTTATCATTAGACAGAAGGCGTTGCAGTTTCCAGTACAGCAGATAAGGTTTGATATTAAAGAGTACAAAAAAAGGGAAAAAAATCAATTTCAGAGTTCATTTAAGTCCAACATCGCAGGGAAAAAGAAAGAGAAACTGAAAATAAAAGGTCATATTTTGGTCCGAGTCTTTTCTTCTCACTTCCTTCTCCGTCTGTCGACCCCCCCTCTCTGCCTCCCCCCTCGACTCCCATCAACGATCAGCAAAAAGAGGAAATCACTTCTTCTCCATTGAATTTGGACTGGAAACGTTTTCAGAAAGGGGCTGATCAATTTCTATAAGAACTCAAGAGATTATTCACAACATGATTGCATAGTTTTTTCTCTTTATTTCTTCATCATTATGGAATGTTTACATAAAAATCCACCAATTTTCCTCCCTTCTTTATTGGTAAATTTGCATTCCCTTTAAAGAAAAACAAAATGGATGGAGGAGTGAGTGAGGTAAGGAGAACGTAAAAACGGAGAGGAACAGGGCCGTGGCCACCAACAGGCACGCTTTCTGATTTCATAAACTCGCCTGGAGAAATGTCCTCGGTAATTAAGGTGAGCGCCTTCAATCAGAATATAATCAATTTAGTCAAGTTTACCTTTTTTTATAAGTTACTAGTTTTGGATTTAAATGTACTAAACTGAAATGAAAGGTTCCATAGAAGAAAAGTTTGTAAAACTGCTGCTGCCCGTCACCAAGACTTCAGATCTCCTAACCTCCGCTCGCGTCCACAAACACGTATAAAAGCTCAAACCTGTCCGCTGATAAAACCCGATGAGGCTGTTCCGTGTGCGTCGCTGATTCCTAAAGCTTCTGTTTTATTATTTTATTCATAAATTCTGCTCTGCACACTGGAAGCCCAGATTCCTCTTTAACGACTGGGACCGTTTGTGTGTCGTTTCCCGCACTGAAAAAATAAGTATGTACAGCGCTGAGCCCCCTCCCTCCCTCCCACCCGACCCCCCTACCCACCTGCTCTGGAAAGTACAAAGGAAATAAAGACGGGAGGAGGGAAAGAGTCGATGTGAGACAGGTCGCCTGATCTAGCAACGTGGGGATTATGGGTAAAAAAATTTCTTTTTGTTCCCTGGTTGGTCAACGAACCCCCCTCCCACCAACCTGCCTGACCCCCACAGCATATATCTCTCTAGAATCTAATACACAAACCTTGCCAGTTGCCACATTATGCCCCCTCCCCCCCACACACACTGGCAAGAAGAAAAAAATATAATAAACAAAAAATTAGCATAAGTATCAGATTAGCATGTGCCCCCCCCCTCCTCAGACTCCAGTCCTAACAGCTGCCCCTCCCCTGTTTGACCCCTCACAGGAGTAGAGGGTGAAGCCAAGAACCCGTAATGCCCCCCCACCCCCCGCTGCCCCTGAATGTGCCTGTTTGTATTAACCTTCATGTTTAAACAGCTGAGGGTCAGGGATCATTATTCCAATGGTTTCTAATCCAGCACATTCAGGGGCACCTGACAACACAATGCTGGATTCCAGATGTGCCCCCTTCACCCATCCGCTCCCCTACAGGTCGCTCTCTCCGTACAGGGCGGTGGAGAAGGACATGTAGTCGAGGGCGCCGGGAGCGGCGTCGGGTCCCGTGTAGGGCGCCATGCGAGCGATGCAGTACTCCGCCTGGTCTGGGGGGAGTTCCCGCCTCAGCTCCTCTGCGGTGATGAAGTTCTGATGGAAACAGAAACATCACGGTGAGCGGTGAATTGAGAAAATCACACTGCTGCAGGTCTGCTCTTTAAGCACATTATTTTTTAAGTCACGTGTTTACCATTCCACTATTTTTGCTCACACTCACCTTATCACCAGCCAGGATCTTGAAGGAGGCGATGACCTGATCGGCGCTGTCCGTGTCGGTCGTTTCCGTGGACATGAAGTCGATGAAGGCCTGGAAGGTGACGCTGCCGGTGCCGTTGGGGTCCACAATTCCCATGATGCGATTAAACTCACCATCACCCTGGCAACCAAGAAGCTACAGGTTAACCCAAAAGAGAGGACACCTTGCACACAGATGCACACAAAACCTACTGAGTAAAACATCAGAACTCCCATTAAAAAGACTGAGCTGCTAAACAGAAGTTGTGATGTTTTTGGTTTTAGACGTGCACACAGACACGGCGCTGTAGCAGGTTTTGAGACGACGACGGATGAGAGGGACAAGACAAACACCGGGGTCTTACTTAGACTAGCTGTTATCGCTAAAGAACTAAACAGATGAGACAAGCAGCGAGAGGGTTGGGAGAAAAGTGTCTGCAGGTGTAGATATATCATTTTAAAACTATTCTTGTTTATGAGTAAAGATAATATCAGCAAAGCCAAACAGGATCCTTCATTCAAGTTTTCGCATTTGGCAGCATCATGTGGCTTTCTTTGACCTGCAGACACCAAGAGGAGCATCATGCCAGCAGCAGCAGTACCAGACTGTTTCCCGTAGAAATGAGTAGAGCCCGGAAATCATCTGAAACCATCTGTCCTGATCGCTTCTGCAGACCGCCAAAGACCGGAGGAGGGGAGTGAAGTCACGAATGTGGAGTCAGAGAAGAGGAATGAGAGGATTCAGCAGAGAGAGAAAGGGTGATGAACAGGAAAACGGATAAAAGGAAGCAGAGAAAGTGAGTGAGAATGATCAGGGTGGTGAGAAAGATAAACAAAAAAAAAACCAGACAGTTAACAGAGAACGTCCCACAGGAACATAAAAACCCACAGAAACACGAGCGAAGAGGTTTCGCTCAGAGAGGGAGCCCAGCAGAGCTGACTCAGCACGAAGAAACAGAAACCCGTAGTAGACAGAGTCCCCTAGTGGACAAACAGGGACATAACAGCCCTCCCTGATCTCCATGCTGATGGGCTGCATAGTCTGAGTTCACCAGGAGCCTTGGAGCAGGAGCACTGACTGATCTCTGATCAGACCGTCTATTTATTACACTTCCCTAAAATTAACAAAAATAACACTTCAGTGCAGTTTTGAAATTCCTGGAAACACTAAGATTTTAACCCCTACTTCTCAAGGAAAATCCATCTCATCTTATGTGCATTGATTTTTAAAAGTTAGAAAATTGGGAAAATAAGTCAATAATTTGCCTAAAAATGTTTTAAAAATTGTCCCATCAGTGATTTGAGCTCTCCTGCTCCAGGGTCAGATGAACAGCAGCTCGTCCTCCGTCCCAGTGCTCCTACCGTCTTGTCGTTCTCCACATCGTAGCCCAAACTGATCAAACAGGCCTTGAACTCCTCAGGCTGCAGGGCCCCGCTGCGATCCTGGGGTCAGCCAAACACCCATCAATGACACAGCACCACATCATGAGGATGAGCCGACCGCAACAAGAGGGATGGAGGGATGATCCACAGCATGCATGAGGAGGATGGAGACATGGAGAACGAAGGGACAGACAATCATGGATATTTAGACAATGTCCACAAAAACACACAACACAGGCGCAGGTGGCTGTGATGATTTCATGGAAAAAGCTAATTAAAATTCATCACAGAAATGTTAAAGTCAGAACCACAAACCCAGCAGGATTAATGATGCTTGGTTATTAAACACACACACGTGTGTCTGTGATCACAGAGATGTTGATGTAAACACACGAGATGATAAATGATGGTGGCATCTTCATTTTTACAAGCTTCCAGATCAGTTTTACCAAAAACCACAAAAACAAACAACATATTTTGCTGTTAAACAAACAAAAAGACATTTTGCAGCATCAATACACTGTAAGAAATAAAATGTTAAATTTACTTAATAAAATTATGTCAACTGATTCCAGACAAAATGTCATGTCTGATTTTTTATCCAGAAAACTTCAGGTGCTGATGCCTGTTGATATTTAAAAGCCTCTAAAAGGGTTGTTATGCTTAACAGATGAAAACATGACAAGAACTTGTTGATTGAAAATTTTGATCGGCTCATCAACTTTAGGTATAACACGCCAAAACCACCAATGTCTGCGTATTTCTGAATGGCCTGGCAACAACGCGGTGAACAAAGGGAATGATGCGTGTGGACCCCTGACCTTATCAAAGTGGTTGAAGGAGGCGCGGTACTCGTACAGCTGCTCCTGGCTGATGCCCTTGGCGTCGCGTGTCAGGATCTGGTTCTCCACCTCGTTGATGGTTCTGGCAATCGTGGTCAGCAGCTGCTCCCAACCCACACGGAGGTGCTGCAGGGAAAGGGACGCATGTTTAATAAATTCACTACTTTTATTTCAAAACATGGAGTCTGAGCTACGCAAAAAAATAAATAAAACATTTGACTGTGACTGTTTTCGATCACCTCCATGGTGTAGGATGTGTACTGGTTGTCGAAGATGAGGGCCTCCTGGATGTGCTGATGGTGTCCCTCCAGCTTGTTGATCTCAGGCATGTAGGACATGATGGTCTGCTGGTACTCCTTCAGGTGGGTCAGCTGATCCTCAAGAGTGCCGTTCATCTCGATGGATATCCTGCCAATCTCCTACCAAAGCAAACAGAGTATTTACAATCCGTGTTGTTTCACTTTTTATTGATGCTTGTCAGTAATGGGAGAAATGGCCTGAAATCGAAACGTGATCATTTGAAGCACGTGTGGCAACGATACATATAGTGATATATTCTTAATTAGTGTAGTAAATTTATCATATCTACTTTTTACCGTTTATACTGAGCATTACTAATGCTTTTGAGACCGGTTTATGAAACCTTTACTTCCTAACGTTGGTTAACTTTTTTTTTCTGAGCTCCCATTTTTATTTTGTTAGTGTAAAATATGAAAAACAGCTGACAGATGAGCTTCAACACACAGATCGACTCCATTACCTCCATCTTGGCCTGAATGTAGGCACCGACGGTGTTGGCCTGAGCGGCGAACGTGGCTCTCAGGGTGTCGTTGGAGTTCTGTTTGTTCAGCTCGCCCTGCAGGGCTTTATCTCGCTGTGGTACCATGGCCATCGCCTGCAAACACACAAGGAATTAAAAACAAAACACTTGCACCTTCACACTCAAAACAACAGGTTCGACAATGTCAAGATACACATGTCTGGCTGGAAATAACAAAAAATACAGGAAATGCTGTTTTGTTTAGATTTTACCTCCAGGCCCTTTTCTAGTTTTTAGAACCGTTTTCATTTAATTTAATCTTTATTTAACCTGAAAGAAAATCTATTCAGAGTAGAAAGTGTCTTTTGCAAAGACGTCCTGGACAAGATTAGAAGCTAAAGTCAAAATAATAACAATAAAAAACACTTTTTAATAACTTTGAATGGCCCAACTTCCTCCTCCACACTTTTTTAATCATCATTTAGAATAAAACAAAAATCCGTTGTTATGATTGAGTTTGCTGCTAAAAAGGTTTCTTGTTTCAAAAGCAGACTCTAAAACAGGTTTTCTCCTAAGCTGTCCATTTATCTTGTTGTCAAATTTGTTTATAAATATTTGTGCTTCTTTTTTTGTTATTTGAAGCAAATAGTTTTTACAAATAAATTTAATTAACCTCAGATTTAGAAACATTACAAAAGTAAGAAAAATATGCAGAATATAAAAAGACAGAACGATGTCTCAAAACATCAGATAGATCCTTTCTTCACTCATCTTCTACTTCCTGTTTAGATGTAAACACCAAAACCTTTCTGTCTTTCTGCCCTGCAGTCGGCAGCTCACCTTTTCCCACTTCTTGTCGATGCTCGCGGGTGTGATGGTGGTGTAGGGGTTGGCGCCGCTCAGTTTGATGCCGTTGCTCTGGGCGATCTTCTGCACCTCAGCTTGGATGGACTGGATGGCCTCGCGCTCCTTGTTGGCCTCTGGCAGAGTGGCTTTGAACTGCTCGTGGGCCGTGATCAGACCCTGGAGGATGAGGAAAAAACACATTTGAGTCAATCCGTCTCAGACATCAGTCTGATAACGTCAAGCAATCTGATCACATGAAAATAATTCAATTTTTGACATTCTCAATTGTTCCGACAGAGGTCTAATCACCTGGATTTCATCAATGTTATGAACGATGAACATATCCTGCAGGTCCTCCATCGCTCCCTCCATCCAGTTGTTGAACGGCGCTGCTCTCTTGGCGTACTCCAGGTAGAGCTCATCTATCGACTCCAGCTGCTTCTCTGTCCTCTGTGAACAGAGACAAAGACAAAATCAGCCCGACTTAATATTTGGCTGATGCTAATGTTTTAAAAACAAATTAGATGATGCACGAGGAATATTATGAAACCCATTTTTTAAATTTGTGCAGAAAAACTACCTAATTTTATTATTTAGGTTATATTTATTAAGTAAGGGGTTTATTAAGGTTGGTTTATGCTTGACGCGTCCGCGAGGTCCGCAAGGCTCCGTGCGGCAAAATTACGTCATTTTAGCAACCACGCCCCTCCGCGTGTCCTCCGCGCCGCCCAAAGTTTCCGCACCGCGCACCTAGGAAATTTTCTAACTACGCGGACGGTCCAGCGCGGAAAAACATGGTGGACTGCAAGAGCTCGTAGTGGCGGACGTTCGTAAATACAAACATCTCTATGATTCGGCCCATAAAGATCACCGTGATCAAAATAATGTTAATAATTTGTGGAGTAAAATTGCTGTCACACTCGGAAAAGACGAGGAAGCAGTAAAAAAGTGTAAAACATCAGTGATTTCTACTTCTACTATGGTGTAGTGTTTTAATGCATGCCGTAGAGCCTCATGCCACCCCGCACTCTGGGAGAATATTGGCTCACAGCGGAGACAAGCCGCAGAAGGTAGGAAGGAACTATAAACGCTGCAAAGTCCGATGCGCGTTCCATCCGTGTGTTTCATTTCCGCGCGGAAGGTACATGCGTCAAGCATAAACCAAGCTTAAGTTTGAGGAGGTTAAATTATAAAACTTGATAAAAATCTGATCAGGCAGGTAAGAATAATTTCTCTCCTGCAGCTCATTAAATGAGATGGTTAAGTCAGACAACGTTAGAGGCCATTTGCATGTAATTTATCATCATCACTCTGATGACAGACTGAATTGGAGCGAGCCGTACCTCCAGTGAGTCCTTGCGGTTGTGGGTGAGAGCTCCGAGGTTGTCCCACTGGTCACAGATCTTCTGGCAGCGGGCGTTGACGCTGGCAGCATCGTAGTAATCCAGTTCACTGAACAACATGATCAGACGCCATGTTAGAGACACAAAACCTCTCATCTCATACCGTCCCGCTGTGACACTTCTCCTCCTGCTCACTTGAGTTCCTGCGCGATAGCAGCGATCTGCTCCACTCGGTCCTGATGGGCAGCCAGGTCGCTCTCAAAGGCCTCGTGTTTCCGTAGCAACGCCTTCACTTCTGACAGGGTGGAGGTCTCGTAGTCTTTCTGGGTCAACATGGCCTCTTTACCTGCAGACGTGAGGAAATGTCATGCAGTCAACTAACCAACTGAAAGGTTCCTCATGAATAAAACAAATGAGTTTAATAAAACAAAACAGAAGAAAACAACATTTTAACACTTCATCTACTCTGCTAGGATACATTCACAGCTATAAGTTATAAATAACTAAAAATCAAATGCAGTAACTTCATAGCAGACATCTAAGAAGATTTTAAGTGACATGTTTTTAATAATAAACCTTCTGGGTTTTACCCATTTGGTTGTTTGTCCTGTTGAAGTTACAATAAACTAATCAATGCTGTCCCACATGATAACTAGCATCTAACCCTAACCAACTGAAGGATTTTAAACATTTCCTAACAGATTTATAACAAAGCGAGTCCAAGTGGGAACACGTAAAATCAACACACATCCATACATGACCTCAAAAACATCAATTCAGAAGAGAAGGTGGTCCTTACCATCAGTCCAGGACTCATGGATGGCCGCCTTTTGGTGAAACTTCTCTGCCAGATGTTCCAGTCTCTCCAGACGTCTGATCTCACTGAGGATCCACTCCTCGTAGCCCTTTTCCGCTCCCTCCAGAGTGTGCCACGCCGAGTTGATGTCCTGAAAGCAACAAGGCAGGATTTACTTTACTGTTAAATCGTTTTTAAATTGGCCACTGAAAAATTAGACAGTTTTGGAATCATTTTGTAAACCCTGAACTAAACTAAAACAAGTTCATCAATGGTACTGGTTTGTTGTCAAGCCATGCAATCTAAGAGAGGGAGAAAAGCTTTTACCAATTAAATAGAAATAAACTGAAATCTAAGATTTCTTATTATAGATAATCAACATTAAAGGCACAAAAATCCTATTCTGAATCCTGTTGTAATCAAATACCTACATTTAGCCACAAATGGATAAAACTGTATACCAGATCATCTCCAGATATGGAGGGGTTCCTTAAAAATGAAGATCATTTAAATGAATTGTTTGCATACGTACAGACACCATGCGTCCCTCTGATGGCATGAAGGCTGGTCTGTTGCTGAGTCTCAGTTTAGTCTGCAGAGTGTTGAAGCTGATCTCCAGCTGACATTTCTCCTGAACCTGAAGATCCCAACAGATCAGAGCGTTAAGGATCAGAAGAAACAAAGGACACAAAGCTTTTAGCAGCTGTTTGACACAGATGTTCTAAAATCTAAAGCTGCAGAAGGATAATGATCATAAGATAATAGATTTTTGCAGAAGTTTGAAGGACCTTGGGTGGTTTGTGCACTGTGCGGTAGTCTCTGAAGTCCTCCTGTTTTGCCTGCATGTCATTTACAGTCTTCTCTTGGGTTCTGTTCTCCAGCCAGGGGATTGTCCGACGAATCCACTCCAGCAGCTGGATTTAAGGTGGAAGAAGACAAGAGAAAATGTCAAAATGAACAAATTACATGCAGGGTGCATCAAAGGAGGGACTTGGTACTCACATCACTCGCCAGCTTCTCGTAGTCCTCCATCATCTGCTCGTTCTCCTGGTTGACAGCCAGAACTTTGCAGATACGATTTGCGGCTGTCTCAGCCTATCAGAAAGCAGCGTGATGAGTAACTAACAGTGATTAAAGCGTTCATCAAACTCCACCTACTGTGTGTTTAATCCCTCATATCAGACGGGAGACATTAACTCAACATAGGTGTTTTTTATTAGTATCCCTGAATTTGTGCTTTTATTTCTTTAAAATTGTGCAAACCCACTCCACACACAGGCAGTGTCTAGTTAAAATCTATACACACAAATCGTAAAATACTTAAATTAGGACATAAAAATGGTTCATTTAACTAATAAAAGCATGCTACTGCTGCTGGTGGTTAGTTTCATTTTTAAACTCCATGCGTCTCCGACCAAAACCAGGAATTAGGATCTAGTTACAGGTTTATGGAGCGCTGATCCACATCAGTGTGTCTGCCTATGAGGAAATGCTACAGTACAGCTGAAATATAAAGAAACAAACACTTTGACAAGCTAATTATAGTCCGCATAATCATCTGCTACCATTCTACATAAATTCAAATATATCAAATTCAGTTTATTCGGTATGGAACTAGGATCCAGACTAGTACTTGTATCCTGTTTTGTAACTTGTAGCTTTTGATTTGTAACATGAAACGTTTGTTTTGTAACATGAAACGTTTGTTTTGTAACATGAAACGTTTGTTTTGTAACATGAAACGTTTGTAACATGTAACTTTTGTTTTGTAACATGAAACTTTTGTTTTGTAACATGTAACATTTGTTTTGTAACATGTAACATTTGTTTTGTAACATGTAATATTTGTTTTGTAACATGAAACTTTTGTAACATGTAACTTTTGTTTTGTAACATGAAACTTTTGTTTTGTAACATGTAACATTTGTTTTGTAACATGTAACATTTGTTTTGTAACATGAAACTTTTGTAACATGTAACTTTTGTTTTGTAACATGAAACTTTTGTTTTGTAACATGAAACTTTTGTTTTATAACATGAAACTTTTGTTTTGTAACATGAAACTTTTGTTTTGTAACATGAAACTTTTGTTTTGTAACATGTAACATTTGTTTTGTAACATGAAACTTTTGTTTTGTAACATGTAACATTTGTTTTGTAACATGAAACTTTTGTAACATGTAACTTTTGTTTTGTAACATGAAACTTTTGTTTTGTAACATGAAACTTTTGTTTTGTAACATGAAACTTTTGTTTTGTAACATGTAACATTTGTTTTGTAACATGAAACTTTTGTAACATTTAACTTTTGTTTTGTAACATGAAACTTTTGTTTTGTAACATGAAACTTGTTTTGTAACATGAAACTTTTGTTTTGTAACATGAAACTTTTGTTTTGTAACATGAAACTTTTGTTTTTGTAACATGTATTCCAAGACGTGTTTTGATGTTACAAAAGTTAAATCTTTTGCAAAAGTTCCATGTTACTAAACATGTTACAAGTTAAGTTACAAGTACTAAAGTCTGGCTCCTAGTTCCATAATTCTACAATAAAACCATAACGTTATCATAAAAACTAACAAAACTTAACGTTTTCATCTGCTGCTCAAAGTCAACAAGAATTTAATTCATTTCACATGATAGTAAAACATTTGGGTTTGAAAGGTGTTAATAGATGAAGAGAAACTGTGTTTCCCACAGTGATGAACCCAAACTGGTCTGTACTGTTTACCTCATGTTCTGCATAAATGCGAGGCAGAAACCCGAAACCAAAACAGCAGCAACATGAGAACGAAAATGTAAATACAGATCAGATCGAACACCAATGTCTGGGAAACACAGCTGATGTCCAAAGACCCGAAACAGAAGCATCAGAAAGATTTAGTTTCTTCAGAGTTTCCATCATGTTTCTGTGACTTTTCCCTGCATTTACTAAAGTACCACCAAGAACATCCAAATATATAAATTTAACTCTTTATTCAAAATGTCCAACAGGCTGACTGATGGGAACAATAATGGGAGCCTTCTACAGATAATTACTTGTTTGCAGTCATTTATTTGTTAAAATAATGCACAAATTGTAAATATAAAAGTTGATTTTGAACCAAATATTGTCATTTTTTTGCCACGTATAAAACTTCTGAATAAATAAGTGCTTCATTAAAAATGTTTAGTTTTACCGGATGACGTGGGCGGGCCCACAGAGAGAGGAGTCCAGATGAGGAGTGACCTGGTCTTTTGACCTTTTTTATTTCATGGTGTCTGTACTAACTTGTAAGTTAGTAACTTTTTTCCTTTTATTGATTTTCCGCTGTTCGTGTTCGTTTATTAAGTAAACAGTTAAACACAAGCTGTCTCTGAAGATTAATCTTTTCTAATTCTTTGAATAAGAATTATACCTGAGGAAAAGGGAGCGTCAAGCTTAAGTTACACTCATTAAATATTTAGAAATAAAAAGCTTAAACAGTGTTCAGAAACACACTAAATACTTATTATGGGTGGGACTCGATTAAAAAATTAATCTAATTAATCAAAGTCTTTGTAATTAATCTCGATTAATCTCATTTTAATCGTTCAAGACAATTTGACTCCAAGCAATTTTTTCAATGCGTTATTTTTTTCTAATTAATTAATCATAATTAACGTGTTAAATTCCCATCTCTACTTATATATTTATTCTGCTCAAAAAACTGATTATACTATCTGTATCTGATGGAAACTCTTTTTGATCAAAGATTTGTGCTTGTTTTTTGAACAGTTGAGATGTTAGTGTGAGTCTGAAGGGCTCACCTTCTGTGCACCAGAGAAGGCGTGATAGAAGCAGGATACATAGGTCATTATGGCCTTCTCATCCGGCCTCAGAGTACCCACGATGTCTACGCATCACCCAGCAGAGAAGAGACAGGCAGAAAAACAGGAAGAGTGAAGCTGAAGCTCAAACACCCAAAGCTAAAGCTTCTCCTGCTCCCTGCAGGACGTGAGAGCAACTGGAGGTCAGGACTCCCCCGTTTAGTTCTTCCTATAAGTCCTGTGTCGCCAAGAGGAGAGGAGGACCGGAGAGGCTTCAGAGGAGCCACGAGTTTACGCTTGGGACACAAACACACACTCATGGGCTGATTAATGAAGCTAAATGAGTCTGTATTCAAACATCTGAACAACTTTGGAATTTTATGCCACCTTTTTAGCAAAACAGCTAATCTGAAGAAACATGTCCAATTTCCCCTTAATGACAATTTGCAAAAATCTGTCAAATGTCTGAAATGTCTGAATATGACACCAGTCAATGTTTGGAAATCCTACAGATGTGAGAAATCCTGATGATTTGACAAGCAATTAAAAAAAAAACATAATTGAAGATCTAAATAAAGTTTCGCTTTTCTAAAAGAAAACTAAAGAAATTAAATAAACTCCCCAAAAGTGATTTAGGTGATGCTTTTCCATTTTGTGATTTATTATAAATGAGCACCATCCAGAAATTTAAGATCTAAACTTCCCCTCCTGTGAATGCTTTGTGTCATAAACTCAATATGCATCTCGCGCACGCACACACACACACACGCGCACACACACACACGTCTCCGCTGAGACTGAGAAACAACAAACAAGTTCTGACTGAGCCAGTAAATTAATTAGAGGAAAGGGAGCAAAACAAGTGACACATCAGCTGGCTTCCTGTCAACGGTCTACGGGGAGACGAGAGGGGAGGAAGAGGAAAAGGAGGAGGAGAGAATTTTTGAGATTTCTGACAAAACACTTGTAAATAAGATTTCAAAGGCGCAAAAACCACAAGAGTGGCTTCTCCCTGATTAAAACCGCTCTCAGGAACAAAACTCCCAAAGATTTTGATATAAAATTAGCCCATTTTCTGTCTGACGGCTAATTAAATGCACTAAAACAGATTTGTTGTCAAACCACATGGTTCCAATCTCCGCCCTGATCACACGATGTCACACATAGTCTTTAAAGGTGAATTTGGCTCATTATCTGCAGTAATAAAATAAAAAATGTCAAATGTTGCATTTTCCTCAGAGAAAATTAACTTCTGCAAACTGACGAAACGTAAAACAAATTGGTGTTTTCACTTCAAACACTTGAGTAAATAAATGACAGGAGAGAGCACAATGGGCCCAAACATTTCATTTGAAAAGGAGGAAATCCACCTTTTAACGAGGGAGGGTCCCTCACACCGAATCTCAATCTTAGGAAATGACCCTTTCTAACGCTGCCCTCTGAGCAACAATGGTGCCAAAAATGTGCCTTGAGATAACTTTTTGCAGTTCTTTTAAAAACATTTTTATCCAAAAACAAACACTGCAGAGATAACATCTGGTAACAGCAGCAGCTTTCTGCAGCCTACAGACTCATTTACTAGTGCTTTCATCACCACAGGGGTGTGTGTTTGTGTCCCAACACTTCCAGTATTGCTGTTGAGGCACAGCGCTGCAGAGTGAGGCCATGCTGGACAGGAAGCAGCACCTTGTTAGTAAAAGGAGGTTAAAGGTCAGGTCAGCTGGTACCTTCTGTGCTCCAGAGAACGCATGGTAGAAACTGGACACATAAGTCATTATGGCTTTCTCATCTGGACGAGCAGTGTTCACAATGTCTACAAGGGGGAGACCATGGTTATGAGGACACACACATAAACAGGCAGGACGTGTGGTCACACACACACACACATATAGAGGACATCGATAACACACGACAAACACAACAACACATACGTCCTGAAAAGAGTTTAAAATTCATGACAAACAGATGCATTTAAAGACAGAACGGAGACCCGCTGGTTCTGGAGCCGACGCCTCTCAGCTGCTCATGTAAACAGATACAGCTGTGCAGTTAGTGGCTTCATTCACATGCACATCCACACACTACAATGTACTCTCATGGTGCTGTATTCATGCTCCAGGCCAAAGCACAGCTGCAGTCACATGCAGAGCAGGCATCAGGACATTTTCACATGTTTGCTGCAAAAAAACCTTACACAACCTGCAGGATTTTAAACAGTTTAAATACAGTTTCAGCATCACTTATGTCACACTGCACAAATATTACAATTTGGTCAATTGTACTGCTCAAAGGAAACGTTGAAAAAAATAATAAAACATTTCTGCCTACCTTCAGCATCCAACATCTTAGGGATGTCCAGGTGCTTCTCAGCCACCTCAAAGGCATTGTTCAGGTTAGTTATGGGGTCATCCTAAATAAATCACAGCAGCAAAGCACAACAAGCACACTGATTAGTATTACAATCTTGTTAACCTAAACATAAATATTTCTTTCTAATCAGAGCATCTGTCCACCTTTCTGAGACTGTCGTAGTCGATGAGGTCGGGTCTGTGTCTGTGGATCAGAGCGTTGAAGGCGAGACCGTCCTTCCAACTGTTGGAGGAACAAATAATTCAACTTCAGTGGAGACGGAACAGAACACACATTTTCGTGTGTGTGTGTGTGTGTGTGTGTGTGTGAGATCAGGATGTGGTGAGTGTTGTTAAATACTTAAACACATTAAAAACATAATTTAATTTAAATAATTTCTTTAACTTCTACCTTTCTCTTAACTGAATTGCTGTTAGGTTTTCTGATGAAACTTAAATAATAAAGAAGGTTTTGCATGTTCTATGCATCTTCTTACATATTTAGTACAATTTTACTTTCAACACCTCAAACAGCGGTCTTGAGTATCTACAACTTTACAGGTGAAAAAATGTGCAGATTCATCCAGCAGGGGGCAGCATTTGCACAGATTTACAGAAGGATCTGAGGAGAATCTAAATTCTTGAACAGCACTGAGAACATTCCAGTCAATTAATCAGTGCAATTATATTTATAGACACACTTAATGTAAATGACTCTTGAACATAGTTTTTATCACTTTATTATATTATTTAATAATATATTATATTATAATAAATTCATGTTTATATCCTTATAAAAGATCATCCAGCTCCTAACCCTCCTTCAGCTAATCAAAAACACATTTTATCACTCAACTGTCTCGCAGCATTCAGTTCCAAGAATTTCAAATCTCAGGATAAACAACTAAATTCCTGCAACCTTCCCAAAAACCTTGTCAGTCAGAAACTGTCTCAGGAACACCAACGATCAAGAGATTTGATCCAGACAACAAAAAAAAATTGGAAGAACCTGAGATCAATCAAAGCGTGTGTGTGTGTGTGTGTTACCTGATGTGGAAGTTCTGCACATTGACGTTCTTGTAAGGAGCGGTCTTTCTCTGGCACCACAGAAGAAGACCCTCCTTGGCGGAGGTCTCTGTTATAAGTAAGAGGAGATCACGTCTTCATTAGCAGGACTGATGTAATTAATCTTTATCTCCAACTCAATAAGTCAAACTTGAGCACTGCAGCAGAACTTGATTTGCACCATCATACTTTCATTAAGTATGTGGGGATTTATTTTAGCAAATAAGTGTAACAACTATTTGGTAAAAAAATAAAATACTGGTGTGTTAGAAATAGGAAAGTTTCTAACAAAACTTTTGATCATTTAGTTTTTAAGTTAACCAACTTTCTTCAGAGTCTTCATATTTATGGAAAATGAATAAACTGTCCAGTTTGGGGAAAGGGCCTTTACGAGTTATCCTTAAAAACGAGATGATTATATGATAACTTTATTAAAAGTCTTCACATAACTGTAGATGTTCCAGGCTGTTATTAAAAGCAGGATTTCATCTCCAATCATTTTTGTCTTAAGGACACAAAAATATGCTAAACGAAACTTTAATGCCTTAAAATCAGAGTGAAAGTTTGGTAATTTTTCAGCAATTTGAAATGTTTAGATTCAGGTCGCCGGCGGTCTCGTGGAGCAGTCATCTGGGTCAGATCTGCTGCATCTTGGCGATTTTCCACCACTTCTCACTAGTTCCTTCAGTAAATTTACAAAACTGAAATCTGCAATCATGAACTCCAAACTCAGAGGTTCTACAATGGTTTGTGCAAACCTTATAAAAAACATTTAGACCATATTTCAGCAGAAGCAATAAGAAATGCCTGCCTGATGTGGGACATTTGGCTGCTGCTTGTACAGAAGCCCAGAATTAAATATAAAAAAAACACGTAAGTGATTCTGACAGAGTAAAATCATGAGATTGGAGCTATTTCAGAACAACAGCAGCACACTGATCCTGGCTGCTACCAGACTAGCCGTTAGCTTGTTGACCGTGAAGGATGAGCAGAGGCCATTCAGAAAGCCATCTACCTTAGGGAAGATTATAATTTATAAATTTTATACAGAAACAATCAAAATGGCCAAAAATATCAATCAGATTCACCGTAGAACAAAGTCCAACCTTTCCTAGTACAATTAGCATTTATATTTAGACATGGGACTTGTGTATTTCCTAGCTATTCAATTATTTCTGACTTGATGGATTTTGACCTTGTGATGTGGACCAAGTATCTTGTAGAGGGAGATCTGAAAAGAGGATGGCTTACGTACCTTCAACAGAGATGTCCTGGATGGCAAAGCGGAGGATGATGGTCCAGATCATTCCTAGGGTCATCTTGGCATTTCCATCTACGATTTCTACAAGAACACACACAGACTCACATCAGTTTTCACATTTCCTGTTGCATTTTGACCATAGATCTTCTCCCTCGCTGCTGTTTTTACAATTTTACATCTGCTCCTCAATTTAATAACGCCAATACACCCACACAACTCACAAGCCTGACACGTCTCCAGCTTTAAGGAGAAGTGTAAAGCTTACACAACGGTGAAGAGAAAACCTTATTAAAACATTTTATTATTATCTTTTCAAATAAAAGCCATTTCTTTGCTTTTAATGGTGTTTTCCACTCGAGGTAGAAAAATGAATATTGATACTGTGAGAGTAAAACGTGACTTTTCAGATATTTAATCTACATTTTCACACGATGTTTGACGGGTTATTGAACACACACTAAAGCAAACAAGACAGCGTAATGTTGGAGAGCAGGCATGCAGTTCGGGTCAGATTCCTCTCATAGTTCAAACAGTCCATTCATACTTTCATCTGCTTCATCAGTCACACTCTCGCCGTCAGCTGTCACCTGTGAATTTGTCCCACATAGTTCTTTTTGTAGACATTCTGCAGGTTGAGGGTGAGTTTTAGTGAAAACTGAACTCAGCTAAAGGAAACTTCACACCAACTGCTTACTGAAAGGTTCGAGACTAAACAAAGGTTTGGACACGAGAACGTTCAAACAATCAAAGTGTAGGAACTCCTTTTTGCAGAGTTGGCATTTTTCTCAGGCAGTTTCCAGCTGATGACCTTTCTTTTTTCAAAGAAGGCCAGATGGAGTAAGAGTGTACAATGGGCTTCCATATTTTGTTCCAAGTGTAGCCAGTATCAGCTGTGTCATGCTGCAGGAATGTCACGGCTCTCCTGACAGAGTAGGAGAAAGGTCACTGTCCACACACACGCGCACACACACACACACATACACACAGCCCTCAACGTGACTCAGAGGGTTATGTCCCTCCACAGTCTGGCACTTCAAAGAGATGTTTGGCTAGTTTGAAGGGTAAAAATTTAAATAATTTTATCCATTGTGGATTGGGGATGCAACGGTCCACTTTCCCCACGGTCCGGTCCGAACCTCGGTTTTTGGGTCACTGTTTCGGTCCACTTTGAATTGTAGAAAAGCTTAAGAAAATCTGAAATTTCCAAACTTTATTTTATTCACGCAATAATATAACTTTTCAGATGTATTACTTGTAGTCCAGTGTGTAATAATGTGTTCAGAGACCAACAGAAATGTCACTTTTAAAATGCCTTTTCGATGTGGTGTCAGTGAGAGGCTAGGGCGACCGAAGCGGGACCGGGAGGGACGCGTAATTTGGAATTGTAGGATGTCCAAGGAAGGTCCTGACTTGGGAGTGTGTTGTGTGAGGGGTTGTGGTTGTGGCGTCAAATAAAGCGAGCCTCTGAGTTCACCGTTTTCTCTCCTCGTCTTTATATTCAACTGCAAACCAGAAATGTTCCCACACGGAAGGTTTGTTTGAAGACGGCGCGTCTCATGTCACCGTGGCTAAGTTTCTCTCTGTAGCGCTTGTTTTGCTCAAACTTTCAGCTCAATGGGGCGGGTCAAACCTGTGACTGGATATTTACTCGCGGGTAGGCAGGGGGTCTGCTGTGAGCAGCTTCAGATGAGACTAGTGCGGCACGCGGAATGAAATTCATCTGCCTGGACAGACAAACGCACCCTGGTGCCATGTAAAGCATGAAATAAAAGGACCAGCGCGAAAATAATGACAAAACCGAAGTCCCGCGGTACACGAGGGTAGATTGTCCCGTGCAGGGAGGACCGAACGGTCCGGGATTTTACCGCGTACCGTTGCATCCCTATTGTGGATAAGTTCCTGGATAGACTCTGATTTCAAGATTAAAAGCTATATTGTCATAGGCACTGTAAGGAAACATGTCTCCCTGTGCAATGACACTTATTTTGCTACCCACATGGGATACCAAAAGAATAAAATAGACAATAAAATAAAAACATGCAAAAAAATGCAATAAAATTAGGGCTGTTCGATATCTGCGTTTTTACCAACAGACTATTAATAAATCTATATATTGAATAACTCTTCATTTCTAATACCAATACATGCAAGGCCCCCCTCATACAAAAATAAAAACGATCATTTTAGGTAACTAACATCACATATTTCCCATCATGCTTACTGAAGTTAGGTCAGTTGTACCAAACAAATAAAAATCTCAGAATTATACCTAAGAACTGTTAAATTTTGACATTTTGAGTGAGAGGAGAAGTAGCTGAAGAAGTAGCTGAAGTGTAAACTACTCAGGTTTTCAGCTACGTATGTTTTTATGAATAATGTACGACATTAGCTGGTCTGAAACCAGTGGCTGCTAAGTAAATATAATTTAATATTTTAGGGTTATTTCAGGTGGAATATCAGGAATTTTCTGCTACCTCTTATGACTATCAGTGTTATATTTATGCTGGTAAATAATCACGAAGTTTCATGTAAATATGCAAAATGGATGACAGTTTTCAAAGAGTTCAAAAGGAAAATCTCACAAATCGCTGTGAATTTAGGAGACTGGAGCCTTTTCAAGCAGCTACACTAAGGCTAGCTGTTAGCTTATCAGCTCTGATGGACATAATCTCTCTTTCTCAAAACAGAGGCTGTTCAGGAAGCAATCTACAACAGGTATAGAAATAACTACAGACACAAGTACTTAAAAATAGCAGAAAAATTCACCTTAAGTATTTTTTTAACAGTTTTTAATCAAAAAGTCAGCACATAATTTCCACCAAATGAAAGATTTATCAACCGTGTGAATTACAGAGTAGACAAAAATGTCCCCCATGTGCAATAATCAATTCGATAACATGTAACATCACTGTTGCATGATGACTCTGAACAGACTGAAACATGCTTTGATGGGAGCTTGCTGTTGGTACAGTGATACTAGTGACTCTGCTTTATAACTAAGCAGACAGAAAGAGGAGGAGAATGATGTATGGGCTGATCCTGGTTCTAATGGGTTACATCTAAGCACAAGATTTTGTACAAACACGCCTGCTGTCAAAAAAAAATCTAAATTTGTTGCTGAGTTTTCAACTCCTGAACTCCACATGCAGAGTGAGACAAGAGGCACGATGTCAACGATGCAGCCGCCGGGAAATCAGACGTTTTTATTGGCTGCTGAAAAACTGCACTACATTATTTAGTTCGTATGTCAGCTGTTTCACTAAAGGCAGCGATTCAGACAAATAAAATAATTGTGTACCGATTTAGATAAACCATAAGTGAAGTAAAACATGTTTTAGAGACCTGAGATGTGGATTCTTCTCATTCAAAAGGTATTTTTAGATTTTCTTGGACACAGGTTTACCTTCTGCTCCAATAGACACCAGCTTGACTCCCTTGCTGGCGATAAAATCCAGAGCTTTGTTCACATTGTTGATCTTGTGGACCCTCATCTTGCCTCGCTCTGGTTTGGGTAACCGCTCGCCTGGAGAAACCGAAGAATAAACGTGAGTTAGCTGCTGTGGTGAAGGGGGAGAAAGCGTTGCATATTTCCACGGGCTCAGCAGAACGACAAACCATCCGGGGGGCTAAAGTTACAGCAGCGACTCAAAAATGAAGTGAATGTGAAAAAAGGAAGCCACATGCTCACCCTAATATCACTCATGGATGACTATTCCCAGATCTTTGAGATTTCCCTAATTAAAAAGGTTGTTAAGAGTCGTGGATGTGGAGTTACCTGAGATGACCTCCAGCAGCAGCATGAGTTTTAGTCCATCTCTGAAGTCCTGCTCGATGTTTTCGATCTGCGTACCGGCCTTTCTCAGATGGGAGTTGCACCACGCCGTAAAAGTCTACCAAAAAACACAGAAACAGGACAAACCGACTATTAATAAAGTTTAAATAGCATTCATTATAATGAATGGGTGGGTTTAGGTGGAAAAGGAAGAAAAATCCACACAAAAAAAGATCAAATGACAATTATTTTTTAAGAACAGTTCGAGCTGAAAGAGGAGAAGGTGAAGTTGGAACGTAAAAGTCAAATAATACATTTGTAAGACTGACTTCAAAATAGTTTCATCCAGTCACAGAAACCATAAATAACCTTAGCCACATCTTACAAAAGTACCAGAGTGTGCTCTAGATTTTCATCAAAAGCCACAAGTCCAGAAACGCTGCCAAAAACAACAAACGGATCCACATTAGTGAAAAATAAACTGAACAATGTCTGTGATATTTGTAATCAAATACCATAAACACAGACATCTGGAAAAAGATGCTCACCAGCACAAATCACACACATCAGTAGTTGTGCTGGGGGAGTTCTGTGCCTCTGGTTGGCCAGCATTTCTCTCAAATGTGTTTTAAATTATTTTTATTTTCAGAGAGCTTGCAGGATGGAGGTGTACCCGCGACTGAGCAGATTTTCTACAAGCTTTGTCACGCCACTCTTCAGAAAGCTTTGTAGCGCCACATAAATCAAAGAGCGCCAAAACACACGGATAAACTCTTTGGGCTTTAGCTCATTATGCGATTTAGGAGGAGAGTCGTGAAATGTCAAGTGGCTAAAATATGTCAGGACTGGGCCAGTGAAGCTGCAACAGGTTCCTCAGAGGTAAACGTTTTAAAATAATAATTTTATGGATTTCCAAAAACTTTAAGGTTTGTAACCAACAGTGCATTTTTAAATTAGGAACGTCGAGATCGAAAATACTCCCGGATAACAATCACGAGTCGTTGATGGAGTTTCAAAATGAAACTTGCATTTTCCTAGCCTAGAAATCTAGACAAACCGTAGCGGTAGCCTTTCTTACTCCTTACACTTTGAGTCACATGACGAGAGTTCAAGATGAGCTCCAGATGAACACTAAAAACTATTTTGAGAAAACATCTGTCTTTAGAACATGTTCATACCCTAAGCAGCATGGCAGTGAAGTTTTGTGACTCATACAGAAAATTTGAGAACCTTCGCAAATCTTTCAAGTGGGGTAAGCCGATATATCGGGTTGATATTTACAGTTTTTTACACATTGGCCGATATTTGTCCTTAGTAAAGCTGATTTAAAGTCAGGCACATCCTCGGGCAGCCCGATGCTGTTTCAGAATTAATTTCAATGTATTTTTACGTTCACTAATAACATCTGCGTCCGTTTGGATATTTTTAAAAGTCACAAATTTAAAAATGAAAATAAAACAGTGAAACTGCACCTCGTGTACACTAAGAGGAAAACTTGAGAAGTTTGATTCCAGCAGAATCAGACAGCTAGAAAATGATCAAACTGTGTTTTCTTGTTATGAAACAATCAAAACAATCACAAAAGCTGCTAAATATACGTGATGAACCCAATTATTTAAAAAAAGACCAGTCAGAGTGTTTAAAACTCCACAGGAACAGAGATGAAGCAGAAAAATAAGCCGTTTGACACAAATGTAGGAGCCACTTTGAAAGCAGCAGCAGCAGCATTAACGTGTACACCTCCTGTCTGTCTGTAACGTCTCCTGTCCAACAACATTATGACAGGGCACTGCTGACCTACCCGTCTCACCCCTCTCCCCACCACCACACTGTGACCACCAGCACAAAGCTCCCATTTAGCCCAGTGGATAATGGTACCCTTCAGCCCCCCGGTGCTCTCCCCGAGCGTGTGACCCTCCCCCAGACGGGCTGATACCAACCCCCTCTTATCCAACACACACTCACATGTGGACACCTCCCTTTCTGAAAATGGACATAGGCCAAAGGGGGGATGGCGGGGGGGGGGGGGGGGGGGGGGGCACATTTCACATAAACAAACAGACAAAGTTGGTGGGCAGCAGAAAGACAATAGCCTGGCTGCCACATACACACAAATACACCAACAATGCAGCAGGAAGTGGCACTGCAATGACAGGAAGTTCCCGCTCTGTTTAGCTCGAAGCAGACAATCAGTGAAGATGCATTAATCACCAAACTGGAGCCACAAAATCTCATTTGTCAGCAACAACTGTGAGTCACTTATTGTCCGTTTTTATTCAAATGTAAAGGAATTTGGAATAAAATAGTGGCTGATTGATGCATTTGTAATTACAACGTATAAACTCTTGATTTCCTGCTAAGCTTATACCAAATATGACATTATTTCCTCATTTGCTTGTGTTTATAAATCCATTTTCCTTCCAGTTACCCGTTTGGCACTTTGACTGCTTCCTCGGTCGACCTGCTTGTTTCCGTATTACAACCTTCCAACTTTGTTTGTACTAGATCCAAACTTTAAACACAGCTGACTTGAAACAGCAGACATGTTTGGCCACAGTCTGCACTAATTTACCTTCTTGTAGGGGTTTTCAAGTCATTTGCATTGTTTCAGCTGACAGATCTCAAGCTGGGGCCGTGCTCCCTGTCAGTCAGTCAGCCCTAACGGCTCATTAAGGTAGCAGGCGCACCTTTTAAATGCTGACTCATTTCAATATTTAAACTAGTGAAGAAATGTAAATTTAGTGTTAGATTTTTTCTATTAAAGAAAGAACTTGACTCAGCAGAGAAATGTGGAAATTACAAATGCCATCTCATGAAGGGCTAAAGAAGGGATGTACAGCTCATTGAAAAATAATCCTAAAAATGTTTTGCTTAATAAGTTGTCCCCATCAGATTAGGACAAAACATGAAATATGAAGCCAAAAAAAAAACAAAGTTAACAATTATTTTTTGAAAGATAAACACTGAATGAGGTTAAATCAACTCCAAGGATGATAGGAGGGTTCAAAATAATGCATATTAGTCAATAGTTGCACATAAATAAAAGTACAAAGTAAAACCATGCCTAAAATATGAGAATATGATTTAAAAAGTTATGGAATTATAAATATTTTCTTTACAGTTATGATATCTTCATTATGAATATAGCGTACTGACAAAAACCAAGCCACTGGGTCACTGGTATTGAGTATCGGCGGAGACCAACAAAAAGAAAAATTCTGTTAGATACAGAGCTTCTTTGGTGAATTTAGGTTTTTATTTAAATTTTCTCACTGAAGCAAAGAACACCAAAGTTTTGCACTTACAGAGAAGCTTTACGAAAACTACCGTTGTGCCTCGGGGGTTGAAGATGAAGTAAAGAAATAAAAACGGGTTTAAACGTGCAGAGTCACTGTTAGACATTATCTTTATGTCATATCCTCCCTCCAGGGTCAACCCTTGAGAAAACTTTAGTCTGGTTTAGACCTTCATATTGTAATTTTTGGAGGTAAAAGCATGTAAAAATAAATACTCAAAATTATTTAAATTAGTTAAAGATTGCCTTTTAAGAATGTAATCTAGACTGGTTGTGCTGGTGCTGGTTGAACCCACTGAGCTCTACGACATGCTGAGTCTGCAGAGTTAATGTTTTAACATCAGGTGAAGCGTGTGACTAATAAACTATAACTTAAAATGTCACCAATTTTACGCCATGTGACCTCATGTGACTTATCGCATCATCTGCCTCAGGCTCTTATGGCTTTCGAATGGAGAAAAAAAAACATTTTCAGTTTAAGTACACTTCCTGTAAATGGATCCAGCTTTAATTTAGTGCGTAATCTGCTTAAATTAAAAGTTATCTGGTGAATCCTGTTTAACCTGACCGTATGTTGGCTGCATAGATCGGATCAGACCAGAGGAACTCTGACCTCAGCCGAGGACGAGGATAATGAGCTGAAGGACATGAAAGCTGGATCCGACTGCTAAGGAGGTTTTGCATTTTAGGCATGACGCTCGAGCTCTTATCCTCTGCCGTCTCTTACATAACTGCTTCAGCTGTGGTGAAAACAGTTTTTAATCACTGCTGCATGCATCCGCCGCCGTCACTTTATTACCTTAAACTGTGATCATGCTGACCTTTCTTTATGGCATCTTTTACAGACTAGTAAACTTTGAAAAAGTTTAACTAAATACCAGAAAACCCTCCTTAAAGGATTAAATCCTGATGTTCAAAGCTACTGAGCTGAAGGTTAGGATTTCTTGTGTAAAAGCATAAAACACATCTGGCTAGCCTGAGTCAACAGCTGTGCAGTCTAAATTTATAGCAAGAATGTGTGTTTTTTTCCCTTAAGTCTTTGCATGCCTTTCGTAGCTCTGATGAAACCCAATTATACTTCTATACGCTTGTTACCGCAATAAAATGGTACCACTGCTGCGTTTTGTGTTTCTGTGCTCTCAGCAACATTTACCTTTCAACCAGGGCTCAGTGTTGATCCACAGAAAGGTATGGAAGGGTTGCACAACTGTCTAACATATCATTACTGAGAGGGCGTGTCTGAGTTCACGTAATGTGACAACCACAGTTAGTTGTAGTATTAGGAGACAAACATCATAAATCAAAGCAACAGGTGAATATGCCAAGACCTGGAGAGAGGAATCCGTAGAATATGGACGTGAAAAGCCGGCCAGGAATCCATTTTCCTTATTTTATACTGGGAAACCTGAAGGCACGACCGCACGAGGCAATTTACAAGACAAACCTGAACAAATATTTAATATTGAACTGTTACAGGGTGTTTGCTCTTTTTCCAAATTAAAATTCTAGTCTTCATTAAAGAACTGATATATACAGATGATATTTTTTCTCTAAGAAAAATTGTTTGCCTACTGCCTACTTTATTGGTTGAAACTGTACCAGTTGTGTTTACTTTTGTAGCTTAAATTACCATTACTGTGATCGTTTACAATAGCAAGGTAAATAAAATAGATTCTGAAAGCTCAGAATCTAAGCTTTCCATTGATGTATGGTGCATTACTAGCCTAGAATCTAGACTAGGGCTGGGCGATATGGCCTCAAATCTATATTGCGATATAATCTGAAGCATGTGCGATAACGATATATATTGCGATATATTTTTTCCTCTGTTTATATGTCAAAATGACATGTTTTTAAAAATTCTCATATGGCAAATATATTACAGCGGAATAAAGACGTCCAAAATCTCTTGTGTAGAATGCTCCTCGTCCTCTGCCCGCTCAATGCTTGTAGTCACTGCCATTCTGTTGTCCCAATGTCAGTGCAGGTGCACTTCTTAGTGACGTCATGTGTTATTGCGATATCGCGATAGAGCCAAAAACTCTATCATTACCCAATTTTATATCGTTTCTACCTTTTATCGTTTATATTGCCCACCCCTAATCTAGACCGTCATTTGCCGAAGCAAAAATAATTTTGCATTGCATGTCGGTCTAGCAATGCTCCATTGGAACCTCCGCAGCTCCGACCAGTATTTTGGCGGGCCAATCACAGCATGTTTATTTAGACAAAATGATGTATTTTCGTCTTTTTCCCTGCTTCTTCCAGTTCAGTGTGGCGGACTGCCCTGCTACATCGGTAGCAGTCCAATCACAGCGCTCTATTGGTTTGGTGGACCAATCACAGCACTTTGTTAGCGGGTGGGATGTTACCGAAAAAAACAAAAATGGCGATGGTTCGTTTTAAATGGCTTTGGCATCAACTTTAGACTATTTTGACTTGGGCTTTTCTTTGAGTCAAGAGCAGATAGAGGTACTTTAATTAGAAAAAGGATGTATTAGCATCTTCTTAGACGAGTATGGTGGACTGCCTTGTTGACTGACATCCACAGCAGTGGATCACGTTGTTTGTTATTCAATAGCATGTGGAGACAATCGTAGATCCCACCTCACGACTGAGAGCCGTCACTAGACCGTGGCCAGACTAGGTATTATCATATATATATATATATATAGGATGGTTTGCCTGGTTAGTGCATTACGGTAATGTAGCAGCATTTCCTGTCTGAGAGGGCGGAGATATTCTGAGTCAGAGAACAGGCTGCAACAAAAAAAGACGTGTGTCCATCTGTGCATTTCTGCGGTTTTGGTTTTAGCAGTGTAATAAATTTTTACTATTGTAAATAATAGGGCTATTACGATATATTGCGATACCATGGCCAGATGATATTTGGAACTTTTAGGACTGAGTTTAATTGGAAAACTCAGGTCAGACGATTCCAAGACACATCCAGTGTTATCGCGAGATCTCGTTGTTCCGTCAGAAAGAAGACTGTAAAAACTGCTGCCACCTAGCAGTCGGAGTTTAAATTGCACCCCACAAAAGAAATACAGTAAATTTAAATTCTCAATTTAAAAAAATCTATACACTATTTTCAAATATAAATTCAGTATCATGACCTGAAATATCACGATTTTCAGTGTATCTGTATTTTCTTAAATCCCTAGAAAAGAAGATGGTAGACTTGTAAACAGTAATTATATTGTTTTATTTTCTATAATTTTAGACAAAATTCAAGACTTTTCAAGGTAATGAAAAAACTTTTCAAAATTCCATATTTTTAAGACTTTCAAAACAAAAGCACCCTGTCCTACCACACACATTTATTTTCTGATCTTTGTAAAATACCAAGTGAGGAAATCCCAGATATCTCTCATGATACCCCATGTATTTCTGCTTTTCATAGACTGGTTTTAATCTTTGTTTGAAACACAAGTCTCCAAAATAGGTGTTGTGAAACTAATGTGTAACTTACAAAAGGTCTGGGAAGTGAGATGGGTCGAAAATGTGCTTAATTTTGGCAGACACACAACTGATTACCTCTGATCTGACTGGATCAATGGTTACGGATCAGATTGATACACAAATAAACACACAAAAACAAGTCAAAAACTCCAAGACGATGCGTCCATCATATTTTAAACACACACCACTCCTTGGACAGGAATGTACAGAAGAAACAAAAATTCAAACATACACACACGCAAACACACACACACACACCTGTCACATCTTTAATGAAACACGCTTCAAACGACAAACGCCAATTACGCCTACACCCAATTTTTCAACATTCAGATTTCTGACTACATACACACCATAACGGCATTAACACCACTGATCACACACGCACATGCACGCACACACTCTCACAGAAGGGTGTGTCTATCCAAGACTGAAAAGAATGAACCAGGTTGAACACTGTTATTGCAAAACTGCCCTAAACTCCCTGCATGACGCCAGCAGTCCGTGGGTGTGTGTGCTTTCTAGATCACACACCCTTTTTCCTGTCCAACACGATGAGCTCATTACGAAAGTAACTTCACGCTTCGACTGTGCCGTCAGCCGTGAGGCTGTGCTTAGATGACTGCGCTGTTACACACCTTTCATCAATGTAAGAAAATTCACGTCGTGTTTCAGTTCATCATCATCAGAATGATTCATGCATTCCCAACGACACAGAAAACACGGACTGCAAAAACACACACTCTGGTTGTCGGTTACACTTTCTCACACCTCCTGTTGGCAGCTGTCAGCGAGTTAAACTGGCTTCAGACAGGTGTGAACCTGCAGTGAGGTGAGCTCAGAGGACAGGACGACGTGGGTGTTTCACTCAAATGACAAACGCGTGCTAATCAGTCTGATATCATCACTAGTAATGACATCTAATGTCAAGTATGCATGCTGGTGACTTTTCTTCCCCTTTTTGCTTCCTCCAGGTTAGCCTTTAAAATTAATGAATAAAAATTCATTTCAACACCTGTCTCATGGGCACTTTGGTGTCGTTCAGCTTGTTGTTCACTTCTCAGACTTTTGCAACCTGCTGCATGCTGCGACAGGTTGCAAAAAGGGCAGTTAGGAAGTATGTTTGTAAAAAAAGTTCCTTTTCACAGAAATTCAGTTACAAAACGTCTCAAAAACATCTGAAACTAGATCTGAGGTGTTTCAAAAGTGTAGTGGTGGCATTAATGATGTGTATTCTGTTGCGCTGTTGCCAATATTTGTTAATGGCATCATATAATCATCAAGACAGGAGCTACAGCTGGTCAAGGAAGCAAGTAAGTTAGGTTAGGGGTGCATAGAAATCCAACCCCCACTCAAAAAAGGGGGAAAATATTTTCGCAATAGTAAAACTTTTATTTCCGGACCTTCTGGCAAGATGTTCAACCTCAAGGAAATTGGACAGCAGCACACTGACTGGACTGGCTGCACCAGACTCAGCCGGGCCAAAACCATGCTGCCCTGGCCTTGACACTAAGGTTCAAATACTGGTTTTCTCTGGCAGGAAGGAAGCTCCTATTCTTTGATGCCAACCAATAAAAAAGAAAGGGCTGTGTTATGCAACACAGCAACACTCAAGTTCTGATCCACAACTTAGCTTTAACAGCTGCAAACAGCAGTTTTCTATCCATCTTCACATGCAAAGTTAACTTCAACTGCTTTCTTTACGTCACTACACAGAACACTCATAAAATTCAAGTATGTAATCAATTCAGTGATGACTTTCTCAAGTCCGGTTAACTAAAAAAAAGGCTCTGGGGCTGTATTTAAAAGTCCTAACCGCACTAAATATTTTAAATGTTCCCCCAAATCCATGTCAGGAAGAGAAATAACATTTAGACTTGCCAACAAGAAGAAAAGGACGAACCCACGGTCTAAAAACACCCAGCAGTATAGATTTCAGAGCTCTCTGGGATTATGCAGGCTCATACAAACAGTGCTGTAACCGGATATTCAGCCTGCTACTGTAGAGACACAGGGCAGGAACAGGACACCGTCCTGCAGGGGTCAAAGTGTAACCTGGGAGGATTCATAGTTTGACATAAAAAAAATAACTCATGAACAAGCGGGCTGAAGCTAAATGAGCAAAACAGCTGTTTGAGCATCATTGTCCCAGTGCTGTGAACACATTCAAATCAACACAACAAGAAGCTGGCCTGACTGAAGAGTGAAGAAAAGGTGAAAAGCAGCAAATAAAAAGTCCAAGAGGTCTTTTTAACCATTTGTGGAGGGCAGAATGTGGAGCTGAGAGGGGAGAGGAAAGAGCCCTGCAGCAGGGGTAGCTCTGGTCTCATTATCTTCTCAAGTCTGGACAGGTGATCATTAACATGTGTGCACAAACACACACAAACGGAGGGCGCCTCCCCCCCGCTTCATGTGCTGACAGGTAGTCTGTAAACCAGAGCTGTAATATACCAAAAAGGCGCACAAACATACACCTCCCACAGCGAGCAGACAAATGTGTAATTGCTGTGTACTTCTTGGCCAACCCATTGCCCTTCAGATATACCGTTGTGTGAGTCAACAACTTAACGCCGACCGTTTCCAACAAGCTTCATCGGCTGTGTCCAGGCAGACGTTCGGCTCTCTGGAGGAACCTTAATATAGCAGCTAAGAGAAACAAAGGAAAGGGAGGATTAAGGAGAGGAGGACACGAGGGGAAGGGAGAGGAAATGGAGATGATCAAGAGAGGGAGAAGAAAACAGAGCAGGACTGATAAAATGTGGGAAAGACGAAGACGACGCACGGTAACGAGGCAGGAAAAAAGTCAGCCTCAGCATTTTCTCTTTCACAAATGTCCTCCTTCAGAAAATTAAACTAACTTCGGATTGAACTTTGGATTTAAAAAAAACTAAAGTGAGCTTCCTGAGACTTGAGGGGGTGAATGGAGGGTCACAGATGAGTGAATGTGGGGTCGAGGTTTTAAAAATAACAATTAGTTAAAAGGAGAGGAGGGATGTTTATAAGAGGAGGATGAAACGAGAAGAGAAATATTAGTTTTTAAAACAAATATGCTTTTCTGACATTTTCTCTCCTGAAGAACCTCAACATCCAACTGCAGAGCACAGCTGAGAAGAATACTTGCACAAGAGATGCATTTTTGTATCCCCACTAGGGGAAAACACACACACACGATGTCAAGTTGTTTCGTGACAAATGTCAGCACCATTCAAGCACTTCAAAGTACCCAGAATATCCCTTAATAACACACAGCAGGTCAGTTTGGGTCATTCCTCATTATAGATGCTTAATTTAGTTTAACTTGAGTAACGGTCCAGCGAGTCCAACCGTCTCCCTGAGCTACCTCGATTTGTTTTCTCCTCAAACGTCGTAGCGCTTGGACTCCTTGTGTGTAATTTCACCAGTCAAAACACGTTTCGCTCTAAACAACTGCTCGTGCGGCGTTTTGTTAACCTGCCGACAACATCCAGGAGCCGCCTGGATGCTTTAAAGATGAGAGAGGAAATTAAGAAGGGAGGAGGAGGAGGAGAAAAGGGAGGGAATAGGGTAAAATGTCAACTGATGTATGTATGTCTTTTCCTGTCTTTGTTGCTAAAAAAAGAGTGGGACTGCACTGGTGAAACCCATTTAGGATCAGCCAAGCTTTGCTCATAATGGAAGAGTATTTAAAGTGGAGCTAGAATGCAGTTAATCAACAATCTAAAACAGCTTTGAGCCTCTAAAAATCATAAGAAATGTTGTTTTGGCTTTCATCTGTCCCAGGAGCCCTGATACAGGCCATTCTAAACCCCCTAAACCAGCCTTGCTGTGAAAAGAGCTGTTTGCCCCTCCCACTCGGCCAGGACATGAATATGATAATGAGCTGCTTGCTGATTGGTCGGTTTCCCCAGAAGGCCTCAGACACTGGAGACATGCAGGTTTGAGGAGGCGTGGCTCCCCATTATGGTGCGTTAAGGAAGGTTTTCTCAGAACAGAGGTTTTTCTCTCACCTTTTTCAACTTTCTAATTTACATAAAAAGTAGGTCACACACAGCTTTGACTTTTTGGCATGCTACTGTTGACCACCCAAGCTGTCTTTATTCAACAAGGAAAATGTTGGTTTTCATTCTAGCGCCTCTTTAAAACAATTTATGTGTAAAATATCAAAAACAAGGAACATGACATAAAACCTCCAGGAAATTTCTGGGAGGGGGAACATTTTTGTTACTTCTTACACTGAAGACAAATATTTCAACATTAAATGAAGACACTGCGCTGTTGTGTGTCAATAAACGCTACTGTTGACTATGTTGCTTCACGCCAGCTCACGCAGTCCAGTGTTACATAAGAGTGTGTTGACAGTTCATTTCTTCATGCTCTTAACAGTTTCTACAGAAACATTTAACCCCCATAAACGTGTTAGAGTCTAGGTTATAACACTAGACCATGAGAAAATCAACTAAGAAACGTTTATTGAGTTTACAAGGTTGATCAAGTGGTTCTGTGATGGGGTCAACAAATGACTAAAGAATTTTTTTCCACTGAGAGCCATTCTCGAGGAAATTAATAAGAGCCCAGAAACATTTAATCCTTCAAAGTATGTGCGACAAATCTGCCTGTGAAGAGGCCAGGTCTAGGAACAAAGAAAAAAAAAGAAGTTTCTTCCTAAAGAGGTAATAAGCGTATCCTGCTGAGAGGCAATAAGCTGAGGAGCCAACGGGGGTAAATACCACCCAGTGGGTTAATGGACGGCATTGATGTTTAATGAGAAAAATTAAACTTTTCATTTAATATCCAAGTTCAAACTCAAGTTTGTATGTAGATTCAGTTTGATTAAAACAATATTTGTGCACTTCTCTTTTTCCTATTCATAAAAACACTGATTAGTCTGTTTTAATTCCTCCGCGCCAGCTCAGAGAAGGGGCGGGGGATTTACCGAAACACTGGAAATCTATGTGGGATTAAATGAAGTGAAGAGAGACGATAAATGAAAGAGGGGGCTCTCCGGCCTTGATCCTGCACAATCTTTAAGAAGACACCAAAACTCGAGGACTAAAAAGCACAAAATGTTAATTTCAACGAGTGGGAGAATTCCCCCCTTCCTGGATAGATTACCTGCTTTAAAAGAAATGAAAAATACTTCTATTGTTTCCGCTCTGTGGCGCTCATGGTGTCGTCTTGTGTAGAAAACTCCACCCACCTCAGTTGGCTAAACAAACCACAAATATCCAAGTCTGCATTGTAAAGATTGATGTGTCAACTCTAGTGAACAAGACAAAAGACGACGAAGAATGCTCGCTATGCTCCCCCTCCCTCCAACTCGCCTTTCGACTGTAGACTGTCCTTTTCTACAACCAGTGAACCTCGTTTCCTTCCTCATTCCAGCATCATCTCCTGGCTCATCTCAGTGCTTTCTCTGTACTTTTCCTCAAACCATCAATGGAGACTGAAATTAAAGTGACTTATGCATTTTTAGATCTCAAAAACAAGTAAGGTGAAAGAGAAAAGCTTCTGCTAACTCTGCTAAAGTTTAAGTTACCTGACATATCTGACTTTACATCATAAACACAAAACATGTTTTTTGTTCTTCAAATTATCTTTCTCTGAGATCTTCACCTCCCAAAAGTGTGTAAAAACCAGTTATCTAACCTAACCAGTTTGCTGTAAAACATTTACTTTTCCGTTGGTTCAGAGGGCCCTCCTAAAGGTCCAAAGTGACTGATATAATTTCAAGAGGCTGTGAAGTGGCACGTGTGGTTAAAATGAGGGATTTAACATAAGTGAGAGAAATTACATTGAACAATCTAATCACAGAGGAGGGAAGTTGGTGTTTCCCTCCCAATTCTGTCTGCTTCACTCAAACTTTTTTTTCTTTCCAGTCCTTCAGCAGTTAACTCATCCACTTCCTGTCTTTAGAGGCACAGCACAAGAAAAAGCGGGGGCGAAGGATGTCGATTTGAATTCTCCAGGCACTCGACTGCTCAAGATGTCAAACATTAACATCTGAAGCAACTGGTAAAAATCCGCTGTCCCAACATTTACAGCTTTCTGACAAATCATGAGAAATCCCAACTGTGTGAAGCTCAACAAGAAAATTTAACGGAAGTTTGTAAAAGTCTACAACGCTGCAATGAGTCAAAAGAGCAAAGTGACTCGTGTAAAAAAGCCAAGTGAGGTCAGGCTAAAAAAAAGTTCCTGGAGCTAGCTAGCTGTGTTCAACACGCCTCTGCGTCAGCACTCAGGGTCAACTGGTGTTTTAGGGGTTTTTTTTCTGCATGTCAGAACCACAAAAACCCACTGAACATTTCAAATTAGCATCAATAATTAAGTCACAATTCATTTAAAACTGAAAAGAACATCGTCTCATCTACGTGCATCAGTTCTACCCCTTAGTCCTTAGCATGATCTCTGGTGCCAACAGAACCAAAGTAAGGCAATAAAGGTTTAAAAAACCCTCCAACTCCATGTTTTTTTTCATCCAACTTACCAATAAACACCTGCTTGTTCATTTAAATTATTTTTATCATTTGGACAGAAACCTATCATTTCTATATTTTATTAATTGATTTTATTACATTTGATCGATATAAGTTGCTGTTTGCAACTTATTTACCACCATTTAATGTCTAAATCATTAGATTTTTTAATCACGTTGAACAAAAACCTTCAGTAAAATTATCTTAAAATTAAAAAAGTACCATTATGTAGAAATTTATGCAATAAATTGTTTCAATCTCAAATGTTAGCCAATTGTTTTGTGTGATAGTTGCCATTTAAAAGACAGGAAACTGTTACTTAATAACTATATTATATATTAACTATAATATCAATTGGTAACTCCATTTTAGTGAGCAAATTTGACTCTTAGACATAGTTTCATCTGTGCTGATGGTAAAGACTTAACCATTTATCACTATTGGCTCACAATCCCACAATCACAATTTCACAACCGTGTTGTTTATTGCCCACTGTTGGCTAATATTTCCTAATAATTATTACAACTGTTGCCCAAATGCTACACACAGTGGTAGTATTCTAGCTATCCTCGAGTTCAAAAAACAAAGCTTAAGCACACAAAGAGCAAATTCATCCTGCTGAAAGCTAGGAACACTTAGCATCTACTGATAAGCTTCCTCCGAGTGACTCAACAAGCGTCATTTCACACAAAGTATTAAGTCATGGAAGGCTCCACTATTAGCAAACATGTAAGGTTTAACGATGCTAAGAGGAATTGCAGATGTATTTGTTTTTATTGAATCACTGTAAAGATCACCTAACTGATAAATGTGATATCCACAACCAATTAGAGATGCAGCAATTTTAAAATGTGGGTCAATATCGATATCTGATATTAACACTGATGTTATAGCCGATAATAACAGACACCGAGAAAAAGCGAGCACACCACCTACATTGCTTCTCTCCTTCGGTTGAACACCCCCACAATCCTGCATCACCATCACTGTCACATGCCCAAATAAATACCCCCAATCAGGTCTGTACTTCCTGAAAACGCTCAAGGGTGTGGACCTTTTCCCAGAAGCATCTAACTTCATTTAATCGGTGCTCAATAGAAAAGTGTGGTGTCATGTGGCATTCTGGTGTGGTGCTCTGCAGCGGACAAATAGGCCCAACAAAGAATTGTTCAAAATCATCAAAATACCGCCTTACTGAAAAAGTCACACAGCCTCTTTAAAGGTGTGGAACACTAGTTTAATCAATACATTTACAGTGGTCTCTAGTAGGAATGAATGCCTTGTAAGTCATACTCTGGAGAAACAAAGCTCTGGTGCACTATTTTCGGGAACTAGAAGTGAGTCACATCAGAGCTGAGCTTCAGACGACAGGATTTGGAGCTTTATTTTCTGATATTTGGACATCTCGCCTCAGATTGGACAAGAGAAACATAACTCTACCACAGACTTAGTTTGCTTTGCAACGTTGATGTTTTATCTCCACAAATATATATATATATTTTACTGTGTGGTGGAGTTGATAATGCAGAATATAATTAGAAAGATTCATCCCATTCTGCCCATTAATTTTGTTAAATGTAGCATTCTGGAAAATGATTCAGGCCTATCAAAAACACACAAAAAGATTAATAACTAGCATCTTTCCCAAAGCCAATACCATTTTGAACTCTGAACTGAAGCAAACTATCAAATATCTCATTAGCTAACAGTATAAACATTAACCAAAGACTTGATATGGCTTAATGATATGATGCATGTGTGCCAATTTTAAATTTGTTGACTTTTATGGACGGAAACTGACTTAGTTTGTTGTACTTTCAACAAGAATAAAGAAATTTGATTAGAAACACAGATCACGATCAAGACCTTGGGGAGAATAGTGCCTGTGGACCAAATTAGGGCGATTGCAACACCTGGAAACGGTCATCTAACACACACACACACACACACACGCACACACAAAAGGAACTGGAGCCGTCATGTATGACAGAAATGCAAATGAACCAAATGGATAAAGATTAATTCTCCCATTATGTCCGTTACACCAAACATCTCACTCCATGACTTCACCAAATTCTTGTTTCCAATTGGCTGCAAATAAAGTTAAACTATTACGAGTGCAGAAGGTGGAAAAAGAAAGTGGCACAATAAGTAAACTGCACCTGTGACTGTTTAACAAATGCCTTCTTTTACTTGATCGAGTTGACCTTTGCCTTTCTCTGACATAACTGAGGGGCTTTTTCATTTTTCATGTTTCCAGCTGTTGTTCAGGAGGACGTTTAAGGAGTTTCAGTCATCCAGTAGCCAAAGTAGTTCCCTTTCTTTCATCAGCTTGACCTCCTGTTGGAAAAATCTGAGCGCTCTAATCACAGAATGAGCTGAGGTCATTATTGTTACTACACACACCCACTTTTCTCTGTGTGAGCGGGTTTTTGCACAGTCAAAATCAGGAGGTTGGCAGCCTATAATAGCAGCTGGCAGGGCCAAGCGTCAGCTGGTTGTGTCAGCTCTTTAATATAACCACTGGCTGAATTATTCCAGAGATCTGCAGCAGTTCTGTGGTTCTGCTGTTGATCAGTTTCGTCAGAAAGCAAACAAAACCACACCAGGCTGCCTTTGTTAGAAAGCAAACCTCCATCTCGTTACCAAACTCTGGTGTTGTCAATTTTAGTGTTTAGGAGATACAAAACCTGTAATTTTCTAATAGAAATGTAATTCACCTACTTCTTCACAATTAGAGATAAAATCATATTTAATGTTAGCAGGATTCTGGGGTTTTTGTGCTGAGAAGGGAACAACATTCAGCTCACAGGTAGCCTGGCAACCCATTCTATATATGTAAATATAAAGTCTGGACAAGAGCCATTGAAACCACCCAGTCGTAGGGCAAGGACCAATAGAAACAACAAGATATATTCATTGCTGCAGATATTAGTCAATGAAGCAATCCACCATACACCGTTGAAGAAAAAGAAGAAGCAAATACATCCTCTTTCGATATAAGGGACTTAAGTACCTCTATGCTCATGTCTCAAAAGAAAAACCCAAGTCTAAATCGTCCAAAGTGGATGCCAAAGCAGCTCTAGTGTTAAGCCCGCCCAACAAATGTAGAGCACTGTGGCTGGTCAGACACAAAGCTGTTCGGGCCAATGGTAGATCTGCTGAGGCTACGATGGAGCGTGGCTAGACCAACCGACAGATAGAAATTTTTTACTACTGCTACGGTTTATCTAGATTTCTAGGCTCACAGGCTGTTATTAAAGGCTTAAAATATAAATGTAAGGTCTAAACTTGGAAGTAGTAAGAAACCAATGCTGCTTTACTGAGTCAGCTTGGATGAAAAAAAAAACTGTAAAAATTTATTTGGTGCAAACAGAAGGTTTTCATTAGCTGATTTTCTGACTGCCAGATGCCTTCTGCTGCCAAAGACCTGGGAATTTCTGGAAACCTGATTTCCCGACATGTGAAAGTTGTTTCGTCTGTTAACGTGACTCTACACTGATGCTCCACAACATTAAAAGCACCTGCCTAATGTGGACGAGCCACCTCTGGCCAGTTGGGCTTTAGGGAGCGATGTGGTCTCTGGCAGCAGAATCTAAAATTGCTCAACTACGACTGATGACTGACAAAAATTATAATTTTCTGAACCCCTAATACACCCCTAATACATTTGCTGACTTTATCATGTTTTTAAAAAGGTAAATAAGGACTAACAATATGCTTTTTGTGAGCCCATAAGTGACTGGTAAAGGAATAAAAAACACCTGTGAAAGGAAATTACTGGTCAGACAAAAGTTGTAATTATTCTGAGACAACTGTGAGAAATAAACCTGTCTGTGTGCATCATTTTCAGGATAATGAAACCTTTACTTTTTAAATGTACCATCAATACACAAAAAACCACATCTCTCAACTGACTTCTGTATTATTGAGTAAACACCACTACTGACCTAGTGAGTAGGCCTGTGCGGTATACCGGTTTGTACTGAAAAGAGGTGTTTAGTGCCATTATATAAAATTTTCATATACCGCTGTGACGGTAAATAGCCTAGATAGGGTCCGGAACTTTCGCAGTGGCAAAGTGTTTCAGCTGGGACCGATTTAAATTCCACACAATAACGCCACGTGTGTGAAACGTAAACATTTAGCATGCTAACTGCAAAGCTAGTGGAGGTAGCTGGGCAAAAAAATGTTTGTGTCAATGACACGAAAAGTCGGGGTTAACGCACAAAGAATGCACATCTAAAGTTTTGTCTTTGTGCTGTTTTACACATACATTTAGAGTGTATCTGGCACTACTGGCTAAGGCCAGGCTAGCCTTGGTTTGGTCACCTCTCTGCTGATTGGCTGCAGAGACTTGGTTGAATCAATGCACCAGGAAGAAGGGGTGGCTGCCAGATCCGATTCAGCGCACAGACAACGCTGTTTTTTATGGACAATCTTTTGAAACCATTATACTAAACTAAAAATAGTTATTATTCGAAATGTTTTCATTGCTCTGACATTTATCTTGCTAACATTTAGCCTAGCAATTAACACCTCAGTAGCTAGTGTTTTTTGGTTCAGACTGGCTCAGTCAGTGCGTTTACATGCGCACTGATCGACATCTAATTCGAACCAGGTCGATCTTATGGTAATAAGCTGGGAGTCTTTATCCTAACCGACCTCTCAAATGAAGTTCGTTCCACTCCGTTACGGTAGGTAGCGACATGCACTCTTTTGTGTCGGCATTCTTCGGCACAAAGAGTAAACAAATGCTAGCAGGAGTTAAGCAGATGGAATTGAAACAGGATAGGAACAATGGCAGAAAGAATGGACAACAACACTGCAGCACAGCTTATTTGGTACGTACTGTACTGTTTGATGGTGTTGACCTGTTACTTTGTGGAGATGATACTATCAGAAGACCACTTTAGCGGTCTCGTCACTTCCGAAAGGCAAGTGTCCAACCGGTTCAGTTCGGCTGACCCGTTTAAATGCAGAATGAAGTCTTTTGATTCCTACCGCATTATCTGGGCTTCAGTACGATTAGACCCAGTTCACCTTCAGTAAGACTAACGCATTTACATGCATTTAAAAAAACAACACAAGTCTTTTTAGGGCAATACTTTGGTTTTCTGATGCGCATGTAAAGGCACTGATTGTTTAAATGGCAACACCTGGAGTGTTGTATGGGAAAAAAATAAAAGCGTCAAATACTGTAAAACAGAAATGATTTATTTAAAAAATAAACGTGATATGAAAATATTGCCATACTGCACAGCCCTAGTTGTGAGTAAGTGCTTCACTCAGCAACAACACAGTTACTCAGCACTGGGCTATTTTAATCATCAAAAAAAAAAAAACTGTCCAAGACGTCATCCAAAACGTGATGAGCGGGCATCATCTTTATGTTTTTCTTTATTTTCTGTCCATTTATATTCTTTCCATTGAGGACGCTGCTAATGAAAAAAGTTGCAAGGCCAGCAGGCTGGATGAGAAACCTCTGAACCAACCATTTGGAAAAACAAGGGAACTGATATGTTGATGAGCATGAACAAATAAAGCAGCTCTGCAGATGCTTGTTTAGCATTCAGGGAGTGCATGTGTGGCATGACAAGCATGACATTTAGAACAAAGGAACAAAGGTGACCTGCAACGGACATAAAATATTTTCAAAGACGAGGAGAAATGCAAAATATGTGATTATTAAACTGTCTCGTGAATAAGGAAATTTTAAAAAGTGTGTGTGTGTGCGTGCGTGTATGAGGAAGAGAATGTGGTTGAACAGGAGTAACAGGCCAGCCCAGTTGCCCGGCAGCAGACTGCATTGTCACGGTAACAGGCTCTTCCTGCCCCTCCCCCTTTCCACCCGCCTTGCGCGTTTTTACCTTATAAGGCAACACATTTAAGTGCCTGTCACAGCGACAATAGTGATGTAAGAGGCCAGCAAGGTGCACCCCCCGCTGACACTAAAGAAAAATGTGCACGCACACACACACACCTTCAAATTAATTTACCATCCTGATCTTTTAGTCACCTGATGTCATTAATATCGTCCCATCTGATGTGTGTAGTTGTGTACACAAGTGCAGGAATGTGAGGGAACAGAAACGCCTCTTTCTACTTTTTTAACACCACAGGAAGTCCCAAAAGTTTGGTTAATTCAATAAAAACCCAGTAAATATTTTAATACAAAAACAGGAAAAAGGGTTGCTGCTACAGATACAAAAAAGTAGTGAACAAAGAACAGCAGGACATGAAGTGAGGCTGCAAAAACAAGTCAGTTTTAGATATTTAGAGATTAAATTATTTGGTCTAGAAAATCAAAGACGGGAACTTTTCAAACTTTTGTTGCTCAAAGATAAAAAGAAAAGACTAATCTAATAAGTTCACCTTCTTTTACACTAACAATTTGATTTAGAACAGTTGAACAGGTCTTTGAACATATTCTGACTTGTCTCTGCATGTAAAGCACAGGTGTAATAATTGATTAGATGTAGGCCAAGTTCCCTTCAGTTTTATAGACAACTTCTAAAATAAGCAGCCACCTGCAGGTCTTTCCCACGAGTTGGAAAAACGCGGATCATAACACACCTCTGCATTTCCTAATACATCAAAATGCATTTACTAAACCGTGCATCAAATTCCTGTTGGGAGGGTAAAAAACATCACACAACTAATTAAAATAATGACTAAAAAACTCTGCATCCTGATCCGTGTCAAACTTTTTAAATTAGCTCATTTTTCCATGACTGAATTCAAAAAGTCTTCAAATTTGTCTTATTTCGACTAATAAAAACAACTGCGTCTTAAAGGTTGAAATTACATTTTTAAATATATCAGTAATTTGTAGACCTCCTCCAGACTTTTTTGTGGGCTTCCTGGTGCTGTGAGCCACTAGGAGGAGGGAGGAGACCTTGTTGAGGTCCAGACTCTGTGCAAGGAGCAGCACGTTGTTTGTTCCTCTCAGTTTCCGTTTGTTGATGACCCATGAAACACACACACACTCACATCTGCCCACAAAGTCCAGCTCTGTCACACATTCCAAAGCTCACCCTGCCCTTTTTATGGCTTTATGAATCATCGTCCATACGCCTGTCTGACACACACTCTCAGAAAAGCGGCTTCAAAGGCAAATCAGCATGCAAATGGACAACAGTCGGCAACTGAGAGTGTCAGGAAGGTTTGGAGAGCTGGGCAGATTTATTTAAACTATGCAACAAGCAGTCATTCTAACCTGATTTATATCCAACAGTCTCCTAGAACCACAGTGGGTTTTATTATTATAAGCCCAGTCATAAACAAAAATGGCTGCATGGTGTTACAGTTGCGCAACATATTCCTGTCTTTGCAATATCAAGGTGGGAGATAATCATTAATAATCCATGAACTTACCCTGTGACGTAAAAGAGACTGGCTTTTTCTAACAATTCTTGTTCATTTCCTTTCTGCAGCTAATGCAGTTGATTAAGGTTGAAGAAAGTTTTCACGACAAGCATGCATGTGCAACTCAGAGTGACCGAATCTATTTCAAAAAGAACAAATACCATGCCAACTTTATTTGTATAGCACTTTAAAACACCCACAGGACCAAAGTGCTGCACACAGAATAAATAAAACATTAAACTAAGCAGACTAAAATAGGGTTAAAAACAAACTAATCAAATGCAATTGAAATAAAAATGATCCAAAAACGAGTTAAATGTTAACATCTGATGGTGTCAAAGGCCAGAGAGAAGAGTCTAGTTTTAAGAAGTGATTTAAAGACAGTGATGAAGCCCGTCAAAAGTTGGCTCTTACAGTAATTTTTTGGCGCTTATTGATCAGTCAGAATTTGTTCAATCAAAAAACTTCAAAAGACCTAAATGATGCTCTTTTCTTGTTCTTTAACAGAATTAAGTTAGCCAGCATCTGTAAGCATGGATTACAAAACTGAAGGGAGAGATTTCCTCTACTCCTATTTTCATTTCATTGGTGACACAGACAGTGGGGTGTCGTTTATAACAATGATCTTTTTACCCAGTGGTGATTACCACACTGCCTTGGCACATATCAGCACCGTACTACCACACTAACCTAAAACCTTAAGTTGATTTAATGCAGTGATCCTCATGCCCCAGATACTCTCAGACTAAGGCGGAGCTCTTTAAAACACCAACATAGTAACCCACCCCCCGCTTTTAGCCCCTCCGGGTGAAAAGACCATCATGGAAACTACCACTGTGTTCAGCTTTTAGAGGGGGTGTCGCAGACCCAGATCAACAAAATCCTTTTAAAAATGACTTCTTTTACAGAAACCCACTCTTTTGTTGGTATTTATGGATCAGTCCAGAGAAACAGTGACTGTCTGTCTGCAGACGGTGGACAAAAGTGTCCCAGTTTCAATCAAAAATGGACAAACAGCAACTGAACAAGAGCAGATAAATCCTTCAATTCAGTTTATAAATTGTGACTCTTCGGAGAAACACTTCTAAATTGCTAAAAATGGTTCTGAAACAGGTTATTATTTATTTTTCTTTATTTTTCAAATTTAAAATGTATGATTATTGCGTAGCTCTAAGCGAGAGGCGTTGATGCTGTGCACATCAAAAATAAAGTTAAAACAAATATTTGACTTTCTTCATGTTCACACCTTGGCTGTTTCTTGCACAACAATGACTTTTCTAAGAAACGAGCCACTCCAGCATGAGAAACCATTACAGCATTTTTGACTTTTGCAAGGATTCAACTATAATTCTGCTTATGCAAGAACTGCAATGAGACTTTCTGACTCTGCTGTTTGGTTCTATTTTATCTTCAGGAAGGAAATCCTTACAAACTTGGGCCACATTTGCACCACATCTCAGCTTCAGGGTTGTTGCTAAGCGACTGAAGGCTACAGCATCTTATTTTTAGAAGACTTAACAAGCATTTCAAGACGTTATGTTTACGGTGAGAACAATCTGAACTCTGGAGCTTTTTAAAACTCGATGCAAAGCCACGCTTTTGTTTATTCTGCACACAAACACCTCACTGAGCTATTTTTTGTTATGACCATCAGAGTGAAGACAACAGTGACCCACAAAGCAGCTTCCCATCACAGAAGTCGTCTCTCTTTGCAGTGGCGAGCTCTACAGGAAACCCTGCAACTCGGTTCTCACGCTGTAGTGACGAGCTGTCAAAACTCCACAGCAGCAATGGAAAAAAAACACACACAAGTGTGCTGCAGTAGTGCCACAGCAGGATACTGGGGTCTGTGTAACTTGAAGTACACTCACTACAGAGCTGAGTCAGAAGAGAATCTTTGTTACCAGTAGCTGAATAATCCCCTGCATGCTGGCTTTGATTGGATCAGACAGGATGGTAGTCTCGTGGCTGATGGCAGAAAGGGCAGAGGACTTCCCTGACCCACTTTGAGACCTGCGACAGAGCAGGAATCTCCACAGATTGCTGCTGCAGCAGCTGCTGCTTCAGCTGAAACTCTGACTTGCAGCAACAGATTCACACTTGCAATGCAGAAAATATGTTAATATGTTGACACCTTTACAAATATTTCCTTCATTAAATTAATAGAATGTGCAAAAACAAAGAGAACAGTGATCATTCCATCTCCTGTTCTTTGATTCAGTGTAGGTTAACTAAGAAAGCAAGTATTCTCCGTTTCTCCATTTTCTTTGGCAGCCTTCTGGTCCGTTAACACAGATGGGGCACACAAAGCGATCAGAGTCTGTTTCAGAAAACGTGGATGAATGTTTGCATGTGCGGTGGCTTTATTTGAAACATGGAAGGAGCTGAAAAACCACAGAAACCTCAGAGCCTTCCTTCCTCTTTTTCAACAACTCCCGGGAGGCCAAAGACGGCGACGCCGCTGTCCCACTCGCACCATTTTCCAAACTCATCTGAGAGTTGAGACAGCTCGCTTTTTAATTCTTGTTGTTAAATGGTTGTTAATGAGTTTATTTTTGGTATAATTCTTACATAAGTGCAGCAAATACATAATATTTTATTTAAAAATACACTTCAACTGATTATTTAAAAGGAACATGACAAAAAAGTGCAAGAGGACATTTATTTTGGTTTTCAGCTGCATGTTTTGATTGCTTTTGAGCAACTAGTAAATGGTAAATGGTAAATGGCCTGTATTTGTATAGCGCCTTCTTAGTGTTCTACAACCCCCCAAGGCGCTTCACAACACAATCAGTCATCCACCCATTCACACACACATTCATACGCTGGTGGGGATGAGCTACGATGTAGCTACAGCTGCCCTGCCTGGGGCGCACTGACAGAGGCGAGGCTGCCGAGCACTGGCGCCACCAGTCCCTCCGACCACCACCAGCAGGCAAGGCGGGTTAAGTGTCTTGCCCAAGGACACACAGCAGCATTCTCTGGCCGGAGCCGGGATCGAACCTGCAACCTTCCGATTACTGGACAACCTGCTCTACCTCCTGAGCTACTGCTGCCCTAGTGACCCAATCATTAACTTTCACGTAAATTCCAATGTCTTCCTACACTTTAGGGCTACAAAACTATCCGCTGCTAAAAAACGATGAGCCCAAAAGAATGGAAAGTCCGTTCATCGAGTTTTCTGCAAGGGCTTTTGGTCTCAGAGGAATTTTTATAGAAAAAGAAACAAAATCCTGAAGTTATGAGCAGACCTCAGATTGCTGCTGGAGATAGCTGACCAGAAATGACCCCCCTCTTCACAAAAACGCCTCAGAGCTAAAGACCAAATCTAACAACTACCGAAAATAGAAGCAGAGACACAAGTTATTGTTTTTCGTCTGAGGCCGTTACGGTAACAGCACTAAGAGGGAGAGAAGGAATGGAGGGGAGGGATGCAGATGAACCGAGCATCCTCTGTTAAGAGCAGTCAATATTTAACGCTTCTCTTCTGTCCCCGAAACGAACAAACTCCATCGACATCCAGCTGAGACGTTTCTGCTCCAGGTGCTCATGCAAAGAGAACAAAATCGTGACTTTAAGTATTGCAAAAACTCTGATAAATCTATAGTTTTCAGACTGATGAACCACTTTTATCACCTCTATCAATATGACATCAGAGGAGTTGACTACATGTTTCATGAAAAGCAGCCCCGGTGCTTTGGGTCTGATCGGTCCGCGGACGTGGCTTCACCTTCTTGCCCAGTGCCCCAGATTAGAACATGCTCAATAATTCAACAGCAGCTCAGAGAGGAAATCAGAGACGGCCGCGGAGGAAACAAACTCACAAGTCTGAATCATGTTCCGTTTTCTCCCCGGTCACCATTGCTGCTGTGTGTCAAGAACAGACCCGAGGCGTTCGTGTACATTAGCTAACCTCTAGCCTCAACAGGTGATTCCCCATCAGGGTTCACGTCAGTTCAGAACATCCACAAAGGCTCCACATCAAAACCACACGTCGGTTTGATGTTCAGAACAGCTCAACACGACTAATTTCCAGTGACTAAGAGAGGTAGTGTGAGCTTGTTTAAAAGGTTTCTGCTGATAACCAGAGGATGTCTAAATAACCTTTTAATTCCGGTCTAATCATGTTGAAGCTCAGAGGTACGGTCCGACAGACGGCGAGGCCGCTACGACGTTAAACCTCTCATCCAGATGTCGGCTCAGATTGCATCCCACATGTAGAGAGGTTTTAAAATCCCAGCACACCCTTTTGTTGTCACACAACCATGGCGTGTGTGTGTGTGGTGCTCTGTCTCACAAACACACACCCCAAACGGAGAATAACCTGTCTAGGTGTGGCCATTTATGCAGAAACCCATGGGGCTTTGAGCTAGAACAACTGCTTTATTCCAAGAATGAGATTTTGCTTTTTTTCAAGTTTTGACCAGGATGAACTTTAGCAACACTCAAAACTAAATGTTAGCTCTCCGTTTGTGGAAAAAAACATTTTACTTTAAATAAACTCAAGATTTGAAGACTAATCCTAAATTCTCTATTTAATTCTTTCTTCAAACGTGGCATTTCCACACAACTGAGCCTTTTAATTGTACATCAGTTTTGGAGCACAAGTGCATTATTACTTTGCTTAATGTCATATAACAAATATGCATCGCTCAATCATGGAAGTACGGGTAAATATGTGAAAAGGTGCAGAATTTACACAAAATCACCACAATTAACCATCTTAACACAATAAAGTTAGAAAACGTCAGTTTGTGTGCTGAATTTAAAAGGAAACTAGAGTTGGTTTAGGAGGAAAGAACAGGTGATTCTGTTTTATTAATGTTTATTCATGACCAAGCATGCCAGAGCTGGGTTGTTTTATCTTGTTGCCATCGCTGCTCCTGATCCTGAACTGAAAATTACAACAAACCAGCAAGTTTTAAACCAACTCTGTAGGACGACTCCGACGGCGCGTGGCAACTGATAAAATTCCTTTACTGTGGTGAGAAACTTCCTCTGCACTCTACCTACATGTGAAATTAAAAACTGCTTTGTACATTATCTGAAGCCCAATCAAAAAATGAAAAACTATGATAGTTTAAATTACAAAAAATGAATCACCTATAAGAGTATTGTTTTATCAATACATTCTTATTTTTTTTTTAATTTGCAGATTTTTGTACCATTTCCTTCTTGAACTCTATCCACCTTTTCATTTTCTACGTATTTATTTTTATATGTATATTTATTTAGTTAATCCCTGACAAAAAACAACATAAGATTAAATTACACAGAAGCGTTCCAGTCAAAATTGCCTAAAATCTATAAATTTGGATTATTTTATCGTTTTTGTTGTTACAGAAAGTCATTTTTAGAAATCTGAGCCAGTCTGATTAGATGAAAATGATGATTTTTTGTGATGAAAGTTCAGGAGTGGAGTGCACCAGCTGGGCAAGTCCGACGTAGATTTGAAAGTTACGCCCAGCTCGTTAAGACGAGTGCACCACTCAGGCGTAAGCCCTTCAGCCGCTACGCCCAGGTGTAACTTTTACACCTAGTGTGGACCAGGTGTACGTTGGAAGATCTAGGCCTAGAGTTACTTTATGAGCCTATAAATAAGCAACAACCTTTGTGTGCAGACGGAGAAGCTAATCAGCACAGTTGAGACTCAGAATGCCGATGAATTTGTTTATTCCTTTGAGTGTGTTTAGGCACTATTTTATTAGAGAATTGTAATAATCTATATGAGCCATTTAGTTGACCTATTTTGATCATTTTCCTGGGTGCAGCGTTCTCTTGCTGAGGAAGTGAACTCAGCGCTCATCCTCTTATTTTATATAGTTTTTTGTTGTTTTTTGTTATTAAATTTTGTAGAAAGTTGACTCCCTCATCCATCCTTGCTGCGCTTGGGTTGATGTGTTGCTAAGCAACGAGCACATCATCGCTTGTATCCTCCTGAACAAGCACCATACGCCCAGATGCAGCTGCGACTGGTCCTAGTCTGAGTTCGTGCACTCGCTACCAACTCTAGTCATTACATCTGACTTAGCTAAGTCTTGCGTAAGAGTCAAGACTGGTTTAAGTTAAGACCAGCTGATGCACGCCACTCCTGGAAACTCAAAAAATGACCGCTTTCAATATCAGAAGGTATTTATAGACTAGGTGAGCTTCAACAAGTGATTTGATACATTTTTAAAAATTACAGAGAAGCATCAGAATTCCCATCTCACGCTTTCTCTGATAAACAGAAGTTTAAAAAGGCACATGTCTGCAAAATTAACATTCAGCTTGTCCAAAAAGAAGAAGGATTAAACAAATTCTCGTTTTCGATATAAAACACAATGCCTAATTGTGTTTCTTTACTTCTGTGTTGCACGGACAGTTCCACAAAGTTTACAAGAAACAATGAGGAGGAAGCTTCAGAACATTTACTTCTGCAATTCTTTACAAAAACTAAACACCACGCATGCAGAAATACATTTCTCACGTCAAAGCAGCACTTTAAAACCATCTCATCAAAGGTGATGAAGCAAAAAAAAGTGTTAATAGTGTAGGCAGTCCAGTCTATCTATAACCTCAGATGTAAGATACGTGAGAACCTGACTCCTCTTTAACCACCAAGAACAGCCAGAAACGACAATGCAGACAACAAGTTTCTGCTTCTTATTTTTATCGGATCAAAGTTTCATTGAATCTGAACCCGGGTGGTTTCTCTCAGGTGCAGGATGTCAGTGGAGCTGTGAAGTGCTGTTTCCAAAAATAAAGAGGCCTGCAAAGCCCAGAGGTTTCAAAATAGAGAGGCTGCAGCCTCGCAGATACGAGTCTAACCGCTATCTGCACTCTGCAGCCATGGAGACGGGTGAAGGATGCAGGGCCAAGCTGAGATGCACCACGCTGATGTTTATACGTCTACCTTGATTTGTTATATGAATCATTTTCCTTAACTGTTTGAAAACAACTTGAGATCCAGCTGTGGCGATGATTTTAAGCAATGAAACTGCAGAACAATTAAGAAAAATGAGGACATTCCACAATCCGTCCATTTAAATGCAGAAGTTTTGAGTTTTGTACCACAATCAGACAGAAAAACTAAAACTTTACACAGAAACACATTTTACACCTGGTTTTGTTACAAAATGCATCAATCTTACCAACCTCCCTTCTCCCAACTCATGCCAAATAAACATCCTTACTTTCAAACAAACAACTGCAGCCTTCCCACAAGGATCTGCGTTTAGGAAATACAAACAGGAAGCCGTCACAATTTCTGAACAGAAATACCCTAAATGTTCAAGAGCTGCAAAGACTCAACTCGGCTTTTATGACAACAAAACTTTGAGTCACACACATTCTGCAGAGTATTTGAGTCCACGCAACATGGAAGCTTTAACAACAATGGATCAAAAAGCTTATTTGTTTAGCTTCTCAGGCCAATATTTGAGAAAGGGGGGTCTGAGCGTCAGGCTGAAGACATCAACAGGCCGATTGGCAGCCGACCAAAAGGAAATTCTTGGTCTCCATTGTTGCCAATTTCAATTCATCAGTAGGAAACTGTTGTTTACCAATCCGTATAACTTTGCGCGCCACAATTTGCACAAGAATTGATGTTTCATTAACTGAATCTGTGGTTTTGATCATTTTCAGCTAAACGGAGCTTCCTAAAAGACAGAGAAAAGGGCGGGAAATGGGCCGTCAAGCTTCACCACCTCGACATGCAGGACTACGCTGCACAACCTCCTCCCTGACTGGCCGGGGTGTTGGAGAAGGCTGCTGCTGGCTGTGATCAAATGCAGCCTGCTTCTTAAAGCAAACTCTCTCTGAAGTGCAAATCATAGAAGATTTTTGCAAGCAAAAATTATGAGCAGCATTTCGAAAAGGGGTCTTTTTCAGCACCAAATCACCCCAAATCAAGAAAAAAATGAATGAAAAACAACTTTTTCCCCCTGTCGTGCAAAAAACAGGCCACCCTGCCCCCCATACAGGCCAAAGCCCCCTCCCACAGGCCTAGCAGGCCATAACAGCCCACCAAAGGAATGTTTCCTCTCTGTATGAAGCCAGTGGCAGGACAGAAACAGACAAAAGGGGGAGAGGGGTTACATTCCTCCCTCTGTCCTCTCAGTGGCTGTCTGCTTGACTGACTGGTTTGTTGTCTAGGCGAACAAGCTGATTCTAGATCACGGTCAGCTGAGACCAAGGGCTTTCCCACAGCTGACCTGGAATCAGCTGGCAGCAAGGGAGCGACACCGTCCATTTGAACACTCAAATGTGATTATTTTAGGTTTTACAGTCTACAAAACGTCAAAGAAAGCTTCGTCTGTTGGAATAATATGATGACTACAAATAAAAACAGCTTAAAAGTACATCGCTAGCGCTGACGTTTCAGTTTAAAAATGATAAAAGTTGTTTTTTTTCCTGTTGTGTTGTTGCTATTTTTTGGAGTTTTGAGATCTCAGACATTTTACCACTCTCAGACAGCTACTTGACACACTTTGCATTAATTTTTGGATCAGCTTGGGGCACTTGTTGTAATTACAAAAGTTGTGCAAGTATATTTTTTGCACTCGATCCTAATTTTTTGTAATTGGTAACCAACCCCGCCCAAATTTATCTTCCATTTCTGGCACTTTCTAACTCACGAAAACAAAAACAGGGAAATAACAGAAAAGTTCCAGATGGGTTCCAGATGTTGACAAATCCTGAGAGGAAATTCGTCATGAATCTTTTGAACAGGTTCAAAGTGAAAGCAACACTTAAGTTTCCCACCTACTGGTTGAAAGTGGAATTACAACTGTCATAAAAACCGCTGCTGCAGCCTCCCAAGCGCTGATGTTCGCTCTGGTTTTAGCTCTTTGTCTGAATATATGATCTGCAGGAGCTGCAGAACAAGCACGCTTGTCTATGTCAGGTAACCAGAAAGGCACACCGGGAGGAGATTGTATAACCTAAAAGTGATAAATGAAATGAAGCGTCGATTTAAAAATATACAATTCGAACATTTTTATAATTGATTTAATTGAATTATTCTAATATTTGTCTCAACCCTACTCCACCCTGGTTGTTTCTCCACCCATCAGCTGTTATAATCAAGCCGTAGAGACCTCCCACTAGTGCTTTCCTGAACCACCAAAGTTGTTTAGTGCAGTTTCTGGCCAGAAGAGGGCTACAGAGTGCTGCCCATGTGAAGCTGCTCATGTTTCTGGCTCAAGAACCACGAAAACCAGTTTGAAAGCAGTCGCTTAAAGTATTAAACTCTTTAGTGTTGTTCAGAGTGTCTCTGAGACCCACGCAAGAAAACAGAGGTCCCTGGCAAATTTCAAGACATTTTGGAAACTCTCTTGAATGTCACAGCCCAGAGAGATCTCCAAAATAGCAAACATGAACAACAAAACGCTCCTGAAAATTTTATCCAACACCAACATTCCAGGAAAATCTACACACCAAAATTCTTTATGCTAGTTTTAATTCCTCTGAAAACACATTTAGAGTCAGTCCTACAATCATCTGGAAATTTGATTTTAGGTGCCTGAACCTGCAGCAGATGGAGTTAGAAGATAATCTGAACAGATTAGGACGTATATTCAGAAGGTGCAACATGATGGACACACACATCGGTGTGTGTGATGAGGATTAAACAAACCTGCTGTTCACGTGAGTCAGAGAAAACAGAGCTAACAAGATTACATATTAGGATTTGCTATCACTGTCCACCATCTCCTCAACAGCTCATATTTTTGAATCAGAAAAGAGGCCCCTCCCCTCTTTGCCACACCCGACTCTAGTTTCTATGTTGCTTCAACAAAGACATAAATACTTCTGCTCATTGTCTATTAGAGCATTGTTTATTGTTATTCAGCCAACAGCCTATTTAAAAAATCCCCCTGAAACATTTTCAGCTTCCTTTTAAACATTGTTTTGGAACAAGGAGGCAGGCTGGAGGTAAAATAGCCGACCTGGCAGCTTGTAGCTCAACCAGAACTTAGCCGGTGCAGTGACTAGCACAGGGATTCATTGTTGGGTCCGTTTGTCCTGACAAAGTGTCACTCACAGCTCGTCCTGAGCCAATCCGGGCGTGGAGAAAGCATGTGAAAGTGGGCGGCAAAAGAACAAACAAACATTGTGTCCAACTGCCCACCTCGACAGCAAGTGGAAGAAAAATCGATCTGTGTGTTGTCCTCCAAGTCTGGAGGGAGATGCCAGAGGAGGCTACGCTAAAGTGTTTTAGCAAATTGACAGACAGGTTGTATCAAAAAACACCATTAAATTCACCTCCGGTTATCTTTAAATCTGCATCCATAAGCTCCCAATTCTTTCAAATTGTACAATTTGGCAAGAATTTAGCAATAAGATAAACATACAACACAATACAAACTAAAACCAGACAATATTTACAATTTTTAAGACTGAATTTAATTGGAAAACTCAGGCCAGACAACGAGATTTCATTCTGTCAGAAGGCAGGTGATAAAAACTGCTGCCACCTAGCAGTCGGAGTTTGAATTGCACCGCACAAAAGAAATACAGTAAATGTTTGCATGTAAATTGAAAATTTAAAAAATCAAAACGCTGCTTTTAAATATCGATTCAGTATCATTACACAAAATGTTACAATATTTCAGTGTATCGATATTTTCTTACATCACTAGCAGCAATGCATTAAATCTCCACTCCAGGTTCATCTTTGGGACTCAATGGAATGGAAGGTTGATTGTGACCTTTGGTATCTCATTGTGTCAAGTACAACAATCAGTATTGCCAGTTTTAGTATAATTTTGTTTGAACAGAAAACAAAACAACACGGCGAACAATGAATCAACATTGTGACGTCTCACGATGCAGGTCAGGGTTCTGGCGTAAGCTGAAGACCGCAGGTTCTTATGAAATCAACTAATAAGCTCTGCTCCCTGACTTAATTTGAAAATGTCATGTTAAGAAAAACCACTGAAGTGTACAGATCTAAATTTTAAAAAACTAATAATGAAGTGAGCTGCAGCACTGACGTATCTGAAAAACATTCAACCATTAACGTTCTACATGAATGTATCTCGCTGTATCACAGGGGTGTTATCAGATTTGTGAATTATTCTTTCATCTTAAAGTTTGATGATTAAAAAAGGCGAAGAAAATGGTTAAAATTATTTCCTAGGATGCTCACACTCAGTCCTGTAGTTTCTGCAAAAGAAACAGCTGCAAAGAATCTTACGGGAATATTCACGTTTCAAAAGTACGGTTCACCATTTACGACGAATAATGTTTATGTTCATGTTTTAGAAATATTTCTTGGTTATCTCCATCAGAAACCTTCATAAGGAAAAAAAAACTTTCCCCCACTTTTTGTCTTTTAAAGAGCTTTCATTGTGATAAGCCAGGACACACATCCTCAAGTGACTGCTCCACGCTCTCAGGCTTGTGTACTTTACTCTTTCCCTTGTTAACTCATCCGCCCACCTTGCTGTGCTTTCTTCCCGCCACATGACACGAGAATTACTCGCAGGCTGTCACAGAAAAGTCTGGCTTTGAACGCTGTGCAGCAGAGTTACAATAAAACCTCTGGTGGCGTCACAGCGTAATTTGACATGTTTCAGCTTGCGGTGGCTCCCCAAGCATCAAGAAAGTCTTAATAACATGTTTGTCAGGAGAGAAGCTTCGCCTGTAATAAACTGCAATTAACTGGACTCGCTAGGGCTCCGTTCTGCAGCTCTGAGCTCAATGCATGAAATAGATAACCTGAAACATGCACAAAAAAGGGGTTTGCAACCAGAAGAGACTGGGTAGGACATTGTAAAGCACTATATGCCATTATCAGAGCATAACTTGCATTTTTTACCAGTTAACTGGTAAATTCTTGGATGTGCTTAAGGAGTCAAATCTGAGATGCAAATTTGTATTACTGCCCATTTCCATTTTATGGTCCATCAGGGTCAATGTGCATGAATAAACAACATTGAACTCACAAAGTTTCTCACACGTACTGCATTCACATCACTTAAACTTCCTGATTTTAATATATCTGGCACACAGAGACTGCAAATGTAGCAGGAATTTGCTCTCACTTTCCTAGGCCCCAGCTGGGAAAGAGAAGGAGGACATGAACTTCCACCAGTGACTGTTGGACGAACAAGTTTGTACAACAGGGCCAGGCTCTGTTAATCATTATCTGGGTTAAATTTTCCTTTTTTTGAAGAAGTTTGACCCGCGCCTATCTTTGGACAAACAGAGCGCCCACACAGTCGACTAACAAGGTATGGTGATCTGCTGCAGGGATGTAGACAGAAAGCCTGCAGGTGAAGATGCTAAGCATGCTGTCACACCACCCAAAAAGCATGCAAATCATCCAGCTTTTTGAACAATGCCTCTTCAAATTCAGTTTCATTAGAAGACCACTCCTTTATGACAATTAGGGGCGGTTGTTTAAAATATGTGGGAGAGGTTTCATGGTTAAAAATGCATTCCTGGGGTCAGATTGTAGCAAATGCATGAGGAAAAGTGAGGACATGTGTACACTACAGTGCAGATATCACCGGCTGTGCACGTTTGCAGGCATTATGATGATGTTGACTGGTGAGATGTGAGGAAACAGGAGGGCAGAATGCAGAAACAGATGAACAAAAGTGGTGAAAACGTTATTGGAGGCTGCTAAAAACGTGCAGCACAGATAGTGGGCGTTCAGATTTTAATAGCTGAGGGAGAAAATGAGCAGAGGTGCCTTTGCCAGATCAGATAAAACATTATTCCTGACAAGCAGTTAAGATTTATAGATCAACAAGCAGCAGGTGAATTTAAAGGCACTTTCAGCTCCATTTCTAGGCTCTTTTGTGGATTAGAATCAGTTAATTTTAACAATATAACGCGATTCGCCGTGCACAGTAGGTTTGTAGTTAAAATCGGTCTATATCGGGCCTCAGCACCGTGGTTTCTGGGTGCAGAAACTCGTCTTCAACAGCAAGTCTTTATCGGCCTAAACCAGCCAAACAAGCCTGCAGACAAGAAGGGCAGCCCGCCTCGAAACCGCCCTCCAGCCTTCACTTTAACATCGCCTGATTTGTTATCATGAGGCCGAAACCACTGCACAATCTCAGTTTGGATTTCCGAAACAATGTGGCGCCCAGTTTCCGCTCAGAGGGAAAAAGTGACAGAAAAAAAGGAGTAAATCTATGAAAGAGTGAAAGCAGCTCCACGCATAACCAGAGACTTTCTCCAGGAGACCGGGCCGAGAGGAGAGCCAGGAGCGGATGTATGTGGGGCTGAAGCGAGGCCCATGCTCGGTGTCTGACCTCCACTGCCATTTTCTTTCAGCCCTGCTGCCGCCTCCTCCTCCCTTTAGCCCGGCTCCGCTCGGTCCAGCCGGGCCTGACTCGGGGATGCCTTACCTTCCTCTGCTGTTTCTCCCAGGCTGGGTCCAGCAGCATGTCCCGGTCCCAGTCATTCTCCTGCTCCATGTAGGTGTTCACCCCGCCAGCGGACTGCTGGTTATTGGACGCGTGATAATCTACCATGTCAGCAAAAGAAACCCGAGTACGCCACGGAGAAACTGTCAAGGGTTCAAAAATAAAAAAATAAAAACGGGGTGAAAAACGAAGACGGGTTGAAACCAACGAGGTGGGGTGGGGAGGGATACACGAGCCAGGAAAGTGTCCTTGTTCTTCTTCTGTCGCCGCTTCCAGCCGCGAGAGGCTTTTTCAGCGTGATGAATGTCCGGTGTGTGCAGTCAGAAAATCCCGCTGCTGCTGTGAGAAGAAAAGCTCCAGTGTGAACGGTGTGGCTGCTGGGAGGAGGTACCGGCCGCTCCTACGGGCTGTACCTACCGACTCCAATAGGGCGTAGCTAGCAATGCCGCTTCCGGTACGATATTTCAAAATAAAATGCAGGTTCAGGTTCATGGCCCGCCTTCCATTTGAAAAGGACTGTAGGTCTTGTGGAGAGTGGAATTGGCTAGGAAACTTTTTTATAAACTAGCATGTAATGCAATGCAATATTCAGTATGTGTTCAATACTTGTGCAATACCAGATGTACCTGTATCTATCCCTTATGCTGCATAGTTATGGAAACCCAAGTTTCCTTTTCATTCGTTGTTTTTAGTGCTTGAAGGTTACAATAATAGTTTACTGCCTGAACTTTTGTTATTATTTTTCTTCTTCCTTTTCTCTAAGTGTATGTGCTACTGTATAGAACAGAACAGAATAGAATAGAATAGAATAGAATAGAATAGAATAGACTTTATTGATCCTACAGTGGGGAAATTCACTTGTCACAGCAGCACCAGCACTCAAAGGATAATTAGAAGAGAAATAAAAATAAGGGTACATGTACACATATGCAGTAATCTAGTATTGTAATCTTCGATCACTAAAAAACACAACTAAAAAATGAAAACAAACTTGGGTACCAACACTATGCAGCATACTGTAAGAGACACAAACAATGTGAATCCGGTATTGCACAAGTATAGAACACATACTGAATATTGCATTGGTGTTATTGTGTACCAGGACAATACCAATACAGTTTAAACTGAGGAGTTATACACTCTTACAGCAGAGGGGATGAAAGATCTGCGGTAGCGCTCAGTTTTACATCTGGGATACATCTGGGTATCAAGTGAATTTCCCCACTGTGGGATTAATATAATCTATGTGATCCAAAGGGGTTTGAATGAAGGCAACTGGAGTTCTTTGGTTTCTTGAAGACGTTTCACTTCTCATCCGAGGATTTTTGTCAATTCTGACTGGAATATGGGATGGAATATGTCAGAACTGACAAAGCTCCTCGGATGAGAAGCGAAACGTCTTCAATAAACCAAAGAAGTCCAGTTGCCTTCATTCGAACCCCTTTGGAATACCATGACCTGGATGACTGAGAACCTTCACCAACTGATCTGTGTTTTAGGTTGAATTTATTTAAAAACACTGGACCTGGCTCAATTTCAACAATTTGCTTGCTCATCAATCTGTTCAAAACTAATTTCCATTTTTCCGAACACAGGTCATTCAACAACCCATTCACAACAGTCAAAATATTAACAGATTATTACGTGTTTTTACAGATCTTCAAAAAACATTTCAACTCCCAACTCTAACCCTAGCTTTCCAGCAGACACATAAGTGTGGCGTAATGTCTGGGTGTGTTTTCACTATTCGCAAAGCGTTGTGTTTTGGAAGCATCCCAGAAGCATAGGAACGTGTTGCTCTGCTACATTTAAGCTTCAAGTGTATTTTCACTGTTTTACACATCTAAAACACATCAAGCTCAATTTGGGTCTGAAACACTCCTGGAGGGAAGGGACACACAACTGAACTTGCGTCTATTACTTTACGTGCCGCTCATGCATCCATCCAAGTTACACGTGCAGCTGGGATCGTTTTGAAAGATCTAATAATGCATATAATTTTTGTATTCTTGAAGTGGTTCTATATTTCCTTTTACTTTTTATATTTTATTTTGAATTGGTTTTAGTCCTGCCTTAGTCCTATTTTCAAAGCCAAAGAGTTACAGCAGATTGACCGACATCAGATTCTGTATTAGCTCTTTGCTAGACTTTTTATTTTTAGTGTTTATTAGCAATTTCATAACAAACTAAATATAAATCACAGTAATAGACCCGATGCATAAAATCTCTCGATATTTGTATTTTTCCCCATTTCACCAATAATAGTTTTATTTTGAAAGTCTTGAAACTGGTTTACCGCTTTTAACTTCCGCTAACTTGACAGACTGTTGTCTCCAGTGCATCTGAGAGCAGCTCATGAATAGATGTTCTGTTACAACCTGAGCCGCTCACAGAGGAAAAACACCATAAAAACAAACAAATTCAGAATAAAACATTTAAAGCTAATGAAGGTTTGTGCATTGAAGGGATAAATGAAAGTTTTACGAGAACATGCATTTAGGATTTATGGCCTACATCACCGCTCACCGCGTGAGAAGCGAATATTTTTCAAACTGAAGAGGTCGCCATAATCGCGAAATAAAATATTAAACAAATAAAATAAACTGGAGTCTAGATTTTCTGCATTAAAATGCTTAATAAAAATAAATTATGCAACAATTACTGTAAAATGTATTTAAATATACGTTTAATTGTATAGCCTATATTTTTTAATTAGAATCCTAACAAGCTTTTAATGTTCAGCTGAATAAAAAAGAAAAACAGACTAATATGTGATCAATAGTTAATTTATGTCAAGTTCTGTTGAGAACAGCTGATCTAACGATACCATAAAACACAGAAGCCTGAAGTGCAGTTTCATCAAAACTGCCAGGAGGAGCCTGGGATCAATGCTGAGGGTGACCGTCCTGCAGCAATAGGTCGTGCTCATGCTGTCCTGAGAGATTAATACCACTATGGCTGCAGCAGCATATCTAGACCACAGTTCAGCAGCTGTGAGCGGTAGCAACAGCCTGGAGTCACGGTTTGAATCATGAGCAGCATGGAAGAACTGACTGGTGGTGTTTTCTAGAATATAACTGACAAATTGGCTCCCAGGTTTAGTTTAGTTGTCAGAGTTTAAAGGCCACAATAGGTCACACAGTTTAAAGTAAAACAGCTTTATTGTTCAGCGGTTTTTCTGCAGAAGCAAACTTTGCACAGTGAGTGCCTCTTTTCAAAGTTCAGAGCATGATAAACAAATTTACTTCTGTTTTTCAGGCTGTAGTGAACATTTTAGAAGTCTCAAAGAGAGGAGAAATAATATAATCAACTGAAATCGCGACAACGTGGAGGATTACAAGACCATCAAGCTGCCTGGAAATCAAATATAAACAGGGATTTAAAGGTGTGGTTCACTGAAAAACCATTTTTAATGATTATTTCTGAATATTATCAGTCACTTTGTGTTTTTCATGCAGGCTGAACATGCAAATAGTCTCCTACACCTATCTCCTGCATTAGCTTCTGATAGAAAATAGATGGTGAAACATAGGATTTGAAAGTCCTGACAGATTAACGTCACACTGACACTTAACATTCATGGACTCACCCATCTTTACTCATGACGGGGAAGGCTGTTGTTGGTTTAGCGCCCAGGAAACAGCAGAGAACGTCTCAGCTAGTAGAAGATAACCCAGGGGTAGGGAACCCTGGTCCTGGAGAGCCGCCATCCAGCATGTTTTAGAGGTTTCCCTGCTTCAACACAGTTGATTCACCTGTTCGGCAGCTCATCAGGCTCTGCAGAAGCCTGTTAATCACCTGCTGATTAAAATCAGGTGTGTTGAAGCAGGGAAACCTCTAAAAGGTGCTGGATGGTGGCTCTCCAGGACCAGTGTTCCCTACCCCTGAGCTAACCGTTAGCATTAGCAACTCCACCACACAGCAGAGCTCCTTCAGGTTTGTGTTGTTTGTGGAGATAAAACATGGTTTCAAAGCAAATGGAGTCAGTGGTAGTGTAGTGTTGCTGTTAGCCAATCAGAGGTGAAATGTCCAAATAGTCTTAGGCCCAATCCTAATACTCGCACTTCCACCCTTGCACCCTTCAATTGCACGTTCCCAGCCAGGGGTGCGAGTGCATAGGGTGTCCCGATTCTCAAGTGCAGAAGTTGACCACGCCCCTTTTGCACACTTGATCCGCACTTTGCATCAATGCAGACTTTGGCAAAGGGTATTACCCACAATCCATTGCTGCATGAGAATTTTGAGAAGAAGGCGGTGCAATGGCTCAAGTGCCTTTTCTGAAAATATATATTTTCAAATGAAAGAAGTTAATTTTATGAAGATTAATGATATTTACCCATGCTCTGAATGTTTTAGACTAAGATTTAATGTGGACAGAAATTAATGTAAATTTTGTAAAATAATTGTTTGTTTGAAAGTTGTTAATAAAGATTTTTTAAAAAGTAGCACAAACAGCGACCGGCATTCCAGTATGCGTCATGGTCGATAACACAAGCAATGCTCACTGTCCCAATTCAGCAATTATTTGCATGCTTGTGTACTACGCACTCAAAGCCTAACTGCACACTTCCTCCAAGTGCACATCACAGAAGACCGTAGAGCGCAGTGTGAGTATTGGGATTTGGCGTGAAGCTCTCCTCTGACCTGGCAATCTCCTAGATCCTGAAACAGGTGCAGCAGGGCTTTTTTTTAAACCAAGAGTACGACTTACAAGGCATTCGTTCCTACTATAGACCAGTGCAAATGTACTGATTAAACGAGTGAACCACACCTTTAAAACTTTTGCACAGCATGTGTAACCCTCGATGGCTTCAGGAAAATTCTGCAGGAAAGAGAAATTCTCTGATATGTTCACTGATGCATGTAGTTCTACTTTTCTGCCTGACATTTAAAGATCTCATTTGGATTTATTGAAATGTGTTTGTGTGCAAAAATGATTTGAAAAAAGCTCCACGTTTGAGTAACTTTGTTACAAGCATAGTTCAAAAATGGTGTAAGAATGCATTAAAAACATTTTCATGTATTATTTTTTTATTTTTCTGCATTTGGCAAAAATAAACAATCACAATGCATCACTCTACAGAGAGGTTTGCTCAAAATATAAAACGTTTTACATAAAAACTGCAACTCCTGGTGACTCCGTCAGGGTGGACCGAGTCGAGTCAGTTGTACATTGTCATGTAGAGCCACTGGAACCAAAATGAGAAAGACCAGAATAGGTTAACATTTGCAAGTTTCTGAGGTTTTCTATTCATCAGGCAAGAAGTTCCAGTTTTTCCTTTCACTGTTATCTCGAAGGGAGGACGTCTCTGTGACATTTCTTTCTGAGTCGTTCTCTGCTTTGTAGGCATCGAGTTAAACGAGGTGTGGAGGAGCAGAAACTTAACCTGCTGACATTTGCTGATGCAAACCCTCGACATGATAATTTTGAGACTTTACAAGCAAAAGAAAACCTTTGTTCAGGTTAAACACGATAAAAAAAAATGCTGGTCTTTGTACCTAGTTTGCTTTTAAATGACATTTTTATTTGGTCTGTGTTCGTACCTGTCTGTAGCTGATGGTTATTGTTCCTTGTCCCACCATGTCGTATGCCTGAAATTTATCTGTAAAAAAACAATCAAATAAAAAAAAGTCTGTACCTGATTTGGGCAGAAAAGTTCAAGAAATCATAAATGAGTTGACGAGTTTCCAGGAATTTACTAAAACTTCAGTTCAGGGATGAATAATGACCCATTTGGCCAAAACAGGGCGTTTAACTGAATTTATGCACCAACAATGTTCAAAGGAATACAAGTTAAAATCTTGACTTTATTTGATGAGTAAAGAAATTTAAGAGAACCTGGCAAATTGTGGAAGAAACTAAAACAAAATAGATGCATCATCAATTAAGGGTTACATGACTGGGAGAAAAATGCAATTTTATGTGCCAAACTAACAGAATTAGTGATCAGAATCACTAAAAGACTGGATCATTTGACTGATTTGGCCACCAAGTCTGTTTGTTACATCAGTGGTTCCCAAGTAGGGGGTCGGGGCCCCGGTGTGGATCACAAAACTTTAAGTTTAGGGATGATTCTAAAAAGGAATTAAAATATTAAACCATTTCTAATGGAGTATTTATACTCAAGCCTATGTAAAAGCTAAAATAATAGCCTTTTTGTGTCGTTTAACCAGTGATATGCAAGTCTGGTAAAACCCCAAAAGTTTGGGAACCACTGAGCAACACTTTTTCCTTCCTCCTTTCTCCTCGTGTCACATTTCCTTACGGATCATTCTCTCCAGCTTCATGATCAGGTACAGGAAGCCAGGGTAACTGATGGTCATGTCGGGTTCTGTGTATCTCAGTCCGACCAGCTGCATCACCAGATCATCCACCATGATGCCTGCAGGGCAGGAGACAATTAACTCAGGTGAGTCACACACCTGTTTTTGATACCTAACAATCAGACCTATTCATACCCAAACTAAAGAAAAAGGAAGCAAAAGCACAATGAAGTTCCTCCTGTTTTACAATAAGAGAAGTACAGAAAGTGGAAGATAAATGACTTTAAAGGGGCTTTTTGGACACAAAATGATGCCCTTTTTCAGATATTACGTAAAACACAAACAAGAGAACCATTAGGTTCACTGTATTCTGAGTTTCAGCTGATTAAAACTAAACAATTCCTACAAATATACCCTAACAGTGTTGGCAGTTGCACAAATAAAACCAGTAAACTCCAGTAATAGAATAAAATAAAAAAATTAATCCTGTTAAAAACATTTAATCTCCACATCTAGAAAGAATAATGAAAACAGTTTTTGCATTTTTATTCATTTGAATGAGTTAATATAGTAGTAATAATAGGATAATAATAATAATGTAAGTTAAATCATTATAACAGTGTACAAAGACAGAACTATGGGCCAATAAACAATAAAAAACAAACAAAATAAGTAGTCAGCTGTTTTTTAATTTAATTCAATATAAGTAGCCTCTAATTGAATTTAACAAATGAGAAAGTCTTCATACAGAATTATTCTTACTTTCATCAAAATTCGAGGATTATATCACTATGTTCATTTTATTACATTTTTTTTAAAGGCAGAGAAGTGAAATGTTGTGTTTTGGCGCCCCCTGCTGGTCAGGTCATGGTGCAACAAAAGCATCACTAACCTGAAGCACTTTGTGATTCTCTTTCTGTGATAAGTGCTATATAAATACAATTTACTTACTTTCTAAATACTTTATATTAAAATCTGAATTTCTGTATTTCTTTTACTTTATAGACGCCTTACCTGCAGCCTTCAGAGCAGGACAGACCTCTTCGTACTCAAGACGCTTAGTTTTGTTTTTGTCAAAGGTCAGAAAGATGTCCTGAAGGGAGACAAAGCACCACAAAGAAGGAATGAATGTTGGTTTTCTTCCAAGTCAAAAACTGTTTAAACGTTATACTGCTGATACTTAAAATATATATGTTTGTAGTTATAAAATAGGAGAGCATTTTGTTTTTTGCAATGTACCGTCCACTTCCTGATTTTGTCCCACAGAGTCTGGAACTCCGACCAGTTCAGCCGAGCGATGCCTTGGCTCTGAAAAAATTCTCCAGGTCAAGAAAACTTAACCTAAAGAGACCCACGAAGTTTATAACGAACAAAGCATGGAGTCAGCATCCCATCCTCTTTTTACAAACACCAGAAACAAGACAGCAGTGGATATTTGATCCAGAGTGATCTCAGTTTAGAGTTTAAATCTATTTATCTATCTAGTTCTGTTGTGATTTGACCCAAACAACTTCACTTTCACACCATAAGATGATCTAAGTTTAAAGCATGAGGCCGTGGGCGATACGCATTCCTTCTAGAAATTCTTGGATTTAATATTTTGAAAGGATACATCCATCAGGACCACCAGACTCTTGCAGTGCTCCAGAGCCAAGAATTTCTCACATCCAGCCAACACTGAACACAAAATGAATCAGAGGTAACTTTAACACCATTGTGTCCATAATTCTTGGATATACAACAAATCTGTGCTTAGTCAGGGAGGAGAACGGAAGATCAGCTGAGAGAATCTGTTGTTTTCTGTGTAAACTTTAACTTGTGAGAGGATTAAACTGAGCATAAAACAGATTATTACCAACCTCCCTGCTGTAAGGCTTCAGTCAGAAGGTTGTAGAGGTGAAGCGGTTTGCAAAATCCCTTCTGATGACAAAGAAACATTCATTACACAGATAAAGCCTTCTCCACACACCCATAAAGCTCATAGCTTAACCAGTTATTGCACATAACTTATTGTTTTTAGTAGCCTGCTTGGATCTGGACTTTTTCCCAGGTTGTGCACCGTTAAATCTTACCTTGTTGCAATGCTTCTGGAACAGATTTCTGACGGATTTAGGAGAAGGGAGCGCTGCTTCGTGAGGATATGAAGGCTGCAGGGGAAAATAAAAGGCTGTTTTTCACTCAGATAGTGGCTTTTTTATTTACCTGTTTTTTACACCTGAGTTTTATAAACTTATCAAAAATTAATCATCCGATGCTAAACGACTGGATGCTCTGAAGTTGCAAGTGTGGTATTCTGAGTGACATTTCATTAACCCTGTAAAGGGTCACTTTAGCACATACTGGCTCAAGAACATGATTTACATGAAAAAGTTGCATAGTATGGCTTTAAGTACATTTTATAAATGTTTTGTACCTCTGTGACTGAAGGAACATCTTGAGGAGCCGGTCTGTGAGCTGGACTGGAAACATGGATATGGTTAGAATAAACATTACAAACACTAATTTATAAAAGTTGTGACCATAATAACAAACATTGGGGGTTATTTATTTAGATTTTCTGTTTAGGAATAATTCAAATGAAACATCTTGGTCACCAGATTGAATTGTGACTCACATGGCTTTGTTGCCGGGCTCCATCAGAACCCGCAGGAGGAAGTCTCCCTGCTGATTGGGCTCTGCCGTGGACGGGATGATGATGTAACGACCTGGAGGAAGCGAGCCACGCAGAACCACCTCCCGGCGTGAGGAATACTGCATGCCGAGAATAGGCTGGAACTTAAGGAGGTCTTCGGGTGACATGTGTGCGTTCTGAGAAAGGGCCTGGAGACACGAAACACTCTACTGAGTTTTTTAATCAAGGTTTTGAAACGACTCAGCGAATACAACTTTTTTGGGCCATCTCACCAGGACGTTAAACTGATGGACAGGTGAGTGCATGTGTGTGTACCGGGTATATGTGCAGGCCGATGGTGAGGTGAATGCCTTTGCGTCTCTGGTATTTCTGCATCAGAGCCAAAATGAAGGAGCAGGTCTTCTGAGCGCTGCCGGGGTTGTCATCCGCCTCTGACAGAACAAAAAGGTACTGCGGGTTCTGCCAGAACCAACCTGGACAGCAAAAACACACAACAATTTTTGTATATTTCTTTTTTTGTACTGTTTGTATTGTTTTTTTATTTGTTGGTACTCATTTTATCATAGTTCTTTTCCATATTTTTTTCTTGTTCCTGTTCCTGTCGATGACCCACTGCTGAAAAAGATTTCTCAGAGGAACCTTCCCAAGAAATTGATAAAGTCATTCTGAATCTGAATCTAATGAATTCAAACTTCAGTTAGGATTATGAACACATATAACATCAATCAAATTAATTAGATGCTTTGTAATTAATTAATCTTGATTAATCGCATTTTAATCGTTCAAAAAAATTTGCCCCCAAAGCAATTTTTTTACTTAAAATAATGAGGCAAAAAAATCAAACAATAGACATGGACATTATTATTGTAAACTCAAGCTCTTAATTTCTAAAAAAAAAAAAAAAAAAAAAAAAAAAAAAATATATATATATATATATATATATATATATATATATATATATATATATATATATATATATATATATATACAGATAACTGACTTCCCCAACATAAGTTGGCACATTAGTAGCAGGATAATTTTTGGTGTCAAAAGTAAAAACTAGATTATGTTGGTAATTAATCTGTTTAATCTGATACATCTGTCAACAGGAGTTCTTTTGCTGCAAAGGTGGACCGGACCACACCTTCACTAACAGACAGGCAGACTGAGGCTGAATAAATAAACTTGTCTAAACTTGACTCGGGTCTATACGCTGACTTAGAGATAAAGTTTTGCCTCTGTCAAAGTGACAGTTTCAGAGCTCACAAACCCTCCACTCCTATGTGAATCTTACCGCTGCGAGGTGAACCTCCAGCTGTGAAGCCTGGCATCCAGCTCCCATGGTGCATCACGCAGCTCCACGGCTGCTCGCTGGATCCCGGCTCATCCAGACCTTCAGTCAGGTGGCACACCTCCATCACCTCAAAGTGCAGCTGGAAGTCTGACACTGACATCCTGATGGAGGCAGAAACATGAGAAGCTAAATAATCTGCTTTTAGTTTCAGACTTATAAATTACTGTCTGAGTGTGTTTACACAAGGGTGTGTTTGTGTTTTGGTGCAAAGTCACGCTGCGTTCTTCTGTTTTTTGTAAAACAGAGGTTATGTTTGCAAAGGGCGGAGAGTGCAACTCACCAGAACTCCCCATCTTCCTGCTGGACTCTGCCCAGTCGTCTCTGCTCCTCTTTGCTTACTGTGCTCCACTCTGAGCTAAAACAAAAAAACACACAAAAACTAAACATTTCCACTGGATTTTTCTCCTGATTTAGAAAAAGAATGTAAGTAAATCTAGATTTAATTTAACATATCACATATAAATAGATTTAACATATCACAAGTTCATCTTCTCTTAAAGGACATTTATTAAACCTTTGGAAATAAAGGAAACCCAGCCTAAATGTTTTTTATTTTAGGATTATCTTTTATATTATTGCTCTTTTTTCTGAATTTTAAATGAAGAGTATTTAGTAATAATTTCTTTTATTCTCTTTAAGTCTTTTGATTGTGGAACATGCAAATGTCAAGCAGAAATTCCACAGTCAGTGGAGCAAGCAGGGGGGCAAGCTGCTAGCACTGACGGCTATCTGCTACCTGTCGATCAAAAGGACACGCCCCTAATTATCCACAATTTCAAATTACATCTGATTACAAAAAAATCCCCCCCAGAGTTGTCATGACTGTAAACTTGACCTACTAAACCTAAAATGGTTTTTGAACCAGATTGTAAACATGTTTATTTCTGCTGTGAAGTTGGCATTTTTAACATGGGGGTCAATGGGAACTTGCTCCTTTCTGGAGCCAGCCCCTAGTGGATGAGGGGGGAACTGCAATTTTTGTCATTACCACAGTGGCTTCACTTTTGGCAGCTGGAGTTTCCCCCTTGTCATGAATGCATCAGGCAACAAAGCTAAAACACTTTTTTTTACAAAAAAATAATTTTGCTGCTACTAACCCTTTGAAGTCACTCCAGGGTCCGCTCCATTCTGTGTTGCCCCAGGGATTGAGGATTCGCACCAAATCTACGACCCCGCGTGTCGTCTTCACCTGGCAGAGGAAGAAAAATGGAGATAAAACACCAAGATAAATTGAGAACATCAAAAATATTTTCACATTTATAAAACTATTTCTCATTAAACATTACGCCTTTATTCTCTCTGCAGGACCTTTGAGTTAAATACTTGGTTGAATACCTTCTCAACTGCTGTCAAAGAGTAAGCATGCCTGAACATGATGCCCATTTCATTGCTCTGCTCCAGTGAGCCCTAAAACGAAGAAAAACACCCACCCACCCACAGTTAGTGAACATGACAACATCATCATAATAAAGAGATCAAATGTTCATCACAAACCCCTCCTGCCTACCCTGTTGTTGGCACAGTTAATGAGTGCTCCCTTAAACAGCAGGCTTGAAAGGAAATCAGGCAGATTTCTGGACAATGAGCTGACGCTGAAAACCTCAGCCACGCCACCAGTCATGTCCACCATGGCTTCATGAGGGAAGCCCATGTCCAGAGCTCTGTAGCCTCCTTTCAGCCTGGAGACAACGAACAAAAACCAACAATGTGAATAAAACAGAGGTTGAATTTGTTGTTTTTGCCTAGTTGTACCCCCACCTATCCTTTAAAGTAACCGTTCTGCACACAGCACTGACTATTTGTTGCCACTTATTGCAAGTGACCCAGCTTTATCTCACAGCCAACATTTAATCTTCTGGCCATGATATTTATTTGCATTAATGATGCAAACACGGCCAGGCAACTTGTGCAATATGAATATTGCATTTTGTGTCATTTTTGCCGATAGCCAAATAAAAGAAATTCCACTTTATCATCTGATTTTGTTAATAAAACAGCACAACACTACTGCTGCTGCAAGAGAAGGGACTTTTCCTAATCTTTTACAACCTGACCTGGCAACACAGTGATAAACAAAGATGTCAAGTAACAAAGTACAAATACTTTGTTACTTTACTTAGGTAGATTTTTGGGGTATCTGTACTTCATTGGAGTAATTCTCTATTAGCTGACTTTTTTTTTTTTGGAACTTTTTATTTTTGAATTAGAACAACAACATTTACATGGAGATGCTTTTGAGTTTCGTCCTTCCCCTCATCAGAGCAGTGTTTCCCTGAATCAAGTTCCAATGTCTTTGTGTCCATAGCATCTTGTATTTACATTCATATATCCAACTTAATCAAATCCCCCTTCCAGTCGGTACATAGTTCTGACAACATTATCTGTAGTCGTCCCATCTGCTCTCTACTACATTATACATTTTACTTTCATCTAGCCCAATAACTCACCCAAAAGAGAANGAAAGAAAAAACAAATAAATAAAATAAGTAACTAATACTTGTTACACGAGAGTACTATCTTTCTAATATTTGTTTTATTGGTTCCCAAAGTTTTTCAAATTTCTCTAGTTTCAGCCGTAGTCTTGCAGTAATTTGTTCCATTTTGTAGACCTGTCTAACTCTGTCTCTCCACTGTGCCACCCTTGGGGGTTCTGTGTCCAGCCATAAAACTGTAATACACTTCTTAGCAGTCATAAGCAGGATTCTGATTAGGTATGTCTCCATTTTGTGTGTAAGATTATTGGGTAGTATTCCCAGTACAAACCATTTCAACTGAAATTGTAATTCCACCTTCAATGTTCTTTCAATTTCTCCTTGAACATCTTCCCAGAACGGTATGATCTTAGGGCAGTCCCAAAATATATGTGAAAAGTCTCCCACTAGCCCGCATTTTCTCCAACATAAATTTGAAACGTTACTATATTTAGACATGATAAGTGGAGTTTTAAAGTAGCGCATCTTCACCTTCCATTCAAATTCCCTCCAAGATGGACTATTAGTTATTCTTCATCTGTTATCATTATGTTCGCTTCCAGTTCCCATTTTTCTTTAATATCTGTATTCTTAACAGTCGAATCCTGTTGTAAAGCTTTATATATTTTTGAAATCAGTCCTTTTTTTGACATGTCCTTTCTGCTTAACATAATCACTTCCTCCATATTGAGTTTTTCCTTGCTTATGTTGTCTATTTCCTTATGGTTTTGAAGATAATGTCGTACCTGTAGATATTTATAGAAGTCACCCTTTGGTAAGTTAAATTCCTGTTGGAGTTGTTCAAATGGTTTGATACTCATTCCCATAAACAACTGGTCAATAAATATCAATCCGTCATTTACCCATTTATCAAAACTTCTGTCCATTAAGCATGGTTTAAAATCTGGGATTTTTGCTATTTTTGTTGCTCTACTAACTGATCTTGAAATGTTCTTTGTCTTTTTTATAGTTGTCCATATTTTCATTGTTTCTTTAATACAGTAGTTTTGGATTTTAAGGCTTCTCTGAACTGTCTTAGTTACAAAGGGGAGCATTTCTAATGACATCTTTGCGCATGCTCTCTGTTCCATGTCTACCCATATAGTGTCTTTATCTTGGTTCATCCATAATATCAATATTTTAATTTGGGCTGCCCAAAAGTAATTTTTGATTAGCTGACTTTTTACTTCTACTCCTTACATCCTGATAGCGTGAATTTGATTATGATTCAATAATAATTTTAAACACAAACTGTTCTGACGCCCTATTGGTTTGTACTCAGTCATTGCACACTGTGCATGACACATATGTCACAGTCCAGCCAGGACATTCATTCATTTTGACAGAACTAATAAAAACTGTACATAGACCATCATACAAGGGTAATTATTTACATTCCAATAATGTCTAACTTTTTGCACCGTTGCAATACTTATATGCAGCTAATCTTATCTTCCACTCATAAAAAACATGTTTTAATGCTCAATAGTCTACATATTCTTCTTTAATGTATTTGCATTTCACTACAAAATCAGTTTTCAAAGGACATATCTGAGGCTGACACAGGTAGCCTTTAGTTTCGCTTTTGTTTTTTTGTTGTTTTTCTTTTTTTTGGGGGGGGGGGGGGTAATGTAGTGCTGTGGCACGGCTTTTGTCCATTACTTTGATATTTCGAGTAGTTTTGCCAGTACTTTTTTAAACTTTTACTCAAGTGAAAAGTTGGATTTGACAACTTCTACAGAAGTCTTTTAAAACTCTAGTATTTATACTTCTACCTGAGTAATGAATATGATTAATTTTGACGCCTCTGGTGATAAATTGCAGTCTGAAACGTGCGGTGCATGTTAAGTATGCAGCTGCCAAGGTGGGTATCATGTGGATGGAGGTGAGTAAGCAAAGTCCTGCGGCACATTACCTTTTTATGTCTTGCCTTGTCTTGAATGCTTATTAAAAGACACATAAAGCCTTTTTGCAACTCACTTACAGGCTCATTATAATATATTACATTTGTTTGTCACAAAAAAACTCCTCTCTGTTCTGAATTACTCTTTGAATGGGTTGGAAAAGAAAGGTCCCAATCATTTAAAAAACAGTCAAACTCACATTATCCTTCAACACACTCTGACAGGATCTTACTTGGCATAGGCCTTCTCCAGCAGCGAGCTCCAGAACTCCTGTCGTTGAGGGGAACTGAGATAAATCAGTTTATTTTCCTGCGTTGGCAGAAAATCATCGATCCTGACCTCCTCCCACTGCCCGTACTGCCAGAACTGCACACAGAGAGGTGTTCGTCAAACCAAATGTTGCACCTTTAAATAAAAAACATTAAGAAACAAAGATGTTTTAGTAGTCGTACTCTGAATATGAAGCTGCCGTTGTAGTCATCCTGGAAGCTCTGATTGAGCGGAACGACCTTCTTGAGTAGTGATGGATGCACCGACAGAGACGCTATAGCAGAGAGTACCCAGCAGTCACCTGCAGAGGACAGGTCAGGTCATCAGGGTCAAACATCTGTTTAAAAACCCTGCTGAGGTCCATCATGATTAAACTACCTCCACTAAAGTACTGCAAACAAACATCTGGTATTTGTTTCTCATAGTACAAATATTATTAGTTGCTGTTTTCTTTATTATACAGTCGTAGTATGATAAATAGTAATTTATGTCCATCATAAAACCAGTAACCCACTAATTATTTAATGTAGGGGTGTTTGATATCGGATATCCATAATTTAATTACTTTGATTTTTATTAGGGTTAAAGCAGAATTTGGTAACATCAATAAAAGTACACAAAACTGGCAGCATGAGAGATTTGTGAAGCAGAGCTGAAGCACAGCAGAGAGGGACGAGGAGCCTAAAAGTTGTATTTGTCCAACTTTTCATAGCTAAACCTACCATCTTCTCAGGTATCGACATTATTTTTGATCAGTTTGAGTGTTTTCTGTCTGCATCATGTCAAAGTTGAATGTAAAAACTCACGTACTGAGTTTTCCCTGGCAGATGTCGAGTCTCGAGGCTCCATCTACAATGAACTGGGGCGAGGAGCAGAGATCCTGCAGAGTTTGATGATCAGTTGAAAAGAAAAGTATCAAAACAGTCAATGAAGAACAAAACTAGAGTTTATACAAACAGCTTTGTCTCATATAGGTCAGAAGCATCAATCTATTGATATTTATTAATCAAAACAACTTATTTTATAGAGAAACTCCAAATGTAAGTCAATGTAATAATTCTTCAAATCCCATTTTCAAAACATGTTTTTCGAGACTGAAGTTCATCTTATTTTCACTGCAAAATACATCCTTTGTTATGTTTTCAGGAAATGAAAAGACAGTTAATCCTTGTTGTGTGTGCCTGAGAGAAGTCGCTCCGCGGTTCTGCGGGTAGACACCGTACCTCGGCTGATCTCAGACACAAACGTTCAGGTTTTAACAGGTCTGGATATAAATCCACAAAAGACACATTTCTGAGAATCTGACACTGACATATGGTTCCAAGATTTAACAATGAGACAATGAATCACAGAGGGTGTCTGTCACTGGTTATATGTGATCTAAAATGAACAGGAAAACCAGTGTTTGACCTGTTTTCAGCTTCTTAATGGATTCAATTGAATAATCCAGGCGTAAACGGGCTCTACCGTGCACAAGTCAACAGTTAATCCTCATTTCTGTATGGTAACCTTTTACGAGAAGTCTTTCACAATAGTTCTCTGGACTTTTGAAGGTCTTTTCAACTTTAAATCACACGCTACCTGTCACTAAAAGGTTCCTCCATATTTTAATGACAGCTGCTTTGACTAATTTATCCAATCACAACAAAAGTCAAACACAAAGCTGTCACTCATGAGTCCTGCTCTACTGAACGAAGAAGCTCAGACGTTTTCAACATGTTTCAGCAAAAACTTCACACCTTCAAGCCCAAATTATTTTCTGCCCACATACCAAAGATCCATTCATTATATGGGTGAAAATAATTAACACGCTGCAAGTCATCGGGTGCAAACACTGCAGGCAGAACGAATAGATCAGAGTCATGCCAGCGCTGTATTACAAAGTTCTTCAGATTGTCTAAAACCGGTTTGCTAATTCAACAACACTCACTTCAAAATCAACTCCAGATTCCTAGAAGCAGCTCTTCTGCAAACATCTGTGGACTTTGGATCACAAAGGCTTCCTGAATTAAAGTTAATCAATAATAATCTTTCATTTTTATCAAACAGCATCAGTAGGACTCAACTTCCTGTCGTTTGCATGTACATTTGCATGTTTGTTCTGCAGCAGGAGTCCAGAGTTAAACACGTGGGCTAGTCTGAAATGCACAAAGTGCTGGAAGGATTTATTTCTGTAAACCTGTGTGAAACCAAGATGCTGCATACCTATATTGTTATGTAACCCCTTACTTCATGCTCTCGCTTGCATGAGTCAGGTATTTTTAAGCTTTATTCCTAGAAGCTAAAGTTGAAATAAGTTTTTTTTCCTTTAAGTCACGTATTTGGGCTACAGGTCTCAGCTCAGAGTTCATCCTACTGATAAAATCTGTAATATTTGGTTCACAGCTGTTTCAAGGCTATGACCAATAAAAAGAGAAATCGAGAGAATTCATGAGACTGATTGGTTAGTTCTTATTTACAGTCCGGTCTTTGGACGGTTTGGACTTGGGCTTTTCTTTGAGACATGAGCAGATAGGTACTTCAGTCCTTTATTTTGAAAAGGGACGTATTTGCTTCTTCTTCTACTTCTTTGACGGTGTATGGCGGACTGCCGCGTTGACTGATTTCTGTAGCGATGAATATCTCAAGTTCATTGCTCTGGATGGTCCTAGTGCTGTCCAATTACGTGCAGAGACAGTTTGAAAAACAACCACAGATTTCGACTCATGACTGAGCTCTTTCTATGGCTTGTGGCCAAATAAATATATTTGCATATATAGGATGTCTAAGCAGGCAGAGAACACCCTGGACAGGTCCCTGGTCCACCACAGGGACACACAGAGACACACAACCACACACCTTATTGAAAATTTAGATTCAACCTTGCATCATGCATGTTTTTGGTCTGTGGGAGTCACCCGGAGTACCTGGAGAAAACCCATGCATGCATGCATGGGAAGAATGCACTAAACACCATGCAGAAAAGCCACAACTGGGATTCGAACCTGTTGACCTTCTAGCTCCTAGTGTGACAAACTGCACCACCATGCAGCCTCAGTCATTACACACATAGTGAAATATTTTCAGTGCTTTAATTCTTGTGATTTGGATGATTATGGCTTACATGTTATGAAAACCCAAAATCCTGTGTCTCAGAAAATTATAATTACATTTTTAATCATAGATCTTTTTTTAAGACAGAGATGAGTATGTGTTCATATGTTCTCAATTGTTTGGGTCTTCTTTTGTATGATTTACATCAGTATAATCAAGAACACATTTAATGCATGGGGTTAAACATCAATATCAGTATATGACTGCAGGGTATCTCAAATTTGGTTGCATTTACTTTACATGTTATCACATCAAACAGAATAAAAGTTCATTTATTTGCTTTTTTTATCTAAATATCACAAGAATTTGGACCAATGTTATAAAATTTATCTAAGAAAAAACTTGTTTCAGCAGGTAAAACAGACTTTTACTTTAAGTTTAAATGTCCACTCCTTTCTGAGACCATAAACATGCATTTATACCCTCGGTCGCTTCCACTTGACCCCGCTCTGCATCTCCAGCTCTCCCACTGGGAAGTTGTCCAGGAACAGTCCGTCCCGGCCCGCCGCGCTCGCGTCCCCGCTCCGTGAGCGCAGGTCCCCGGACAGCAGGTCCGAGAGCCAGCGACGGGACTGGGAGCCCATCAGCTCGTCCGGGTCCACGTCATCTGGGTCCGCCGGCGGCACGGAGCTTACAGACGATAACCTCCGAGACATGATAACAGCTGGATTCTAGCTGAGTTTGCACAATCCTGCAGGTAAGTTATAAACCTGGCTGGAGGCCACGCCCACTGGGGGAAGAACGGCTCACCTTTAGCTGAAGGTGTGGCTCCTGTTTACTGTAAACTAACAACCTTTTTACACTTTCATTACACTTTTCTATTAGAAGCAAATTTGATACAAAATAAAAATTTAATAAAATATAATTAATACTTTAAAGGGATATTTTGGTAAATTTTAAGTGATTATTTAGTCACCTGTAGATGTTTGAATTTTTTCCCACGAGTTTCAACTTCTGTGGATATATATATATATATATATATATATATATATATATATATATATATATATATATATATATATATATATATATATATATATATAAATTCCCCCTTTGGATCTATCATGTTCTTAAAGTTGCCTTCCTTAGGTGACGTTCAAAACTGGGTTTCCTAATCTCCCCTGCATGTTGTAATGTTGGAAGTACTTTTGCATAAGACAGCAAATAAACTGACTTTATAAGAATGAAAACTAATTATGTCACTGTGGAATTCCCTCCCTAACTCCCTGAGGGCTCCACAACCCACTGACTGTTCTTAAAAACATCTTAAGACATTTATTTTAGCTAAATCTTTAGTGACTCCTCTTATGATTTTTAGCTTTGTTTATAACTTTTTATGGCATAACCTTATTTTAACTGCTTGCTTTTTTTATTCCAAAGTGTTTTCTTTTCACATGTAGCCCTTTGAGATCTTTAGATGTAAAGGGCACTATAAATAAAATGCATTATTATTATCACCAACAAAATTGAAAATGTATAACTGGAGTCTCATTTTTTTTTATAAATGTGAGGTTCTGCTTGTGAGTTTTGCAATTGAACATGCAATATTTCCTCTAGATTTGTCAGTAAATTTAGTATTTTAATGAGAAACGTGTCTCTAAACCTCTCCTCACAGAGAAAAGCTACTTTCTGCTCACACCTGAGTATAGGAATCAAAACCAGAGGCTCTTAGAAGACTAAAAATGACTCCAACGTTAAAAATGTTTGATATTTAATCTGATTGTCGTTTCTTAATATGATTCAACCTAGAAGCTGCTGAGGTTGTGAAAAACAAAATGACTCAACTTTTGGAACTACAGAGTGACAACACCTGACACAGTCACCATAATTAATATTAAACACCCAAACAGACAGACAGGATGATAATTTACATTTATTCAAAAGCGAGTGTTCATGACGACTGAGGTGAGTCTGGGTGTCACTGAGAGGTGGCCATGATGCTGGAAACACCTGAAAAATAAAGAAAACAAGACTTTAAAAGATCTGAATCCAACTATCTGAGACATCCTGCTTTTACACCTGCTTCAAATGGTTTAAACACATCTCAGATCCACCGTCTTTAACACTTAAGACACTGGAAGTGATGCTGCTACTTAAAGCTCCTCTGAAGCATCATTTCACAATCTGAGCTGAATCAACGCTCACTCTCAAAATCGATCTTCTCCACGATGTTCTTGGGCTTGATGCTCTCCTCCTGGTTGTAGATGAAGATCTGTCCGTCCTCGTTCTCTGTCCAGCCGTATTTATTCATCCACACCTTCAGCTGAGTGTCTGCAGAAACATGTTAAACCTCGTTAGCTCATAAAGCTCCACAGAGATGTGACCATGATGCTAGGATCTGAGCTCCTCTGTTTCAGTTGCCTATTGGAAACAGTTTGCAAACGCAAATTGAGATAAGGTTGCTTCAAAAATCTCCACAGGCGTGTCCACGTTATTGACTCACAACAAGAGAACAAACTTTCTGCAAAAGTGTTTACGATCCATTTCAGCACAGGATCAAAGTGAAACGGCGACAGGATCAGGATGGAGGGATGAAAATATAGAAAAGAAACTGTTTTTGTTTTTAAAACATACAATAATAGCAGGAGTACTTCAAATTGGCAAAAAAAATAGTTTTAAAAAAGCTTTTGGAGAATCTCCCTTTTCTCAATGAAACTGCGCAGAGGTGTACATGTAACAGAAAATAGAAGCAGTTTTTAAAAATGTCAAGATTATTCATTTTTGAAGGAAACAGAACTTTAGCTAGATGGATTTTATCTTTAAATGATAAAACTAAAATGGTAAGAAACCAGTTATGTTTTATTAATAAGGTCACACTCATTCATACTAACACACATCCCCTGAAAACTAATCTAACAATTTTTAGCTTGTTTTAATCATTAAATTAAATTAATGTGTTTAAAACAGTCATTAAAAATAAATAAATCTAAGATTTTAGCTGAGCTCTTTCTATCGACCGGTGTCAGGAGTTCTTACCCAGCGGGTCTCCGAGCATCTCGCCCAGTAACCGGTGCTCGATGGTCTGGTAGGTGATACCCACGACATGGCAGATGACTGAGGAGGAAGATTAATAGAATTATGTTTTCTGCTATTCTGCACATCCATCTGCTCCACATGAATTTACTTTATTTACTGTTCTGATTCAGAAAGCGATACTCACACTTGCGAACGGAGTCCTCAAAACCTGTGATCCCGTCAATGAGCTCCCTGTTCTCTTCCAGACTTGTCTGTCAGGAAAATAAATTACTATGAGAATTTGTTCACACACAGCTCTCCCCGCTGAAAGAAGATCACGAGCTTCCTGACGGGAAGAATGTCATACCCAGAAGCTCTGGAAGTGGCAGGTCTCCAGCAGGTTCCCCAGGTAGAGGATCTGTCTGATGGGACGCTCCTCTTGCTGCGACACAGCTGTCAAGGAAAGTCCCCCCAACCCCATGACAAAAACAACCACTAATCTATAGAAAACATGAAATGTGTGTTTTCTTTGCACCAAAAGGATACGTGTGTCTGGTCGATCATACACTTGCAGAGAGTGAAGTCTGTGTGCGGCAGGTTGGTCAGAGCTTTCAGCAGAATCTGGGAAGTCACCTGAGTCTGGAAGTAGGCTGGATTAAACTGGTATCTGTGGGTTTAACGAGTTGTCATAAAACAAACACAAACAAATCATTAACAAATAAGAATTTATTTAAAAATCATATTCAAATAATTCAAGCAGCTGGAAATAATCTTATTCGATTTTTGAAGTTCATAATTATCTGAATATTTTGTATCAAATGATGCCCCCTGCTCGGCCATAAAACCTGATTATTTGCACGAATTTTGACATTTCCAGGTATTTATCTCCCAAACACTTACAGTTTCAGCACGGCCAAGTTCGCCTCCAGGTCATAAGCGTTTTCTCTGGCTTGTGTCTCCACGTAGCGCTCCAAAGTTGTGAGGTTTTCAGGGTTGTACCTGCAAAGATAAAAATTACGCTCTTAATCTGAAATTTTTAAAGATTAATTCAGTAGCAACAACAGCTGTGAAACAAAATCCTACTCTGAATTGACTACGGAAGACAATAAAAGACACTAAGAATTTTAATTTATATCATCAAATTAACATTCAGAATCAGAAAATATTTAATCCGAAATAAAAAGTGATAAATCCTGCAGCCTCGTAACTGTTTTTACTTCCGCTGAAAACTCAGAATGTTAGCAAACAGGCTAGGCTAAGCGTTAGCTCGCGATGGTTATCAGTTTTTAGACTGAGCGGTCTCACCTATCGATCCCTCGCAGAAGTTTGCCGACGTTTGCCCTCATCTGCTCGAACGATGACGCCATTTGGTCAAATGTTTCCTGAAATCTTCAGGATAAAAATGTATTTTTCTTCTCACGTGGGCCACAAAGCAGAAAAGACGCCGGAGCGGAGAGAGAAAAGGGTCGGACCGGAAACAACACGGACCGGATGTAGCAAAGTACCGATTATTTCTACCAAAATAAAAGTCCTGTAAAGTGTGTTTCGTTTCTTTCTTCGAGCCTTATATATTTAACTCAATGTAGTTTTAGTATTTATTGATTCGTGTTTTAACAAAGTTATGCAGTTTTTGTGTAGTTTAAAGGCATATATAAATTAAATAAATAAATAAAAAGTTGGGAAATGTGTAGAATGTTTTAAAAATTATGAGGGTTAGGTCAAGGAGTTCAAAATTTTGGGATTAAAACATATAACTTTTGATTTTATCACAACAAAAAGGTCAATGTTTAAGGGGAAAATCAAGCACTGTCCAATGAAAGAAAAACAATTATATCTTCTTGCACTTTTTGACTAAATGGTTGTGTGGTGTGACATTGAAGTTCTGCCAGAATTCAATAACAAGTCATCGAAAAAACACTAATCTGTAATAATGATAATGCTAATAGGTACTCTGCATAAACTTTTCTAGAATTTGATTCATTTTAAAGTCTATATAATTGCTGTATTTAATTTTCACATAGTTAGGGGGAGGTGCACCGTTCCTGGAGGTACTGCAATACCAGGTCGATGCGTGGAGTGGACGGAGCAAGCCCCTATTCCATCTCCCTGTTCCAAAAATCAATTTAATATATGGTCCCCGGGTAGGGGACGTATCAGATATTAAACTGATAAGAACAGATNTAGAGAGTCCTCAGCTGGTCTTTTAGCAGTTTGTGTTACTGCTCCCTGTTCATCCGTTTCCTTCTCCATAATTGTTAACACCTGTTCTTGTTCTCCCTGTTCCGCAGTTAATTGTTTTTCAAGCCCCACCCCCTTAAACTCTTCTGTCATTGGTTCATCTGGTAGCCCTTCAAGCTCTTCTGCAGGTGCCTCCACTTCTCTCCTGATTAACTCATCTTGGTTTTCCTTTCTTCCCTTAACTTTGTTTGCGAAGGATTTTGGACAATCTTTAAACAAATGGTTTTCCATTCCACACAAGTTACATTTCCTTCCTTTATCACACTCTCCCAAAGTGTGTCCTACCTCTCTGCATTTCCTACAGAATACCTTCTCACATGCTTCCACCAAATGTCCATGCTCCCCACATTGTCTACATAGTTTTGGTTGACCCTGGTAATGTATGTAGCCTCTATTTTCCCCCAATACAATGACTTGTGGCAGATGTTTTAGCCCCTGAAAACCCTCTGGGTCTTCAAACTGTTGGATTGGTATCCTCCATGCACAGTTCCATATCCCATCAGTGTCTCTGACTTTTACTGCTTGCCCTCTCACAGTACAAAACCTACTCAACCAGCTGCAAATGTCTTCTCCACTCACCATCTCATTAAACATTCTTACAATCACTGTCTTTCTGGTATTATCAGTCAATTTGACAATTTCGAACCTATGGAACTGCATTTTTACCTTTTCCAGTCTTGTCCAGAAGTCTTTCCATAATGTCTCTGTCTGAAAACTTACATCAAACCCCTTGTTAAAAGGCAAGGTCAGGATGCAGTTTAAGTCATCCGGCTTAAATTCCAGGAGCTGTTGGATCATCTTCCGAGAAAAGTCCAAACGTGACATTGTCTCCACCCCGAACCTGAAAAGAAATCGCACAATAAGAACAGATACTACACTTGATCTTAGCCAAAAGGCCGAGAAGCGATACCATACAACTGTCTGAGGACACGAAGCCATTCTGCTGACTATAATTCTAACTCACGGTTCATAAACAAAAATCCATTATCCGGTCAGAAAGCCATGAAGCAAACTGCAACAACGAAACATTTTAATATTTGGGTTAAATGAACGTTTTGCGACGGAAAATTAAGCTAACGTGTTCGAAAAAAAAGAAATCCATGCTTCTTTTGGGACACGTGGTACGCTTTAATCCAATAGGAAGCAGAGAAATGCGAACAACCGATAATAAACGTGTTTATAGTTATTTGTCGTAATTATTAAGTTTTTGGTTTTTTAAAATAAGTTTTATTGTAATTATTGAGTAATTAATATATGGTTCGTGTTTGTAGAAACCCGTTTGCCCTCATCTGCTCGAAAGATAACGCAATTTGGACCAAATGCTTCCTGAAATCTTCTGGATAAAAATGTATTTTTCTTCTCACGTGGGCCACAAAGCAGAAAAGACGCCGGACCGGATGTCTATGGAGAAAATGGTCGGACTGGAAACAACACGGACCGGATGTAGCAAAATACCGATCATGTCGATCAAAATAAATGTTTTGTAAAGTTTGTGTCTCGTTTCTTTCTTCTTTAGACTTATATATTTAACTAAATGTAGTTTAATATTTATTTAACAGGGTTTTAACAGAGTTGTGTAGTTTTTGTGTAGATTATAAGCATGTCTGCAAGCTCAAGTATAATTTAGTGGTTTATTTCCAAAGAACAGTAATACTTTGCAGGTACACTTGTTGAGTCTTTTTAATCTTTGGCTTCCGCTCATGCTAGGAAAATGTTGCCCTCTAGCGACTTAATTGTGACATTACAATCACCCTGCAAAATAAGCATGAACGAGTTTTAACTCCTTTGACTAGATAAAGTCCTTCAGTACATATGCCTTAATTAAAGTATCCACTGAACCTAAAAATAAATTAAAAAAATTAAGAGTTGAGAAATTTGCAGTTTTTTTAATTATGAGGGTTAGGTCAAGGGGTTCAAATTTTTGGGATAAAAAAACAAATGACTTTTGACTTTTTCACAACAAAAATTTCAACGTTTAATGGGAAAATCAAGCACTGTCCAATGAAAGAAAAACTATTATATCTTCTTGCACTTTTTGACTAAATGGTTGCGTGGTGTGACATTGAAGTTCTGCCAGAATTCAATAACAAGTCATCTAAAATACACTAATCTGTAATAATGATAATGCTAATAGGTACTCCGCAGAAACTTCACTAAAATGTGACTCACTTAAAAGATTAAATTATTGCTGTATTTACTTTTCACATATGTAGGGGGAGGTGCACCGTTCCTGGAGGTACTGCAATACCAGGTCGATGCGTGGAGTGGACGGAGCAAGCCCCTATTCCATCTCCCTGTTCCAAAAATCAATTTAATATATGGTCCCCGGGTAGGGGACGTATCAGATATTAAACTGATAAGAACAGATACTACACTTGATCTTAGCCAAAAGGCCGAGAAGCGATACCATACAAATGTCTGAGGACACGAAGCCATTCTGCTGACTATCATTCTAACTCACGGTTCAAAAACAAAAATCCATTATCCGGTCAGAAAGCCATGAAGCAAACTGCAACAACGAAACATTTTAATATTTGGGTTAAATGAACGTTTTGCGACGGAAAATTAAGCTAACTTGTGTTCGAAAAAAAATAAATCCATGCTTCTTTTGGGACACGTGGTACGCTTTAATCCAATAGGAAGCAGAGAAATGCGAACAACCGATAATAAACGTGTTTCTAGTTGTTTGTCGTAATTATTAAGTTTTTGGGTTTTTAAAACAAGTTTTATTGTAATTATTGAGTAATTAATATATGGTTCGTGTTTGTAGAAACCCGTTTGCCCTCATCTGCTCGAAAGATAACGCAATTTGGACCAAATGCTTCCTGAAATCTTCTGGATAAAAATGTATTTTTCTTCTCACGTGGGCCACAAAGCAGAAAAGACACCGGACCGGATGTCTATGGAGAAAAGGGTCGGACTGGAAACAACACGGACCGGATGTAGCAAAATACCGATCATGTCGATCAAAATAAATGTTTTGTAAAGTTTGTGTCTCGTTTCTTTCTTCTTTAGACTTATATATTTAACTAAATGTAGTTTAATATTTATTTAACAGGGTTTTAACAGAGTTGTGTAGTTTTTGTGTAGATTATAAGCATGTCTGCAAGCTCAAGTATAATTTAGTGGTTTATTTCCAAAGAACAGTAATACTTTGCAGGTACACTTGTTGAGTCTTTTTAATCTTTGGTTTCCGCTCATGCTAGGAAAATGTTGCCCTCTAGCGGCTTAATTGTGACATTACAATCACCCTGCAAAATAAGCATGAACGAGTTTTAACTCCTTTGACTAGATAAAGTCCTTCAGTACATATGCCCATGGACGAAATTTTGATTTCAGATGTGGGGGGGGACACAACAGGCTTGTGTGCATCTGGGGTGGGGGGTGTTATATAAAGTTACAGACCCCTTGACGCGTCACATGCCCAAGCTCCCGCCCCCCAGCTTTTGACTTGGGGGCAAGAAGACGGTACAGCCCCACTGAGCACCATTGTTATTGTCTGTCTGTCCCTAGACCAGACCTAAGGTGGGTCAGATGCAATAAAGTTCTGAAATCTGCATTTTTTGAACTGTCACAAATCAAATAAAGGTTTAACCAATCACAAACTGTTCTTTAAGGACTCTGCTATCAGTCTAATATAATCTAGTTAAGCTCTGAATAATCTAAGTATTGTAGTTTTTAGCAGAGCCAGTTCTAATGTGGTCTACAGGTGAAACTCAAAAATGAGAATCTGGTGTAAAAGTCCACTTATGTCAGTAATCCAGCTCAGACTGAGAGACCATCTAAAGGCTCAGGAACCCTCTGCAGGTGTTCTGGATTCATCAGCTGATTAGAGTGTGACACTTTGAGTCTAGAATATTGAACCTTTTCTCTATATTTTAATTGAGATTCTGAATGTGGGGTTTTCATCAGCTGTAGCCATAATCATCACAATTATAACAAATAAAGGCTGAAATATCTGGCTTTGCACAGAATGAGTCTGTCTCATAGATTATTTTCACCTTTTAGGTTGAATTACTGCCACTCATGTGTTCTTGTGCCTTTGATGAGCCTCAAGCTTCACTCAGCAGGAGCAGCTGGGTTAGGGTTAAGTTCAGACTTCAGCATCGGTCCTGTTATGACCAGAAATCTATCAGACAAGCAGATTCAGATTTGTTTTGCTCTCAATGGGAAATTATCAAATGAAATTGATGTAAATATAGGATACTATTGGACTGAAAGGCTGTGAACCAGAGACAACAGGACAGAAGTGAAGGTTTGTGCATTTAACAAAACATTTAATAAATAATCAGCTGCTGTGAAATATTCTCCAGTCCATCCAGACAGAATCATCGTCTCTTTGTCTCATGATCAGCAGCAGCTGGGATGTTTATGCTCACAAAGTTTTTCTTTTTTTTATCAACATTCCCACTTTCAAGTGCAGCTCACTCCTCCTCTTGTTCTGACTTTTTTTCTTGTGCTTATTCTCATCCGTTTGGATGCATCTCCACCTTCATGTTTCCACCTGCCTGTCGGCGCATCTGACCACTGGTTGTTCAGATGCTGCTGTTGTCAATCATTGCGGGAGCGTGCACGGTGTCGGATACCTCGTCTCTTTCTCTCCTCCTGCCTGGGCTAACGGTAGCTGACGGTGATGTGTGCGCGGCGCGCAGCAGCGATGCGCCTTTTGCGCGTTTGGAGAGAATGAGTACTCGTGCGCAAAACGAGGCCCCTCATGGAGCGCGTGTTCTGCATATATCGGGAGGGGCCCACTTAGCGCTCTGGATTTGCTCAAATAAGATGTTTGTAGTGCAGCTTGTAATGAGCGCGCGCGATTTTTTCAGTTCGGAGGCGCGGAGCAGCTGGAGAAACATATCAATGATGGAACGTACGAGAATATTTGACGTAACACCGGTGCACAGAGGTGCGGGTTTCAGTGATCAACAGGAAAGGGAGGAGGAGAGGGGAAACAGCGAGAGAAACACGGAGGGACCAGACAGTTAGTAAAGTTTTGAGCAAAACTGCTGGAAAAGTGTGGGTGTTCAACCTCCTCATTAGAAAAAGAACACCCACATCCCCCACGGGTGCGACGCCCATGTGCTCAACCAAATCCATTTAATGGAGCGTAATATTGTTTTTGGACGGAAAAAACTGCAGGGGACCAAAACTGCCTTTTGAAAAAGTGAGGGGGACATGTCCCACCCGTCCCCCCCAAAATTACGTCCCAGCATATGCCTTAATTAAAGTATCCACTGAACCTAAAAATAAATTAAAAAAATTAAGAGTTGGGCAATTTGCTGTTTTTTTAATTATGAGGGTTAGGTCAAGGGGTTCACATTTTTGGGATAAAAAACAAATGACTTTTGCACAACAAAAATTTCAACGTTTAAGGGGAAAATCAAACACTGTCCAATGAAAGAAAAACTATTATATCTTCTTGCACTTTTTGACTAAATGGTTGCGTGGTGTGACATTGAAGTTCTGCCAGAATTCAATAACAAGTTATCTAAAAAACACTAATCTGTAATAACGATAATGCTAACAGGTACTCCGCAGAAACTTCACTAAAATATGATTCATTTTAAAGTCTACATAATTGTTGTATTTACTTTTCACATAGTTAGGGGGAGGTGCACCGTTCCTGGAGGTACTGCAATACCAGGTCGATGCGTGGAGTGGACGGAGCAAGCCCCTATTCCATCTCCCTGTTCCAAAAATCAATTTAATATATGGTCCCCGGGTAGGGGACGTATCAGATATTAAACTGATAAGAACAGATACTACACTTGATCTTAGCCAAAAGGCCGAGAAGCGATACCCCTTAACTGTCTGAGGACACGAAGCCATTCTGCTGACTATCATTCTAACTCACGGTTCATAAACAAAAATCCATTATCCGGTCAGAAAGCCATGAAGCAAACTGCAACAACGAAACATTTTAATATGTGGGTTAAATGAACGTTTTGACACGGAAAATTAAGCTAACTTGTGTTCGAAAAGAAAGAAATCCATGCTTCTTTTGGGACACGTGGTACGCTTTAATCCAATAGGAAACAGAGAAATGCGAACAACCGATAATAAACGTGTTTCTAGTTGTTTGTCGTAATTATTAAGTTTTTGGTTTTTTTAAAATAAGTTTTATTGTAATTATTAAGTAATTATTATATGTTTTGTGTTTGTAGAAACCCGTTTGCCCTCATCTGCTCGAAAGATAACGCAATTTGGACCAAATGCTTCCTGAAATCTTCAGGATAAAAATGTATTTTTCTTCTCACGTGGGCCACAAAGCAGAAAAGACGCCGGAGCGGAGAGAGAAAAGGGTCGGACCGGAAACAACACGGACCGGATGTAGCAAAGTACCGATTATTTCTACCAAAATAAAAGTCCTGTAAAGTGTGTTTCGTTTCTTTCTTCCTTAGAGCCTTATATATTTCACTCAATGTAGTTTTAGTATTTATTGATTCGTGTTTTAACAGAGTTATGCAGATTTTGTGTAGTTTAAAGGCATACCGTATATAAATTAAATAAATAAATAAAAAGTTGGGAAATGTGTAGAATGTTTTAAAAATTATGAGGGTTAGGTCAAGGAGTTCAAAATTTTGGGATTAAAACATATAACTTTTGATTTTATCACAACAAAAAGGTCAATGTTTAAGGGGAAAATCAAGCACTGTCCAATGAAAGAAAAACAATTATATCTTCTTGCACTTTTTGACTAAATGGTTGTGTGGTGTGACATTGAAGTTCTGCCAGAATTCAATAACAAGTCATCGAAAAAACACTAATCTGTAATAATGATAATGCTAATAGGTACTCTGCATAAACTTTTCTAGAATTTGATTCATTTTAAAGTCTATATAATTGCTGTATTTAATTTTCACATAGTTAGGGGGAGGTGCACCGTTCCTGGAGGTACTGCAATACCAGGTCGATGCGTGGAGTGGACGGAGCAAGCCCCTATTCCATCTCCCTGTTCCAAAAATCAATTTAATATATGGTCCCCGGGTAGGGGACGTATCAGATATTAAACTGATAAGAACAGATTTTTTTTTTTTTTTTTCTTCAAATCTTTTATTGGCACCTATCAGTTACATTCATTCATCTTTGTTCACAAGATATAAATTTCTTCAGATGTGCACCGCCGCCTCTGGTCATCCCCTGTCCGCAGGTTCCGAAGTGCCGCCTCTAAAAACTCCCAGACCGGGTGGGCGGTGGGCAGTCATGATGACACCACAACATTTCCCGGGTCTCCCCAACAATACCAGGGACCTCTTTCTCTGGCCACACCACTGGGGTGTGGGTTGGGATCCTCCACCTACGCTCTTTCACCTCTGTTCCAGAGTGTCAGGGTGTCGCTGCCTCGACCTTTGCTCATGGACACCGGCTCCACCATCCGAATGGCACAGAGGCGATTCTTCTTTGTGGCTGCGTCCTTGGCTCGCCGCCCGCAGCCCTGCTGATGTTCTCAGGGCTGCAGTCATCCGGATCACAGCCACGGGGGGGATCTGCATGTGCGTTCTCACCAGCAAGTTTCTGGAGGTCTAAATGGCGTCTTTGATGGCGGCTAGGGTGAGCCTTTCCTCGTCATTCAGTCTTTCCGGCTTTGCCGTATTCTGGCTCACCCCATAGAGCACTAGTTGTGCTGTTAAGACCTCCCTTGCTGGTAAGTACGGGAAGTCCTGGGAGTCGGCCGTTGTCCACAGGTCGATAGCAGCGCTGCACTCCCAGAGGAGGTGCCGTACCGTCTCCGGTGCGCCACACCCGGATCGGGGGCATGCCGCTGTGGTTGCCATTCCTCTGGCGTGCATTACAGCCCTGACCGGGAGAATCCCATGCGCTGTCATCCACGAGAGGTCCCTCAGTCTGTTGGGGAGCCCATTGCGGCTGATGCTCTTCCAGACCGCCTCCGCCTCCCCGCCTGCAAGTCCCGCAACAGGAATCGGGTCTCCACGAGCCTGTACAAAAGAAGTTAAAAGACGGTGATTTAAAAGAGTGTCCAAACTTTCGTTTTCCAGATTAAAATGTATTAAAAATGTCTTAATGACATCATAGGCAGGTGGCAGCTTAAAAGCTACAGGTACTCTCAGGTTAATTGGAATTAATTTTAATTTCCGGAGGTATGAACCCATGCAATAAAGTGTCATCGCACGTGTCTTCCCACTGCCCTCATCCATTGTTGCTTGTCGCATGTGGGTGCAGCTGTAGTGTGCTCCCAGACACAGATATAGGTCTGGAACCCCCATGCCTCCTTTTTCTTTAGGTTTCTTCATTTCCTCCCGCTTCAGTCTCTCCCATTTAGATCCCCATAAAAAGCGGAAGATTGTCCTCTCCAGACTCCTGATTGTTTTCCTAGATGGTAAAAAAACACTCGCTGCCAATAAAAACAAAGGGATTATCACAACTTTTAAAATCAATACTTTCCCTTCAAGGGTTAGGTCTCTTTGTTTCCACAGGCCTATCCTCTGTCTCACTTTTGCAGATATTTCTATCCAATTTGCCTCACCTTTACCTTCTTTATCAAACTTAATACCCAATATCTTTTGTTCTTTGGAGTTTCTGTTTAACTGTGTTCTTTCAGCTGCTGTCCATGGCCCATATAGTTGTATCTGTGTTTTGTTTTTGTTTAATTTGGCCCCAGATGCTCTCCCATACTGCTCAGTTAATATAAAGGTTCTGTCTATAGATGACATGTCAGTACATACAATATTGATATCATCCATGTATAAAATACATTTCAGGTCTTGTCCTCCACTGCCTGGTATCCTTTGTCCTGTGATCCATTTATCTTTTGAGTTGTGTAGTTTTTGTGTAGATTATAAGCATGTCTACAAGCTCAAGTATAATTTAGTGGTTTATTTCCAAAGAACAGTAATACTTTGCAGGTACACTTGTTGAGTCTTTTTAATCTTTGGCTTCCGCTCATGCTAGGAAAATGTTGCCCTCTAGCGGCGTAATTGTGACATTACAATCACCCTGCAAAATAAGCATGAACGAGTTTTAACTCCTTTGACTAGATAAAGTCCTTCAGTACATATGCCCATGGATGAAATTTTGATTTCAGATGTGGGGGGGGACACAACAGGCTTGTGTGCATCTGGGGTGGGGGGTGTTATATAAAGTTACAGACCCCTTGACGCGTCACATGCCCAAGCTCCCGCCCCCCAGCTTTTGACTTGGGGGCAAGAAGACGGTACAGCCCCACTGAGCACCATTGTTATTATCTGTCTGTCCCTAGACCGTAAGAGTTGGGCAATTTGCAGTTTTTTTAATTATGAGGGTTAGGTCAAGGGGTTCAAATTTTTGGGATAAAAAAACAAATGACTTTTGACTTTTTCACAACAAAAATTTCAACGTTTAATGGGAAAATCAAGCACTGTCCAATTAAAGAAAAACTATTATATCTTCTTGCACTTTTTGACTAAATGGTTGTGTGGTGTGACATTGAAGTTCTGCCAGAATTCAATAACAAGTCATCTAAAATACAATAATCTATAATAATGATAATGCTAATAGGTACTCCGCTGAAACTTTACTAAAATATGATTCATTTTAAAGTTTAAATTATTGCTGTATTTACTTTTCACATTTTTAGGGGGGGGTGCACCGTTCCTGGAAGTACTGCAATACCAGGTCGATGCGTGGAGTGGACGGAGCAAGCCCCTATTCCATCTCCCTGTTCCAAAAATCAATTTAATATATGGTCCCCGGGTAGGGGACGTATCAGATATTAAACTGATAAGAACAGATACTACACTTGATCTTAGCCAAAAGGCCGAGAAGCGATACCCCTTAATTGTCTGAGGACACGAAGCCATTCTGCTGACTATCATTCTAACTCACGGTTCAAAAACAAAAATCCATTATCCGGTCAGAAAGCCATGAAGCAAACTGCAACAACGAAACATTTTAATATTTGGGTTTAATAAAGGTTTTGAGACGGAAAATTACGCTAACTTGTGTTTGAAAAGAAAGAAATCCATGCTTCTTTTGGGACACGTGGTACGCTTTAAACCAATAGGAAACAGATAAATGCGAACTGATAATAAACGTGTTTGTAGTTATTTCTCGTATTTATTTAGTAATATTAATTAATACGCGGTTCGGGTTTGTAAAACCTCGTTTGTTGTTCACTACTCTTGGTAACTGAAGGCTAATAAATGGTTTAATTTTTACTATTTTTGAAATACTAACTGAAACATAATTGTTTTCTGGCGCCCCCTTCTGGACAGGAAGACTAACGGCTCTGACTAACTCAAATCAAAAACAAAGAAACTGAAAAAATATGTTTGACTAACAACCTAGAAATTTGCTAGGCTAATTTTCCAGACTTGGACAAGGGTGGTGTATATTTCTTGATTAATCCAGATTTCTTTCTTGTGTCGTAAATATATGAACTGATACTAAGAACCTGGGATGGATGTGTTTTCATTATTTCAAACAAAATAATTTAAAAGGCTATTTTGTAGCCTGAGCCCTCTTTGGTGCATTTTATTGTTTAAGAGGTCTATTATGACTTGACTTAGAGGACAAAGGTCAAAATTAAGTTACAAACAAACAAACAAACAAACAACACTACTCTGTAAATTATCAGTTATTGGACAACTTCACTTTAAATAAGGTTACATTGGAAGGGAAATATTACAAAAATGAGAGTAAGTGATTGGTTTTGTTTCATAAATCTGAGAAAAAACTAATGAAATGAGACATAAATCCAACGAAATCCGGTTCATTTCTTAAACAGATACTCAAATGGTTTTAAGTGTTTTGCCTGTATGCAAACTTCCTGTTTGACATGTTTTACCAGGTGTGTCACAAAGTGAATACTGACTGTTCCAACCCACCCTGGTTTGATTTCTGACCGTGTTTGGTTACAGATTAAGAAGCTTTCTTTTTTTTGTTCTACAGCTCTACTCCTTGAGGTGTGTGTGTGAGAACACACCAAGGCTCGGTGTGTTTGCTCAACAGTCTCTGGCTAAACCTGTCTGATAGGTGTGGGCTGGCTGGCTCTGACATGCGCAGGTATGAAAGGAAATCCTGCACAGACCAGAGAAAGCAGCTCCAGCGCTCCTGAACGCACGCTCTCTGGGTTTCCAACAAGAAAACAAAAATCAGACTCATAGCTGAGACCTGAACCAGAGAGGGAATCACGGGGACAGGAGGATGAAGATGATGAGGAAAAGAATTCATAATGAGAAATAATCTGAAGGAGATTCTTCAGCGGAAGTTCAACAGATGGGTCTTCGATTCTAATGTGGCATTTCCGGCTCTGGAATGTGAAAGATGTTGCTGTGTTTCTCAGCATCTCTCTGATTATGATCCACTCAGGTGAGCTTTCCAACACATCTTTTTCACTGTGCTCATTCAATAATACTGCATTGGTTTGGCACTAAAAACAAAGGACAAGGTCAAGAAGATAGCTGTCATACTGAGAGGTAAATCCTGAACTTTTTAAAAAGCTTTAAGTGTATTTTTATGACTATTAACTTGTTCTGAAAGGGCTTCAAAATAAGCTTTGCTGCTGCTCAAAAAGCAGCCTTTAGCTGATCTCGGAACGACGAAACCTACAAACACAAAACCTGTGTGAATCAGTCACGATTAATCCACCTTTCTTCTTAGTCAGCAGTGGTATTCTCATGAGAAATTCTTTCCTTGTTCTTCACTGAACAAACACTCGACCTGCAGAACCAGATCTTCCACTGACTTTCATGCAAACGTCTACATGGCGGACGTGAGACCAATACAACATTTTCAGCTTGTTCAACTAGTTTCTTGTTTCAGTAACGAGCGTTGTACTGTAAATCTGTAAATCTCTGGTCCTTCAGGAAATAAACACCATATAACAAAGCTGTCTGGTAAAACATTTTTCTTTTTATGTGAGGCCGTGTGGAGCCAGTGAGTTTCTGCTGTCGTATAAAAGTTGAAGAGTAGCTAAAGGAGTAAAGGATAAATCTCTACACCGGTAAACTACAGAATTCATTTCAAAGTGCTTCTACTAGTTTATAAATCGCTCAATGGCATGGGGCCAAAATCAGTCAGCTGGTAGAACCCGGGTCAGAACCAAACAGGGTGAAGCTGCTTGCTGCACACAGATGGAATCAGCTTCCTCATGACCTCAAATGTGCCCCAACTCTAGAAACTTTTAAATCAAAATGGAAAACATTCATGCATTCATCAGCCTATGAATGAATGTTTCTTATGCTGCACCTTCTGCACTGTAATTGTTCACTCTTTAACTTTGCATTTTTTCTGATTCTTACATCTGAATTTAATATTGTGTATTTTAATTAGCTGTCACATTGATTTTGCTGTTCTTGCTCCTTGAAAGCACGCTGAATTGCTTCTGTGTATGAAATGTGCTATACAAATAAAACTGCCTTGCCTAGTTTTTATAGCACGTGTTTATTTTAAAGATTTATATTTTTTATTTTGATCAGATCAAATAATTTCCTTTGCACGTCTTAGTCTTATCAACTGATTTTTGACTTTTCTCTAAACTAGAACAGAAAAGTCAGTTTGACTCAGTTTGATTTTGAGTCAATTTACCACAACTTAAATTAACTTTAATTAAAATTGAAAAGTAGTTATGTTGTATTATTAATTTAATGTATTTAATTTGCATTAATTTAACATAATTTAATGTAAATGTAATTAAATCAACCTAGTTTAAATTCAATTAAGTTAACTCAGATTAACTCAACTCAATTTGAAGTCAGCTTAACCACCAGGCCGTCATCACACTCATGGTTCCAGAGTTATAATCATGTATAAATCATCCTCACACGTTTGATTTTGCTCTTTTTCCATCAGCTGGAGCCATCTTGATTGATTCTTCCCAGAGGAGCCTCATCAGGTCTGTGCAGGAGGATGTGTTCTTCTCAGTAAACGTGACATGCAGTGGGACACCAACAATACAATGGACCTTTATGTCAGGAGCAGAGAGCCGTGCTGTAGGGCGCTGGCGGCCGGGGGTGTTCACCAACATAACCGTGGATTACAGCAGCAGAGTGAAGCCCTATGATGACGGCTCCATGGGCCTATTGGACCTGAGGCTGCAGGATGCTGGTTATTACCTAATCAGTGTCGAAGATTCAACAGGAAGCAGCAAGGAACTTGGTTTTGTCCTGAAAGTAAACGGTGAGTTTCTCTGAGCCAAAGTGTAATTCCTCAGTTCTACAGAAAAAATATATTTTGCTTTCAGGGAATTATTTTTTTTTGTGTTCTTATAAAAGTGGTCTTGATTGGTAGCTCCTTAAGATGCTTTCCTTTGCTTCTGGCTCCTTTTTCACTCACTTGGTGTCTAGTGTTTGTTCTTGACCACAGCGGTGGTGCAGAGTGTGCTTTTATGAGGGAACTGAACAAAATGAAGAATCAGTCAGCAAACAGCTCTTTGGGAGTCACCCTGCTGTTACTATTTTCTACTAAACTTTGTTTTTCTTTGGTATTTTTTGCATCTTAACCTAAAGCAAGACTACTGGTAACATTTAAAACTGGTTCTAAGTTGTGGTTCATCCAGGGGCGGTTCTAGGGGGAGTCTTGGGTGGGCCAGTTCCACCCAGAGAGCAAGCTTGGACCCCCCTGTGGCCCCCCTGCAGAAGGCGGAGCGTAAGCATTAATGAGTACTGATTTATTGCGATAATTTAGCTTAATGCCAAATGTAGAACCAAAGCATGAGAATACAATGATTTGAAATTGAAAAGAGATGATTAAAGCTGCAATGGCAAGTTTGGAAAGCAAATTAGCTTAAAACATTTTTTTCATGCCTCTTAACAATGTTCTAACATAGTATAGCTATAAAAATATTGTGGAGATAAAAAATAAAAAAATTATGAAATGGCTCTCGCATTTGTCTAAAAACCTCCGCCAATAACACATTTCAGACCGAAAGCAACTATTGGACCATCTGGTTGTCGGTTTTGCCAAACCATCGCACTTCCATTTATTACGCAATCGTGTATTTAGCAGCAAGAACACCACTGGTGTGAGAGGTACTCTGCTCAATTATGTCAGACAAGGAAAAATCATCTGCTACCACTTCAAATTTAGGACAAACTACCAGAGTCCCAAAATGAAAAACCATTTGAAGTCACAGACAACAAAAGACGTTTGGACGTAGAAAATGGCGACTGTTGTTTCGCGCTGTCTTGTATCCTCTGGCAATGTGGGTTTCCGGTTCCGGTAGACACTGATCCAGGGAAAATACCAGAGGGGAGGGGTAAGTGTCCCGTGACCGTGTTTGTGTTCAAAACCTAGCTTGTTTGCAGATTCGCTATAAGAGCTTTAAACAAATGTTTCCATGTCGCTGAGATAAATAACTCAGATAACACATTTTTAGCTAAATAGCTATATTTTGAAACTAATTGAAAGCTGTCTAAAGAAACTGTAAATGATTTGTTGTAATTACTAACATTTGAAACACTTAAAGGTATGTTTGTAATGTAAGAAATGTGCCCCCCCAAACCTCACCCCCCTCTAATGTTGGTCTAGATCCACCCCTGGGTTCATCGGTTTAACAGAACTAAATACTTTACAATAAGGGTCCCTTTATTAACAGTACTTAGTGCATTATTAAGCATTAATAAACAAAGATTCCCTTTAGTAACATTGTCTGCTCAGTAATGCATTACATAATATGATTAAGCAGTTGTTAATACTTTATTTAATAGCTTATTAATGCTTAATAATGCACTAAGTACTGTTAATAAAGGGACCCTTATTGTAAAGTGTTACTAAAGGGGTTAAACTGGGTGAAAAATCAGCCAAAGTCCAATGAAAAACTAAAAAAATATCCAAAAATTCAGAAGAACTGTTAACTTAGACTACTTTTATGGATTTTAAGAAGTTTTTGCTGCTTGAAAACAAAATATATGGCATGTAAGAGGATTCCTTTGAGCCTTTTATCACCTGCTGAGATGAAAAAACTTGATAAAGATTTAATAAGCATGGATTATTCTAAATGCTGAGAAAAGCCTCAGTTTTACTCACAACTATCTGATTGTTTCTAAAAATGTCTGTGGATGTAATCAATAATAAAACAACATCTGATAGATTATTATTGGTATTTTAATATGTTCTCTAATCCTCGTCAGTTTTTTTAAACAGGTTGAATCTGATGAATTTCCCGTGTTTCTGCCCTCAGAGGTTCTGTACGAGGACCTTCAGTACCTCTCTGTCACGGCTTTGGCTCTGTTCTTTTTGGCCGGCCTCCTCATGCTGACCATGTGGCTGCTGCACAAAGCCTGCAGGAAGCTCAAAGCATGGAGACGCAGGAGACAGATGCCAGGTAAGGAAAAGTGGTGAACAATAAATCCCCTGCAGCTGAACAGTTTTGAGGAAAATCCATTTTTTACGAGGATATTTTAACTGTTGTGTAACGTCCATGCAGGGGTGTGTTTAGTACAAAGGTCAGGAGAGCTCTCTAACAGCTATGTTACATAAGTTTTATATTGGTGTATTTTATCTGCATGCAGAGCAAGACGAGACTGAGCTGCAGCCCTTTGATGGAGCCGGGAATCGCTCCGACCACCAAAACCCACCTGAGGCTGCTCAGACACGTCCGTGCTTCAACACGAGGACCTGCTTTTAAACCTGCTCCTGTCCCGTTTACACTTTATGCGAATGGAACTGAAATCGTGTAAATAGATCACTCACCACACTGGAAAATAACACAGCATGTATTTATTGTGACATTAAAAAGAAATTGTATGTTGCTACTGAAAATCTGCTTGTTTCTGACTTTATACAAGAAGTTAAACCAAACTTTGTTTTGTATTTTGACCATTTTTGTGGTTTAAACACAAACAAAGCTGTTCTTTAGCGGTCCATGAGCCAAAGATGATCAGCAGCCGCTAAGGACAGGGAGTGAGCGCCGCCATGAGGAGCTCCATCTTATACACAAAGTTACGTCCCTCCATCCGGCTCCACTGCACCTCCTTGTGTGGACCTCTGAGGTGGTTCCACTTGGCGTCCTGAATGACGTCGCTCTTCGGCAGATCTTTCACCTGACTGCGGGGGAACTGGACCAGGACTTTGCAGCCGCTCTCCGGACCGTTACGCACTGACAACAAACAGAAAGGAATAAGTGATGCATAAAGAAGTTTATGTTTGAGTTCTCATCTGTCGAGAGGCGTTTTATAGACGTGAATCTATAATGTTGAGGTTCTAGACATTCCTCTGCGGTGAGGCTGGATTCCTCAGCGTGACTAAACCTGCCCTTTTGCACTCTGAACTTAGAACTGCAGCAACAAATCAGAACATTTGTTGTGTTTTTTTTAAATTAAATTTAGAACTGAGAGAAGTATTGTTATTTTAATGTACTCTGACTTTGTTGGTCTACAGCACTGAAGGTGAAAACAGGAGTAAAGAGCTGTGTGGTCAACCTAAGTTCACAGGAAGTCACTTTAATGCCATCTAGTGGTCAAATTGGAGATACCGACTCCACCAACAATTCACTAATATTCTAGAAACAAGCATAGCTGTAGGAGATGTTTCTATTGTCGTTCATCAAGCTACTTCTTAAAAATACACAATTCAAGGGTCCAACCCCCTTTTCTCTCCTAAGCCATGCTGCAGTGCTTGTTACAGAGGGTTCTGATTTTCATTTTTAACCCATTATTGGCACCTTTTCTAGCATTAATCCTGAGGTAACGCACCCACATAACAAAATGGTAATAATTTAGTCTGCTAGCTGATATAACGTGGTGTTTTTATGGAGGAAAACGAGGCAGTCTTTAGTTTTCTTGCTTTATTCTAACATCTAAATAATCACAGCAGCTTAGTGCCAACGACAACCTGGGAAAACCCTACGAACAACAGGTTCAAACTTGCAGAACCCGACCTGAATTTCCTCAGACGCAGCTCACTACACATGCACGTGCACACACAAACACACGTTGCCTTGGCAACAAACTGATAATGCTCTGCCAGCCTAACATTCTGTCCATTACATTAGTCAGCCCAGCTCTGGCTTCACTTCCTGTTCCGCTGCTTCAAGCAGAGAACGAGGAATTTTGCAAACAGGGAGAAGTTTAATGGATGGATCTGGATCCGATCATTAAGAACGAGGACCAGCAGAATGATTGGATGAGATTTTTCCAAGATTGTATGTTTCAGAGGTGATTAAAATCATTGATTTTTTAACAAAACATGTATTGGTTGCCATCCGTGTGTGAAGAGCATTTCAAGTAATGTGTCAAAAATGCTTCAGAAAAACATCTCCTACTGCACCTCTACATGTTTACACACACACGCCCCTCAGTGGTGGAAAACAAAGTTTTATTTTCATCTCATAAAAAACAAACCCTCTCGTGTCTCACCTGAGATGGCATACTCTCCACTGGGGGAGGCCACGGTGATGGCGGAGGCGTTCCCGATGCTCTCCACTGGGCCCAGACCGACATGGTTACTAAAGCTCAGCACGTGCCAACCCATCACTTTGGCCAGCTGCTGCACTGCGTGCACCTGATGCTGCGACATCTGAAACGAGGCACGCCGTCACACAAAACAGCTCTCGGCTTTCTCCACAAACTCGTTTGCGAACGTAAGCGAGGCACCTGTGAGAGCAGGAAGTCCTGCAGCTCCTGCTCCTGGTGGGACAACGTGACGACGCGTCCATCCCTGTGCACGACTCGGATCTGCTCCACGCCGATGTTGAGCTGAAGCTGAATGGATCTAAATACAAAGACAAATAAGAGCAATCAGGAGACAGGAAGCAGAAACGTAATTCTATCCTGACTTGTCTACTTACTTGCAGATCTGCTCGTAGCCATGCGAGGTGATGAGCACCTTGACACTGGACTCGTACACGTCGTTGATATTGGACCAGTGAGCCTGGATCTGGGGGTCTTCGATCCGGCTGGCTAAGCTGTCGATGGTTCGGGCGGTCCTGTTGACAAAAACAAGCAGCACTAAACTCCCTAAATGTATCGTTCAATTAAAAAAAAAAAAAGAATATGAGGCAATTCTAATAAAAAATAAAACATTTTTGCACAATCCTTCAATGACTATACCTGCTCCGTAGGAAGATGTGTTTGGCCTGTTTGATGATCTTCTCCAGCAGCCCTTCGCTCTGTTGCAAGCTGGAGATTTCCGCCTTGTCGTACGCCATCGGCCCCGCCAGGCGAAGCCGTTTGTGTCCGAACGGGGCGCTGGCGGGATGCGGCATGACCACAGAACTCAGCTGCTGCTTGTGGAACTACGACAGAAACAATTCCTAAAATTAGCTCAACGTGAATAAAACGACACCTGCAATCATTGTGGTTCTCCTGAAATATCCGAGGAAGCATTTAAAACCGATCTCATGAATTTTTGACCTAAAGTTTTTATTTTTGACTGCATTTAAACACGTTTTCAATCCTGTTTTTTTTATCTGGTTATGTTTTAGGGTTATTTTCAAAGCTAATTTAATGTTTTACACATTTAGAAGTTTTGAATCTCACCTCTCTGATCATCTGATGCAGATTGTGCTCCAGCACATAAAGATGGTCGTCAGCTTTGGGTTTCTCTGGAGAAGTACGGTTGATCTTCTTCTCTCCCGTGCAGTGGCAAAGTGAGATGGAAAGCTGCAGACCTACAAATATTAGATCAATAATAATTAAAACAAAAAATCACAGAAACAGACATGGTTTGTTTACGTAATGCAAAGAAATCCACTAGTCGTCATTTATTTATCTTTAGATAGTGTGATGAGCTAAAACGTACAAAGTTAGTCAGACTAACACACTCTAAAGGCTAAATGTAAAATATGACTTGGTTTCATGTGATTGGGAGTTCTGACCTGGAAAGGGCTGCGAGATGATCTGATTCTTCACAACAATGTGAGGAATCTGGGATTTAATCTGGACAGCTTCTCTGGACAGCTGAGCAAAGATTTCTTTGCAGAGCAAAACGTTCTGAGCCGCCTCCAGTTTGATGTGCCAAGGTGTACCTGAGCATATAACAATAATAATCATCAGATTTAGAAATGTAAATAATTAACACAGTTATGGGTTTGACTGATGAACCGCACCAGGTTTGTTTTTTTGGGGCCTCCTGAACAGGTTTACTGTTCCTAGATCACCGATGTCTGGAGCTTGTTTCTGGATGGAAACCTGAAAAACGGATTGACAAAAGAAAATATTTTTATTTTTAACATTCAGTATTCCACAACAGTTATCCATCATTTCCTAATTTGTACAAAAAAACAAAAAACAGACAGAAAATTAAACATTTTAAACATGTTTCAAACATGAAGGAACAGCATAAAAAACCTTGATATAAGCCGATCCTTCCAGGTCACTGGGGATCTGAACATCCAGGGGGCAGTAGTCCTCTGGGATCTTTTTATCTAGATCAATGTCGGTGTTTTTGATCACTTCAAATGTGCCATGGTGAGGAAAAAGGGAACCTGCGTGGGTAAATATTTAACATTAGGTTAGAAAACAAGTGAGGTACTTAAGAACGATATGAGAGTCCTCCTCCTCACCAGCACTCCGGTAGCTGAGGTCTCCCAGAATTTTGTCTCCCACTTTGCGGAGTTTCCACTGAGAGCGAAGTCGCAGAAGCTCAGTGTTGAAATCCCGCTGCCTCCGGTTCTCCTGGTTCTCTGCAACTGACTTACTGAGCTTCTCTGCGCCTTTCAGGAGAAGCTGGGCTGCCGTGGCCAAGGATTTCTTTTTACTCATCAGCTGGAACACCTGGGGTGTCTGCAGAAAGGTGGCAAAACATTGTAAAAGAAATAAAATATCTGACATATCATCAGAGAGGAAGCACTGATATCTTTCAGAAATCTGTTCTGGTGCAGAGCATGAGGGATTTGTGCAAACAACTCTGCAGAGTGAGAGTCTTTACCTTGCCAGCTGTGGGATCCTGAGACACAGGATCTAAAGCCATGTACTTCTTCTCCTTCACCACGCTGAGGACGTCGTAGAGCACACACATCTCCGTCAGGGAACTGCGTAGATTGTTACGCACCGAGTCCCAAGGCCAGAGAGATGGCTGAAACTTCACTGTGCCTGTGAAAATAAACCATTCCAAATAATTAAAGAAGTTACATAAGCTGATAGGATTCAGTTTGTTTTGAATCACTTTTATATGTAGGGAGTTCAGATTTATTGTTAAGGAAATGTATTTATTTTATTGTTTATTAAAGAATAAAAAATACTTGACTGTCCCACATCATGGAAATTTCAGCAAATCAGAAATCTATTTTCTGTTATCTTTAATGTTACCTTCTTCTTCCTCCTGCTCCTGCTTGCCCCACTCTCGGTCCCTGGGCTCAATGTCAACCCCATTCTCCTCCGAGTCTGATCCCTGGCTGAAGTCGATCCTCTGAGCCAACTTTGCCAAGTTCTGGGACATGGATAATGGGGGGACATATGTCTCGAGTCCATCCAAGCCCACTTCCTGCACTTGTTTCTCACAGGAAGACTCAATGCTGATCCTCACGGCTGGACCACCAGACATGATGGCACGATGGCTGAACTGAGAAGAGGCAGAAACGTTTTTCAGATGGGTGGACTCTACAGTTTCTCCTATATAATCTGACATATTTTGTAAAGGCTGAAAAAAGTAGATTTAGGATTGGGATTGAAAAAGAAAAACATTGTTAAGTTTATTCCTGTATTTCAACAAATGTTTGGGATCCTCACTACTATCTTGCTACTATCTCATCTTTGTGCTTTGCTTCCAGTGACCCAGCTATAATTTTAAAGTGATCTTATATAAAACCAGTTCTATTTCCCAAGAAGAGGCTGTTTATTTGTTTTTTGTTTAGCCTTTTCCTTTAGTTGAACTTCATATTTTTGCTTTTTAGCACATTGTCCACAAGGTTCAAAAAACAAACAAAAATAAATAAATAATAAAAAATAAGAAGATGATGTTTAGACAAGTCAAAGTGTTGGTTTGGTTAGGGATATTATATTTTAACTCTTGCTAATTAAAATAGCTTCATTTAAATGCCTTCTCGTTAGCAACTAGCTTGTTTAGCTCGTTTTATCCTACTGCTCGTAAGCAGAATAAAAACAGAAAGCTAGAGTTCTCTGCTGTCTGCGTGACAACATAAAGTTTATTTGGAATCGATCTTACCTTTACGTATTTAAAAACGCAAAATAAAACGTCTATCCGCTGAAATTAATAGGATTCAGGAGCTTTTTGAGCCGCGCATCTTTCGTTGTAAACGTAAGAACCAGTGGGTTCGCTTCGTTTACACACACCGGACAGAGCCCTGCTCAGATCAAGCGGTGTTAAGGAAGTTTTTACAAATATGTCTCTTTATCTGCCACAAATTTTAGTTTTTTATGTTTTGTACATTGTAGACTGGTCAGAAGTTAACAAAAATAAAATTTTAAAATCCCGACAAGCTGTGTTTTTTATTTAGGGGACATCTATCACTATCTATTACTATCACTTCTAGCCGGTGATGAATAAAAGAAGCGAACCTAGTGTCACAGCCTAACAGACCCCAATTGTTTTTTTCTCTATCAATCACTATTAAAAAGTACACCAGAAGCTGGATGACATTTAAAAATATTTTTGATGTATATTTAAATTATTTATTTTTTGTTTTGTGTAATATTGGTAACAATATCTATATAAACACAAATGTTTAGGTAGGAACTGTAGGAACCAAATAATTTTATATGTACGGAATAGATACGGCGGGCAGTTCAAACTACCGGATGTGACGTTAAGAACGGTCGTTTTTTTTTCTCCCTACTTTGGCCTTTTCCTCTCAAAAAAGTTTCTGGTTTAAATTTCGCTTTGTGCTCATTATTTTAACTTAGTTTTTTCTTTAACGCTTTAAATGTCTCATTGGTTTGTGATTGTTCTTAAACCAAAGCGTGTCTGTGCACCTATTAAGATAAGCTAGCCGAAAATTAGCCCGAATTAGCCTCAAAAGCTTTTGAGAAATGTTCGTCTGTGGGAAAAATGAAGGGAAAAGTGTCGCGATTAAGACTGAGCCCCAACGAAGAGGCTCGGATCATTCGAGAGGAGCATGAAAGAAGGAGAAAACTACGAATACAACAGGTGATCAAGAGGTTCATTTAAAATCGTATCGCTAATTTGTGCTCAAATGGCGTTTTATTGCCACACAACACAAATCTGTTGATTTTGAGCACAGGTGCGGGAGCAACAGAGGTACATAGCACTGCAGATCCGTCGTAAGGTTGAGCAAAGACGGCAGCATGAGCTGCAACTGCTGGAGAAGGAACTGCGGGAGAACTGGGAGCGAGAACACAAGGAGAAACTCCAGACACTGGAGAGGTTATACCAAGAGAGTCTCCAGCTGGTCGGCCAGGGCCATAGGAGCGCCAAAGAAAATGTAATAATTCATCAGGAATAGTTTTCAGTCTGTTAGCATAGTTTATATCACCGATGGAGCATCGCCTCAAGATGTGATGTGTAACAGTATAAATCCTTAGAATTATGTGGCTCAATTCGTCTTAAATATGAACTTCATTAAAAATTCAAACTTGCATTAATTTCTTTATGGCTAATTAAAAAAATTCTTTCTTAAGGAACCTGACCTTGCAGCCATTGCTCAGAAAGAAGAGGAAAATCATGCCAAAGCAGAGGAGCGCTATCGAGAAGCACTAAAGGAGCTCAAAACACAAAAGATCAAAGATCATGAGAGGCAAAGCCAGTAAGAAATGATAAAAATAAGCTGTGTTCACGTTTGAATGAGTGAGCAAAACTGCTCTTTTGTTTCGTAGATCCATCAGTGCCAGGAAGAAGGCTCTACAGGTCGAAAAGGAACGATCAGCGAAAGTGGCCAGCCTTCCTCCACCTCCTCCAAACCCCATTCAGGTAATCAAATTATTTTCCCTAAACTTGATAACCAGGAATATATGGTTAATAATCACTCATCTCCAGAGTAACTGCTTACAAAACAAAACACTAGATTGTTTAGCTTCTCAGCCAAGATACCTGTCTCTTCCTATTCAAGCAGAACATTGATCTCAAAAAGCCACGTACAGTAAGGAGATGTGATCCGAGTGCCTTCGCTACCACATATTACCACATGACTGAGAGCACCATAGAGAAAGAGGCAGAAGCGATCCAGGTAAGATCTGTGATTTTGTCCAGATGTGGTTTGTCAGGATCTTTCATGCCAGATTTGTCTAATCTGGGGTTGGATGTGTAGTTTAATGCCCATGAGGAAGCTCAGCTGGAGGTGAGGAGGCTGCAGGACCTGCAGGAGGAGGAAAACAGGAGAAGAGAGGAGCAGCTGGAAAAGGCTCGTCTCAGAGGGAGGCAGGCTCTGAGGAGGGAGCATCTTGTGCAGGTACAAGTTACCTGACATTAAAACAGAACTAAAGCAGGTGTCTACAGATTAGCCATATTAGGACATATTATATTATTGTATTTACTATTTAGGGAGACTGAACTTTAATCTAAAATGTGCCATGGTTCCTTTTATCTATTTTGAGACATTTTTTAGCTGCTAAATGTTCAAATCCTCAACATCTTTCATCAGGTTGCTAAAGTGTCTTTCCCAGATGATGAATCTTTAAATAAAGTAGGTCCATTTCAGCATTTTGTTCCTGACCGGTTTCTTCCTGGTCTTCTTCAGGATCGTGAGCGTTTGCTGGTTGAGTTGGAGCACCTGCAGCAGACTGATCTGCTGAGGAGGAGACAGCAGGTGTCACAGATGCCGCCGCAAATCTTTCAGCCTCTCTATAAGAGGCAAGAGACAAGGGAGGACTTTCAGAGGGAGATGGAGTTTGCCTTCGAGGACATGTATACAGGAGAGAGACGTGAGGAGTTTTCTGTGTTCCATTTAGATGTGAAAATCACTTTTGTTCAACACAAGTTTACATATCGTGTTCTAATCGGGTCACGTGTGTCTCTTCTCAGGGGTTAAAGGTGACCTGGTGGTCCAGCTGGTTCCTGAACCTCTTCCAGTTCCTTCTGCCAGCAGCCATGACCAGGAGCTGGATGTTACTGTGGATGAAACCACCGTACCTGAAACAGAAAGTGTGCTAAATGACTCGGAACAAGAAGTTGGAAGCAGTGAGAAGGAAGCATCTCCTGAAGGTGAAGAAAAGCATCACATCAAAAAAAATTTAAATGAGATATTTTTTAAAAGAAAAAACTTTTAGCCATTGCACTGTTGGCTTTTCAAAATAAAACTTGTAATAATCTGAATACCTTTTTTAAAATTTGAAGCGGAGCCTTCAAAGCAGGCTCCTAGACGGGCTCTGAGGAAACTTCTGGATCGGATCAGGAGCCAGAGGGACGAGTGGATTAACAACGGCAGTTGTGACTCTGCAGCGGATTCACCGACCATCTTCACGGAGCAAATCCCAGACAGAGACACGACCATCGAATCAGGATCTTTACCCAGTGAAGAGAAAGACAAGCGGGCTCCCATCGAGGTCCGTGACTCCACCGTCCCTCCTCCAGGTCGAGCATTTACTGCCTTTTGTAGTGTTATCCTGTTTTTATAAAGCATTCTGTGAATGATGAAAGTAATTCTTGTATGTGAGCTTTTAAATCATCCACCAAAACTGGAGATTGATGTTTTGCATCCACGTGTTTGACTCAACCAGGTATGGAACCGATAAACCAGCCAGACCGTTTGCTCCCTGATCCTCTCGTCAGCACAATCCAAGGATTTGAAGAACAAAAGAAAAGAGTAAATACCTTTTTTTGAAGAATTTGGGGCCACGATTCAACACTAACACGAGATTTCTTTGGGGTATTGAAGCAGGCAACAGCCGTGTTTCCTATGTTATATATTTATTTATTTCTCAGGAGGAAGAGCTTGAGAGGGAGAAGCAGCAGCAGCTGTTCCTGCTGCAGGAGCTGGAGGAGCAGAAAGCCAAACTAGAGCAAATGCTGCTGGAAGCTCAGCAGGAGAGGGAGCGTCTGAAGGCGGCTGTGACTCGGGAAGCAGCGTTTAATCAACCTGAAGCACCTGTCGGGAACCAGGAAGTCTCTCCTGGTTCAACCACCGAGGTAGGCCCAGATACCCTCAGGATCAGAACTGATAGTTTGGATCAGGTGGTCTGATTTAGGCATTTTGAATTTAATGTTTGGGTGTTTTTTTATGTGCATGTTGAGTCGGTTCCTCCTGCTGGTGAGGATGACCACACCAGAAGAATCAGAGAATATCAACAACGGCTGCTGGAACAGAACAGGTATGAAACGTCTCATCCCGCCTCTTCACACAGACGTCATCTAAACCTCAGAAACTGAATGATTCTGGTTGAATTATTTTTAAGAGTTCACCAGAGATCAGTGGAAGTGGCTCGTCAGCGTCTGGAAGAATACCAGCGAGCTCTACAAATTCGCCACAACATGAGCAGCAGATCTTTTCTCCCAGGCATCATTCAGCCGCCTCTGCGTGGCTTTAACCTTCCAGCTCCTCTTCACCTCCACACTACACCTGCAGGGCCTCCAAACGCTCAGAATCAACCACAGATCTTTACGGACGTTACCACGAGAGACTCTGAAACGCCGCGCTCATCTCCCCGTCCTGCTTTCAGTGGCTCCAAGTCGCTGTTAGACGAATCTGCTTCAAACACCATGAAGATGCAGAGGTCTGATGTCAGTGATCAGCTGACTGACAGCATAATGAAGAGAGTAACAGAACATTTACCAGAGAGACTGAGAGCATCTCCTGTTTCTAAAGAGCAGCTGTTCACAGCGCACGACTCAACCAGCTCCCAGTCGACCTCTGATCAGGTCCGAACCTCAAGCCCGAGCTTCTCCAGCGGTGCTCCTCTTGATCCGGGTTTGCAGCCCGTGTCTCTGTTCTCCAGGGAGGATGGTATGGAGAGGCAGAAACAAGAGCTGCAGGAGGCCCAGAGACGAATGGTGGAACAGAGGGAAGCAGTGGTGCAGCAGCAGAGGCTGCAAGAAGAAGAGAGACGGAGAACGATGGTAGAGATGGAGCAGATGAGGAGACAAAGAGAGACACTGCAGGCTTTGATTAAGACGGATGAACAGGTATGCATCCAGAGCTCATTCAAATGTTTTGGCTATCGTCCAACATCCTGGTGTATCTTCTCACCTACAGCATGTGTCAGACCCTCCCAGTGAAAGGTTGCAGTCAGAGGAGGTTGGTCAAAACCGACTCCGGTTGCTTGCCTCCCTGCTGAGGACCATCGAGGAGTCCAACGGGGGAAGTTTATCACACTTGGAGGAACCTGCAGACACGGACGACCCGTCACAACAAACACAGCTGGGCCCTGGTGAGAAACAAGATGGACGTGTCGGTTTCAGATTTAGGGATCTTCTCTAAATAATTTTAATAACAGACAAAAGTTAAATATGTTTTTATTTGTAGTTCAGTGCGGCGTTCCTCTAGGACCTCCTCGGATTTCAGATTTCCCATCAGGACTTTTTCATCCTCCTCGAGCCCTCAAGCCCCCCGTGACACGGATGAAATTGGGCTTCAACGGAATGACGGAACCACACGAGCTCAGCATCATTCAGGAGGTGGAGACTCCCATCGACACAAGTCAAGTCGCAGGTCTGACGAGTCCTAAAGAGCATCCTGAACTCAGACCATAGAGACGATGTCCAACGATGTCTCTGTAATCTCCAGGCCCTGAAGATGTGAACATTTGTTCATGCACAGCAGATCCAAGTCTGCAGGACGAGTCGGTATCATTCGTGTCATCTGACGAGACGCCGTCTGTGTGCAGCAGCGGACAACGGGCAGCTGAGAGACGAGTCGCCTCAGAGACATTCAGCCATCTTGTCTGGAGAGAAAGACTCCTATCAGGGGCGGGATCACCTCCTGGAGCTTCGGACTCTGGTATGTTAGTGAAAATGGTAGATAAGTTATAAGAATGTACAGTAGTTGGGATAACACTTCCTGTTTTTGTAGTTTCCATCCTGAAAACGATGTCGCCGCTTTCTTCTGATTCTGGAAGAGGAGCGGATTTTTCTGGTCCTGCAAACACCAGCTACAGATCTCCCACAGAGGTAACAACACATTATTTTTTCCTGTCCAGCGATGGTGCTAGCAAGCAGATGAATTTTACTGCACATTTTATTTTTATCTACATTTAAATCCCCTCTGAGGTTCACAAGCTGTGGATCAATGATGAAAAGTAGCCAAATCTGAGTCTGAGAGCTCAGCAGCCTGAGCCTCGGCCTGTGATTATGCCTGAGAAGCTTTGTGTGTGTGTGTGTGTGTGTGTGTGTGTGTGTGTGCGTGTGTGTGCGTGCGTGCGTTTGTGTGTACGTGTGTGTTGGTCTGTCTCTTTGTTTCTGAGCGATGATGTGAAACTTCTGACCCTGAAATGTATTTAATAAAAATACATTTCATGATGGTTTCTACACTTGAACTGAGCTCAGCGAGTCTGTTTGTAATAATAAGGTTTTAATCTGAAAACGGATGATTTATTACAGATTAATGTCATTGAGATGATGTCATCTCTCTTGTAGAAACAAATTAAATACAGAAGCTCTTGATTGTTTTTGTTTAATCACGCATGTTCTGTTTCTGCTGTCGTCCACTTAAAAACACAGAGCGAGTACATTTCCCTTGGACTTGTTTGTTTATTGTAAAACGTGTGTGTGTGTGTGTGTGTGTGTCAGCCTCTCGGCAGTTCTCCACGGTCAGAGTGCCTCTCCACCACCATTTCCAGCGGCAGCTACGTCACCACCGACCCCGAGCGAAACGTGAACACTGGTGCGTAACCTCGCCTTCAAACTGAATCTTAAGCTTGATATTTAATAAATAACATTCTGCAGTTAAATAATGTAAGAATCGCTCCCTAAAGGCTCACTGAGTATTCTTCTTTCTGTTTTAATAGATAAACATTTGTCCTTCAAGCAAAGAAGTGGAGCAGATTCAAGCTCTTCTCCACCAGGTCCAACTCTGAGTACAGAGGAGAACTCTCCAGCAGGCCGTTCTGCTTTGTCTGCTGTGTTTAATGACCGCAGCATTCAGAGTATCATTGATAAATACACCAGGGAGCTGGATGTGTCCCTCAGTGCTGCAGGAACTGCAGCAGGTACATATTCTTCACGCTGGCCTTCCAATCTGACTCGGTGAAAGCCCCATTCATAGTTGACACGATTCTTTTGTTTACTTTTTTTGTTCCAGGGAGAAGGACGGAGGATGAAATCTCAACAGGTCATCTGTCTCTTCTGTCTCGCTCTGCAGGAACTCAGAGTGTCCTGGTCAGTTTCTCAGACTTTCATAAGCTAACCCAGAAATATATTATACCTAAATACTTTAAGGTCAACTGAATAAGTACACAAACAATATCACACAAACGTATTTAAGTAAATAACTTGAATTAAAAAGTATTGAATTGTGAGTTTGATAAGTATTGCACATAATAACAGTAGTAGTAGTAAGTATTGCACATGTATTGGAAGGTAATGACAGATGACAGAAACCTCCTATAGCAAGAATTTGTGAAGTTGTGTAATTTTTAAGCAAAGAGAGTTGGAATAATATTAATCATTTTATTCCAGATGACTAAATGAGTCAAAATGACTGTTTTCTATTAAATCTAGACATTATTTTAATAACAAATATATTAATTAAGGGTAATTTTGATTTTTATACCAAAGTTTTGTCACATTTACTTTCAAAATCCATTAGGAGTGTTTATTGGCTAGAATCTAACGATATATGCTGGGATACTAAAAGCCAGACGATTGCAATTTTTCATTTAAATCTTATTGCAAGATCTCCTTGCCGCCACCTAGCAGTCAGAGATTGAATTGCACCACACAAAAGAAATACAGTAAATGTTTGCATGTAAATTGTCAATAAAAACTGATGCACGGCTTTTAAATATCGGTTCAGTATCATAACACAGAAAATTGTGATATTTTAGTGTATTGATATTTTCTTACATCCCTAAAATCTTTAAAGTGAGAAAAGGTGAATGAGATAGACTAGTTGAATTGTTCACATTAAAAACAGCAGTTATAAATTATCATAGCAAAGTTAGGAGTCGGTACGGTGGGTCGTAAATGATTTAAATATGAAAACATCCCTAAACCTGAAGGATTCCTCGCTTGTGGTGTTTTTCCAGGAGCACTTTCCAGCTGAAGCCTCGTCTCTGACTGAAGATCACGCGCAGGACTCTTTCCGACCTTTGACTGGCCATCTGAACGACCAGTCATCCTGTCTGGCTGCTGATCAGAGGGAGTCGGCCCTGGAGCAGCTGGTCGGTCAGCCATCAGCTCACTCTTCAGTAATCGATCACCTGCCAGGAACTTCTGCCTCTCCGAGCTTTGATCACGGCGGATGGGACTCCACTCTGAGTCGAATGATCGGCCGGCTTTCCCACCTCTCCAGCTCCCATTGGCTGAGTCCCGGGCAGGATTTTACTGCTGGTCAGCTGATGGGTCAAATGTTGGCCGAGTCATCGTCGTTGTTGGAGGAGAGTCGAATGAGACCGCTGGCTGAGGAGCTGGATGAGTCCGCTGACCAGCACAATGGAAGCTCAGGTAAAAATACTGTGAGGAAACTCAAACGGTCACTTAGGGTCTGTTTGTGAGCATCAAACTCAAATATTTCACTTTTAGAGTTTATTTCTATCACTTTTTTTAAATTTTTTATACTTCATTGTTTAGTTTAAAAGTCAAATCTTTTATCCAAGAGCTCCTAAAATACTTGAAAACATCCCCAAAAGTCTCATTATGTTGAAGTTTGACACAAACTCAGCTGCTGTTTGCAGGTGAAGAACATCCCATGGCTGTCTGTGTTTCCACAGAGGAGGGGGTTCCGTCACCTGGAGAAGCCTCATCTCACAGTACACCTGTTCCAGATGTGAATCAACATCTGCCGGACCAAACCAGTCCAGGGAACAGGGCTGAAGAAGGTGAGGAGGAAAAACAAATGTTAAGCAAAAGATGCTTCTGGAATCAGTTAAAAGCATAAATGTTGATGTTTAAATCATAAAAGTAACGAAGTTTGATGACGAGTTGAGAGAAATAACAACTTCCACCATCTGTTTCTCAGATTCGTTTCACCCGCTGCCCGCTGAAATCACCCACAACGAAACGGCTGACCCCTCCACGACCTTTCATTTTCCTGAACACAATTTGTCGGACATTCCCGAAGGACGTCCCAGCCAACACGACGTTTCCACGCCTTCTGTAGACGCTTGCTCGTCTCCTGAGCAGCTGCGAACTGAGGATCCGAACGGTTGCGCAGCTTCCTCTTCCTTACACGGATCCTTCTCCCAGCTCGTCATCTCTGAGCACCACCCTCAGGACTCCGTTCTCATGGTGTCCCCTAATTTGAAGACTAATGTTGAGCAAAATTCTTGCACCCGGTCAAATTTAACCACGCGTGGTGATGCACCACATCTGGAGACGCCACTGTCAGTGGCAGTTACATTGGGTGAAAATGAAAACTGTGGGGATTCTCCTGCTTCAGATGAGATATTGGTATTCTTTATTCTTTAGCTGATCAGAAATACATAAAAAGTGTGATGTTGCATTGCTCACTCACTTTTTTAATCCTGTTTTTTCAGAAATCAGCCAGTGAGAGAGGGATCCTTGAGCAGTCAGAGATAACGTTAGCAAGTCTGACAGACACCACGCTACAGGACGAGGAAACAACATTCACCGAGGAGGAAGAGAACTCATCAGAGGAAACCAGGACGGATAATCACGAAGGCCAAGAGATGATGGTATATGTACCAGAGTGCTATGATTTATGTTCAGCATATGCTCTTTTTGATTGTAGGTTGATTTATGATTCTTGTAACGATCTTTTGTCCACTAGGGGCTTCAATCTACATCGTTACACGAGGAAACTCCTGCTGAGGACTGTCAGACACTTCCTGGTACAATCACAGAAGCTGGAAACTAAACTATGCTTTTTTTTTTCCTGTGAGTAATAAAGATGTTCACTTCTCCCGTCTCGTTTTCAGTGACTGTCCTGGAGTTTCAGTGGGGTCCTAGTGAAGACTTGCAGGACGTCTTCCAGCAGAGACGTGCTGCTCTCCTTCAGAGATCCAATCGCAGGGTGGAGGAAATCAAAGCCAAAGGTGCTTGTGCCAAGAGCCAGCCTGAGAGGCGAGCTCCATTTAAAGGAAGCAGGTCGGCGAAAGCCAGTCGTGGTCTTCCTGTCACCTGTGAGGCCAAAACTACACCAGAGCCTCAGCAAAAGACCGAAAACCAGGCAAAGACACATGTTCAACCTCAAGGTACTCTAGGTTGTGGACTGCTGTGAAGACTACATGACTTCTTTTTTTTAGGTAACAAAAATTAATTTGCAGGTTTTGTTTAATTTGCATGTATTTTTTCCCTCAAAAACGCAGATAAGGTGAAGATCTGCTCACCCGAGCAAAGGAAACGTAATCTTTCTGAGATGCACAAAAGAACTCAGAGGTACCGTTTGGGTCATTTCACTTCTACTCAGTCCACTCAGGAGGATTCATCTAGACTTTTCTCTGCAGACTTTATGATCAGCTGGAGGAGGTGAAGCAGCAGAAAACCATCAGGAGCAGACAAGAGGATTATGCCAAAAACAGGATGAAGGCAAAGGAGTTCCACAAGGTAATATTTATTTATTTAAAAAAAGAAAAATTCCATCCTGTTGGAGTGCTGCAGTGTCTGAACATTTGCCCTGACGATGAATTTTTCCCTCCACAGAAAACGTTACAGAAGCTCCGTGCCCAGCAGACTCGACAGTGACATTAAATCATCTTCGTCTGATCTTAAATTAGTGTTTTAATTTAATTTATTTGAGTTTAGTTTTTTTAAATCAATAAACTGTATTGGAACAGTTTGCTCTGAAAGTTAATATTTTATTTGCAAAACATTCACATTTAGATCATAATGTTGAATTCAAGATTATAAAAATCAACTTAAAAATCAGAACATTCATTAGGACACACGTAAAAATGGTATTTGTGCTTCCAGCTCAGAACTGTTCCACAATCAGGGATAAGTTTATATTTAGCTTTGGTGTTAGCAGCCCAGTAAAGACTGAAATCTACACGATTCCTCTTCTCACACGAAAGCCACAGCAGACGGGTGGAACCTGCTGCTGTTCTCACAGTTTGGAGAAAACCACCGTTTTTGGACTCTTCTTCTCCATGGCAGCCTGAGCTGATTTCATCACATCTTCAGTCTGAAGCATGCTCATGTTCCATGTGGCCTGGAAAAGTGTCAACAGAGTCATCAAAGGCTTCATCTTTAGCACAAAGAACTAAATATTGACCTGACAGGGATAGCAATTTTTTGATTTTTTTGCACCTACAAAGTATATCCTGGTAGCTTAATGTTAATAACCAATGTAAATTAATCTAATATGTCCTCACCATGTAGTGCAGTCCCTCGGCCACGCTGTGATCTCTGGAATAGACCAGGTGTACTTTGGTTCCCTGCACAGCCACAGGGCTGCGACCTGCGATCTGTCCCGCCATCTCCAGGGCTCCGGCCATCATGGTCTCTTTATCTGCAAACACACGGCTGCAGGGGAGGAAAAAAATAATTATGCTGTAGTTTGCAAGTTTTAGGAGTTTTCCTGTAATCTTTAATTGAAATGATCAACTTCCCTTAAGGTCTTTGCATGGTTTGTTGGACTTCTGCAGCCTTTTCTCAAAATTTTCGATCCAGTTTAATTTAAACGTAAACTTTGAGCCAACTTTTAATCACACAGTACTTCATCAGACTTGAATAACAACTGCAGTCCGTTTTGGTCCGTATGTGTGATCCTGCCAGTAATCAGGGAAGTGTTTTTACCTGACCAGTCCGCTGCTCTTGGCTTCATCTGCAAACATCTTCCTGGCCGTCAGAGCCAACTCGTTCACCAGACTAAAAACCAAGAGATGATTACAACAAACATGGATTTCAATAGAAAATAGCAACAATAAGACAGTAACCCCAGTTTGTTAAAATGTCATTTTTACCTTCGACTGCCTATGACTTTAGGAAGTCTCTGCAGAGTTCCGACATCTGCTGCAAGTCCAATATCAACTTCCTGAAGAGCCAAAATAGACAAACCCAGCGCTATGGAAACATCTTTAGATACATTTATCCTAGTTTCAAAATGATCCCAAAAATCAGCCAAACACACCTTAACCTGAAACCAGGCGTCCTGGGTGCAGAGGCGAATGTCACAAGCCGTAATCAGGTCAACACCTGATAAAAAAAACATTATTGAACTAGTCTCTTGAAGATTAATCACACTAAAAAACACGAATTAAATTTCCTTCTACTCCTCAAATCAAATTTATGAAACTTTAATCTCAATCAGGGTAAATGTGTGTTTTCTATCTTAAAATTAGTGACTCAAAAAGAAGAACAGTGGTTAAATCTGTTTAGGTAAGGTAAACCGTTGAATCCAATAGAAAGGTAGTTTCAGCAAGTCTGTCTCTGTTCTAGTATTTTGTCTAAAGATCCTTCTTGGTGAAAGTCAAATGAAAATTGATGTCCTACCTCCTCCAATACAGGCGCCATGAACAGCCACCACTACAGGCTTCGGACACTACAAGAAGATCAGAATAATTTTACCAACATGCATCATTATTTGTTTAGTCCTTCATGTGAGGAGGAGCTCTGACCTTCTCTATGACGGAGAATGTTTCTTGATATTTGCTGATTGTTTTTCTGAGGTTCCAGGAGATTCTCGCAACGTCGTCGCCTTTAGGCTGGAGGATATCGGTGGCCATGTCCATCAAGTCGATACCTGGACAGCAACAGAGCAGAAGGAATAAACAACTTCGCTGATGAAGCTGTGGCTTTAGGAGTGACCCAAAACACACCAGCTGTAAACATCTTTCCTGCTCCCGACACGACCACCACTCTGCAGTCTTGGTCTTCGGCGATCTCATTAAAACACTCCACCATCTCACTGAAAAATAAGAACACAAACATGTGAGGGCTGCTTCAGCTATGGATGCGTTTCAGTTAAATAAAATCAATGATTGATTAAAAATGTGATACTTTGTTATTAAAATGATCTAAATTTAGATGCTTGAAACAAACAGAAATTACCTTAAAGCAGAACTCTGGAGCGTTACCCTTTTTGGAAATATGATTTTTTTAGAAATCCGTAAAAGGGATAGTCTTTCCCTGTTCTGTGATGTAGGTGATATCTATGAATTTTGTTTTTTTGCTAAGCCCACCTGTCCCATAGACTCCCATGCAGTTTGAATTGAATAGCGTTTGACATCTGGGCAGCAGTAGCTCAGGAGGTAGAGCGGGTTGTCCAGTAATCGGAAGGTTGCAGGTTCGATCCCGGCTCCGGCCAGAGAATGCTGCTGTGTGTCCTTGGGCAAGACACTTAACCCGCCTTGCCTGCTGGTGGTGGTCGGAGGGACTGGTGGCGCCAGTGCTCGGCAGCCTCGCCTCTGTCAGTGCGCCCCAGGGCAGCTGTAGCTACGTTGTAGCTCATCCCCACCAGCGTGTGAATGGGTGGATGACTGATTGTGTTGTGAAGCGCCTTGGGGGGTTGTAGAACCCTAAGAAGGCGCTATACAAATACAGGCCATTTACCATCTGCTGTAAATCACAGAGTGTGGCAAATCATGGAGTGCTGCTACAACCACCTTCAGAGCCACAAAAATACAGATTGCCTGCTGCTACTCAGCATGTGAATGTGTGTGGGTGAATGACTGGCTGTCTTGTAAAGTGCCTTGGGGGGTTGTAGAACCCAGAAGGCGCTATTTAAGTACAGGCCATTTACTCAAACACACAAAGGAATAGCCCACGGGCTAAATGAACGAGAGTCGTTTCTTTCAGCTGTATCATGGAAGCAGGGGGAGGGGCTTAAAGTTGCAATACATTTTTCCAGCCTCTAGGTGGTGCCCTCTGATAAAAAAAACTGGAGTTCTGCTTTGATTTAGCATTTTAACCAACTTGTCTGCACCACCTCCTACTGTATTAATTGCATACAAGCTCTAATCCTAGAAATAAATACGTAATATGTGCTTGTAACTGGCAGTGTGTCTTTATGAGAGCTATGTAGATAAAATAAATTTAAAAGGTTTTAAGAAAATTTGTGTTTCCTCAAGAAAATTATCATAAAAACAAATTACGATCTTTACCTGAAGAAAAAGTACCCGAAAAGCACAGCAAAAACACAAAATTTGCATATTTAATACTATAAAGATTCCTACCTCCAGAAAGCTTTGTTCATGGCGTTTCGCTTCTCAGGTCGGTGAAGTTCGACATGTGTGATGGACTCTGCTGGGCGACTGATGGCCAGGGTCGTGTATGGAGATGTGGGTCCATCTGAAGATGACATGTTCCTGATCAAAGCCTGAGCAGGCAGCCACAACCTCCTGTCTGAAAAGGGATAAAACACAGAAAACAACGTTAGGTCACTTTTCTACTCACGTTCAAAAGCTAACCTGCTTTAGGGTGGGTTGTAATGAATAACCAGCATCGTCACCAAATGCTGCAGAATTATTGTGTTAAAAGTGCCTGATTACATTATGATGCCAATTATCATAAAAAATATCCAAAACAGTGATAAACCAATTGACAGTCAAATATACACTGTATGATTATTGGTCTCATTATTTTATTATGTTAAGCATAAGTTCTCATTTTAGACTGTTTTAAAAATGACTAAAGAACAAAAGATAACAGAATAAAAACTAAAACATTTAACACACGAATAAACTAAGACTTTATTCAAGAACAAACATGAAAACAAATATTTCTCTATGACACAAATAGTTTAATATCTCCAGTTAGTTGAGTACTTATACTTAATATTTTTGACTACAGTTATTAATCTGGACATTTATCAAATAAAATGTGGGGTTCTCACATCTTGGTCCAAATCAAATTCAGCCCTTTCAAGGTGAGTTTTCAAGATTTCCCAGCACCTCACGTTGGTCATAGATGAATATTACATCTATGATCACAACTGTTATTTTATTTTCCATCAAGTAAATCTTAATACACTACAACCAATTACAGTTAGTACCTTTAAAAATCTTAAAACATTTTAAAAGAATTTCAATCAGCTGTAAGAACCATGCATGCAAACAGGGACTTCTTTGTGAAATAAACGTCTTAAAGGTAGATCCATGCTGTGACCTTTGCTGACACGATAGATAATCAGGATATTTATGCTACAACCTCAGTCAAAAGTAAATAGAAATACGTTAAAAGGCACGATATATTTCATATTGACCTTTCACCTACAAACCTCTCCATGCTTTGTTTACTTCGGTTGATTTAAGGTTTATCTACAAACAAGGTCGAGCTAAGACCAAAGACTGTATATAAGACTGGTGACAAACATCTAAACACACGTGCACTTCCTGTGACACAAAACAAAACATTTGACCTAAATAAAAAAACACACACTCACACAAAACAAGTAAATCTGTTACACTTACATTGGGGGAGAGCTGACCTGATAATGACTGACAACATCGCCCTTTGAACGCTGCAGAGTCGGGAAGCTTTGGTGAGCGGTTAAACCAAAGCAAACAGGCAAATGATTCAACTTCACCTGCTAAAAACAACCAGTCTAGCTAGCTAACCCTAACTAGTTACCAACGGTTGGCTTACCAAAACTCTTCACTCCTTCAATCGTTAGCCTCCAACTTACAGAAAGATAGGTCGGCCGCTTTTACCTAAACCTACATGAAATAAGAAGAACGTTTAAAACAAAAAATGCCAATAAACTTTAAAATTTCGCTCTCCTGATTAGCTTAGCTTCTCGAAATTGGTTCTACGGTAGCCGACTAGGCTCAAACGCTCCAGTGACGTACAGAAAAACTGGACGATTCCATTTAAATTATTTTACTACTACTACTACAAATAATAATAATAATTATTATTTACAGTAGCCTAGGTTTGTAATGAATACATATATTGTCTATTACAAGCATTTCATTGTAATCTAGTTTAAAAACAGTACTATAAACTAAAGGTTATTCTTTCTGAGGTTTTAATGTCCTTTTCATCACTTTTTACTTTACAATTTGAAATTCTTTTGAGTCAAAGTGCATTCTCTCTTCTGGGACACAATCTGCTGTTTTCATTTCTTTATTTGACAGCAGTCTTAATTGTTTTTTGTTCCACGACATTTTAAGTGTGGCTGCTTGAGGGCTTGTAGATTTCAATTTTAAATCACTAAACTTTTCATATACGTGCACTGAATGTTGACACTCTCTTTTTAAAAAAAAAATATATATACTCAAATGGGCAGATTTTTGCTAGGTGACCACAACAGAGAACAGAAAAGTCCAAGTCTAGCTATAAACATGTATCTTCTTTAAGTTATGCAGAAAGTAATCAAGTGCAGAACCAAATAAACAGAAACTTACAAACATATCTGTTTTAGAATGAAGTTAAAAGACAAAAACCTCCTGTGTAACCACTATGACACTGTTAATTTCAAACCAATTGCACCATTACTGGTGTACCTTGTTTGACAAACTGGTCCATTTAGATGACCCATAAATAAGCAGGCCACATTCTGTTACACGGTAAACATAAACAAGGGGTGGAAAGTGGAAAAGTGTCAACGGAGTCAAAGGCTTCAGGGGTGTTATATTGGTCAGTGTGTCTCTGAAGCAAAATATGGCTGGAGTGCACAACATCACAGAGCTACAACACAGACATGTTGGACGTCTGGACGACAGCAGGAGATGGAGGACTCCCATTCAGGAGATCCGGGTTTAAATAGGAACACGACTCTGAGAAGAAGTACACCAGATACACTCAGCTGGCTCCACCGGGACCCTCAACCTTTTCTCTGTTAGCTAATTAAAGACATTTAATGATGATACTTCATCTTGTCCTCAATTTTGCACCCTATTACAGTCGTCTTGGTGGCTTGAGGAGGCGTAATTTAAATGGGTCAAGCAGAAGATGAAAGTTGGTCATGACAAATCCAGATCCAGCCGATAAAAGAGTTGTGATTCTGGCACTAAAAACTTTTAAAGGGGACAAATTATGCAAAACTCACCTTTTGCATCTGTTTGTGCTACCATGTTTGTCTCTGCCTCTGTAAACACTCCAAAGGTGAAAAAAACCTCATCCATCCGTTTTTCCGTCAATGTTTAGTTTTAGGAATTATGTGCCTACAACAAGCCATTTCAAAATGTTCCTTTGTGATGTCACAAACGGGAAAATTAGACACCTCTCACATGCAAAAGAGAGCTTCTGCTGGAGGAGCAGCCGCTCTCCTCCCTTGTCAGATATTAGAGCTTCTCAGGTTATAGCAGCCAATCGGGGAGGGGGCGTGGAGAAGGGCGTGGCCAGCTCCAGCTTGTTTTCTTAAAGTGACACAGCCCTGAAACATCTCATTCTGGAAGGTACTAAAAATGTCAAGAATAAAACTGAAAAAATTGCTTTATGTGAGAGGGTTTTTGTGCAAAGAATCTCATGACCATATTTTGTTTAGACCAGGGTTTCTCAATCCTGGTCCTCAGCGCCCCCCTGCCCTGTATGTTTTCCATGTCTCTGCTGGACAACCCTGGACAGGTTGCCAGTCAAACCTGGTACAAAATTATCTTATTTTTATTTAAAATTAGTTCAGAATAGTCAAAAAAAAAAAAAACTTATCAGCTCTTAAATGATTTAAAAGCTTGTCCAAATGAGTCTAAGTCAGGTGTGAAAACTCAACAAGGAAACAAACTACATTTATTCTAATGAGCTCAAATCTGTCCAAAACAAAGTCCAATAATGGTTCTGATCCATTTTCTAAACATAAACGATATGATGGGGTGGCCCACATACAGTTTAATTAAAATTTTATTTAGTTCAAGTCCTATTTAATCCATCCAACAAGGTCAAAATCTAGTCTGATTTATTCAAGAGACCTTAGGTTATAGCTCTTAAATCAGTATTCTTTGAGAGATTTGTGATTTTTTTTAAGGATCTCAAACAAAAACATGACTTTAATGTACAACATATTTTCATCATGAGGTTTCAGTAGCTGTTCCAGATTGCTATTTTTCTCACCTGTGGCTATTAAACTGTAAATGTTTTAGTAGCAGTTTTAAGTCTTTGTTTCTGATTTTATTTTATCTTAAAAATCAATTAACATCATTATGAGATCAAATATAAAATGAGAGAAAATCCTCAAAATGACTAATAAAAATCCATCTCCAATCCTTCTTGGAGTTAGTTATTAACCTGATGAGGAAGATTTCCTCTCAAAATCAAAAGTCTGAGTAATAAGATGAATAAAAATAAGAATGATTTTATTCATTCAATATATAAAACGTCACTAAAATAGAAAAGATTTGATCATAAATAAAAATGAATAAAATATTAAATTAATACAAATATTTACAGAAACAGAAAAACTAAAAACGTTTTGGCATAAAAAATACATTTAATGTCAGAGATTTGTTTATCGAACCTGTTTGTGAATCAATGAAATCAAAGGTAAAAACTGAGGTAGACATGCAACAGAACAAATATGTTCAAGAGGTAAAACAGGACTTTGTCTGGTTCCTGCTCCGAGGTTGATCCGACGTCTCAGACAGTTCAGATGGAGTCCAGGTAAGTGTTGAGGATTTGATCACAGTCAAAGTTTTCTAACTGATCTGAAGAGATGCCTCTCATCGACTTGGCTGCCCATTCAGGATGGGTTCTGAGCTCGAGGATGGTTCTGACCGGCGTTTTCTGGAGGATATAAGAGTCGAACGAGGTCCCACGGAGGAAGGGCTGCATCTTAAAACAGTCCAGATTACGAAGGCGGTTTACTGGACTCTTGCATAGAAGCTGAATCAGTGAAGAGTTAAGAAGTTTTTTTAGTTGCTTTAAATGTAAACATTAGAACTGACATTTGTTTCTGTGTAAAAATGTATATCTTAAGCACATTAGACCATTTCCTGAATGGCCTTTGTTTGGAGAAATAGAGTTTAGGTCCAACAGGACTGATCGGCTATTGGCTGGTCTGATTATAGCCAAGACCAAAGTGTGCTGTTGTCGTCTTCAAACATATAATTCATGATATTTTTTAAATACATTCGGTCACGCTGAGTTTCACATGCATGCAGAACGTGAAAATAGTCTTCTACCCCTATTTCCTGAATTGGCCACTGAAAAAAAATATATGGAGAAACACTCAGGTCAGAAAAAACAACACACAAAGGAGCTGTTTTAGGACCGGAGCTTGGCCTTGTCTGCTTTCAGACTAGCTGTTAGCTCATCAGTCCCATTGGATGTAAACCTTTTCTTTTTAAATAAATGCAGTTCATGAAGCTATCTCATAATTATTTGTGACTTTTACACAGACAAATAGATCAAAATGTTCCAAAAAGTCTCTTTCAACATTTACTGACCTCAGTGAGCAGTAAGGTGAGAGCAGAGCTGAAGGTCTTTGGAAGAGCAAAAGGAAAATCACTGACCTTCTTCAACATGCTGATGTGGTCTGACTCTGCAGCTACAGGAAACTGCATAATAAATAATATGGTATTTAACAACCATATAATAAATAAAATGGTGTAGAAATTGACCAATAATCAGCATTTTATTGCACGTAAACCCAAGAAATGTTACCTCTCCTGTCACCAAGGAGAACAACAGAACACCAAGAGACCACCAGTCTGCAGCATGGTTGTATGGACCTCCACTCAACACTTCAGGAGCTGTTCATGCAAAACAGGGAAAAACAAATGCAATGTTGATGAAATAATTCAAAGTGAAAGCTGTCAATATTCTAAAAAAATCAACACAAAAAAGTGAGGAAATGTTGCTTTTATATCATTTCTGCATTGACTGAGATGCACATGTGGCTCTGATTATGAAGATCTGATTAAAAGCGTCAAATAAAAAATGACCAAAGCACAAAACGAACCACTAGGAAGGAGAATACTCTGGTGGGGAAATGAATTTAATTTCCAGAGATCTTACCCATGTACTGAATCGTTCCACAGATCGTGAATGCTCGTCCTCCTCGTTTCAGACGACGCGAGAGTCCAAAATCAGACAGACGGAGGTGACCTGAATCAAACAAAAAGTTTGAAGCAATTCATTTTAGAAAAAAATGTTTATGAAATTTGATTTTCATATTTGATTTTTATGATTTTCTTGTCAAATCTTGCTGTGAATATGATTCAGAGACCAGCCTTACCTTGATCACTCAACAAAATGTTCTCCATCTTCAAAAAGCAAAAACAGATAACTGATCACCAAAAACGTGAAAAAAATTCCTTTAAATTCCAGATGTAAAGAAAATACCTTTATATCTCTGTGAATGATTCCCAAGTTGTGCAGAAATCCTGGAAAAGCAACATCAAACAGTAAAAACAGAGAAAATGAGGCATTTCTATCTGCTGTGGATTTCAGTCACACACCCAGTGCAAGGCCCAGCTCTGCAGCAAAGAGCCGAACCTCATCTTCATCAAACCGACCCTTCAGTAACCAATAAGTGTACAGGTCTCCAGCGCTGCAGTAATCAAACACTGTGGAGGAAACCAGTTTATGAGATCAAACAGGTTAGGAGAACAGTTTGAAATCAAACTTCTGAAAGAAACAAACAGGAGTTTTCACCCAGAACCTTCAGTAGATGGCAGCAAAGGGTGTTTTGTTCACTCACTGATGAAGAGGTGCTGCTGTGTTTGCCAACAGTCCTGCAGGCTGAGGATAAATGGATGCTTGAGCCGCTGCTGCAACACAACAACCACAGCCAAACACACCGAGTCAATGTAGGAGCAAAAATCGTGCATCCAATTTAATAAAGTCACTGTGAAGTTAATAAAACGATGCAGTTGCAGATTTATCGTAAAATAAAACACAAAAAATGCCCATTTCTGATTTTGACTCACCTATCAACGTTAAATAGAGATCTAAAATGTGTTTTGGGTCAAAAATGTAGTTTGTACCTTTTCTTTGACTTAATTGATTTCTTATTCCATGCTACTTCTTTTAGTCATTTGAGTTCCTGAAATCTCTTTAAACATTTAGAAATTTGGCAAACCTCTGTTTAGCAGAATATGATCTCTGTTGCTGTCAGAGGTGACTTTTTGCTCTAAAATGATAAATACTGTGCTTGATTTTCACAGATTAACTTAACTAGTTTGATCAACTTGAACCCAAATCACTTTTAGACATCAATTCTCAACAAATGAAGTGAATTTTAATGTCATAAATGTTGAGTTTACTTATTTTTTCATTATTTACTCTCAGAAAAGTAATCAAACTACCTGAATGATGACTTCTTCTTTTGTTTGCTCCAAAACTCCATATTTCAAGACCTCTGATTTAGGTAGAACCTATTCACACAAATATGTTACCAAACTACTAATGCATCATGATAGTTTTAATATTTGTTAAACTGACCTTAAGAGCAAAAATCTTCTCTTTACAAACGTCCCTGACCTTCAGTATGTGACCATGTGACCCCTTAGCGATGAAGCTGAGGATCTGTGATCAGAAGTGAAGTCATGTGTCTGTGTCCACAGCAACATCAGTGGTTTAAAGCTCCATTTAACTAGGTTAAAATACCTGGAAATGCTCCCGGGCCAGTAACTCTGGGAACTCTGGGAGAAAGGATGAGCTGAAAGTTGAAGGAATCTTCTCTGAATTTGACATCTCACCATCATCCTCTGGAGGAAGCAGATGATTAGACAGATGAACGTAGGGCTGAGAAAACACAGCTGAGTGTCCAGCTTTGTGAGTAATGGAAGCCCAGCTGTTTGAGAAGAACCTGTGACAGAGGTGTTGACGAGTTGCTGGTACATCGCTCTGAGATAAAAGAAACCAAAAAGTAGAAAAAAATTTGATTCTGTATTGTTTTTGTCAAAAGGATTACATGGAGAGGGCGGGGCTTGAAACATTTACTACAGCCAATCACTAGGGGTGCAATTTTTCCCTTGAGGCTTCAACTTTCACGTTAAATTCCAACATCTGGTTCTTTTCCGTTTTCAACTGTAGAAATTTTATGGCAAAAAGTAAATGTTCCGAGACTAAAACGTTTGATGACATTCGATCCTCAGTGTGAGTAAAATGACCAAGTCTGAAGCCAGTCCTTTAAAATCCTTGGTAAGAAAGACATATTAAATGCCAAATAAGGCATTTTTGATCTAAACTTCCTGACTTCCTGTTGACCTTTGGCCAAACCTCCAAGATGCTTTTGTAGGTCTTGATCTGATTCTGCTCAATGAATGTACCAATTTGACCACAAGTGACCATGCATCTTGTGCATAAGAAGATGCATGAAGGTCCTCAAAGGGACATACTTTAAGTTTCCATGCAAATTTAAATATAAAAAAAAAGCTCATTTGTATTTTAAGTCGTTGCTGCGCTCATTTCCAAAAGATTTTAGTGAAACTATTATATTATATGTGTAAAATTGGTAAATAGTGTTTTAAATTATGTTTACAATGATAATAAAAAACACACACTGCAGCAACACAGAAATGCTTTGGCCCGACTTTGGAATGAACTTCCTTTACCCTTACGTATAGTGACAGTCTGGTCACCTGTAAAAAGCAGAAGACCTTTTTATTTAAAGCTGCTTTTACGTAAATCTTTTGTTTTTCTTCTATTTTTTTAACTTGAACTTCTAATCATCTTTCATTTGTTCTATCATTTTTAAATTTTGTGACTTTGTGTTTTCTGATTTTAATTTATTTAATGGTATTTTGTTGTTTTATTTTCAGATTTAAAATTATTTTATGATTCTATGACTTTATGATTTGTTTTGTTGATCTTTGTGAAGCACTTTGTGATTCTTTGTGAAATACCAAAATAAAAGCAGGGTGATGAGACTCCCTATATAATGTCTCTGAGTCTCTTTTGACAAGGAGACTTTTTAATACTTTTTTGTGCAGAGAAAACATAGATGGTCCCTCATTTTCTGAATGGATGTTAGATAACGAATCCGTGCTTTTATTTTGGAAAGCTGTAGTTTCATTACGTTTCGACTGCCACATTTATTTTTAGATTTGATTTAAATTAACTTTTAAATTTAGATTTCAAGCTAATATATTTTAGCATTATTATTTGAAACAAAAAATCATCAAATATTTATTTATTTTAATGTATATAGCTTTACAATCAGCACCCCATAGAACCTCAGGATCTACTTTAACACGTTCAGGACGTTAAATCACAGAGATATTATGAAACTTATATTACTCTAGAAAAACCTTGGAAAACCAGGTAACTTTTTCAGAAGTTAATCCTGTTAAAGGATGATTATAAAGCAGCGTTTCTACATGCATCATTCAGGTCAGAAGCGAATCATTACGTGCATTTTTATATTAGATTAGTTCGCAGAATAACCGCTAATTAAGGACATAAATACAACTTGCATCACAAGAACGCTGTTTTTAGCGTAAAAATATAACAACTCCTCAACGCACCTCTTGTGGATCACTCACCTTTCTGCTTTTGCTGATTTCTCCGCCCATCGCATCATCGGAAACAAATTATTCCTCACAAAAACAAGTTACAGCGCATGAAATCCATTGCTTTAGTATCGGATCCTGGTTTTCCGTCCATGTGTTTGGTTTTATCTGATCACTGAACGCGTTTCCGGGCAGATTCCGCTCCAGTTGGAGCTGTCAGATCTAGAATCAATCATTCCTCCGACCCACAGGAAAAAACAAAACACCATGACACTTTTTATAAACGCTTTTATTGACAGATAAACAATAAGCCACTGAAATGTTAAACCAGCTGCTGCTTTATTCTCCTCTAATCACATAAATCAAATGCCAGAAGCAGCTTTTACTCAACAGAAAACAAACATGATTACAAAAATATCAAATACTTTTGCGTGAAAAGTGCTCCAGTGTTAAAATTACAAAACACACACTCAGCAGTTAGCTGCAACATTGTTTTCTCAACACATCAAGTGGCACATCTTACAACATGAACACGTTCTTGTTCTTGATAAATTGCACTGAGGTGAGGTACAGTAAAATAACACGCTGATGGTAAAATATAAACATCTAGTGTGAAAATGGCCTTCCTGTCGGAGAGACAGTCATACGGCCACGATAAGATTCCTTAAGTGATAAAACGGATTCTTTTTAACATTTGATAATCCTGATCTATACAGCTGTCAGCACAGCAGTGAAGGTGCTTTCGCTTTATTCTGATTGGATCTTCGAGTTCCTGAGCCAGCAGGAAGAGGATGAGGAGGAGCAAAGAGTGGAACAGAAAAGCTACATGCTGTGAATCTTCCTCGCTACATTCAATCTGACCACAGTCGTCGTTATTTCCAGAGTTTCTGAAACGCTGAGGCTAATTTAATGGCACGCAAACACAATAAAACACATATTTGGTCATAACGGCACCTAGGGAACCTCGGATATGTCTTGAATTCCCAGAGGAACTTTAAAAACAAGATCAGCAGGCTTGAGTGATTTACTGCATGTTGTCCAGAACAACTGGAAAAGCGTCTTCCTTTTTCACTGTGAGCCGTAAAAGAAGGAAACTCTGGTGTAAACATAGAACCGTTTGTTCACTTGCGTCGACTGAAGATGCTCTTCTTGCCGGAGCTCTTGTCTGCAGAGCTGAGGCCGATGAGGAGTCGTGCCTTCTCATCTTCCTCCTGCTGCTGCTGCTGGTTGTTGTCGGACTTCCCTTCAGGCGCTTTTCCACGCAGGTCCGAGCCCGAGGCCGGCTTCAGACGCAGCTTCTCCTTTATCATCTGAGCAGCAGGGAGGGACAAAGATCTCTTTAAAATGTCGGAACAACAACATGCCTTTTCTGTTCTGAGATATTTACTAAAACTCATCAGAACTCAAATTAAAAAAACATCTTACAGAAAACTAAACGATATGGTTTACAGGGACCACATTTAAGCTGACCTGAGCTACAAGTGCTTTCCGGCTGTCCCTTTTTACTGCCATGGCAAAGTCAAGCCACGTCCAGGTGTTGTTATGATATTCCAAACAAGGCAAAACCAGGTTCAGGTCTTTCCAGTCCACGCTGCTCTTTTCTCCCTGGAATAAAAACAGTAACAAGGGAAATTTGAAAAGACACTGGCAGAAAATTACACTGAAGCTGGTATTTGTAGCATTTATACTTGTATTTATGTCAGAAATTTAGTGTATTTTCAGATTGCTGATGTGGGTCATTCCACTTGGCTTCCTATCAGACCATGAGGACAATCTTTTTAACGAGGTTGGAATTGTTTGTTTACTCATATGGTTGGAAGTGTTTCAAGGCACCGGAAGCAACAAGAACATCCATCAGCTGTATAATCCCACCTTGTAGCTGACACACAGAGGCACTTGGGGAATCTTAATGTAGATGAAGGAGTTGTTCATCGCAGCTCGCTCCTTCATCTTATCAATGTCATCAACTGGATGCTGAGGAAACAGAAAACACCAGTTAGTTTATCCTATAATGACTTCATGAACATCTGAGCTGAAACCGAGAAGAGCCCTCTACCTCTGGAGGCTTCCTGAACGACCTCCTGACCCCGGCAGTGCGGTTCAGTCCCTGGGTGACGCTTTTACTGGGGCCCATAGCGCCCATGGTATCCTCTGACAGAGGACGGGGTTTGACAGCGATACCTGTGACACGGAAGACACCGGCATCAGTGCTGTGGTCTCTGAAACTCCACCAAATACTCCCACTGAGTCCCACAACTACACACACACACTCAAACACACACTTCTCAGGGTCAGATTCAGTGTCAGAGCCTTCCACGGCTCTGAGGGATACGACACACGAGTAATTCAATACTACACATGCCCGGTAGAGAAAATGGAAACTCTTATTGATCACTTTGTTGGTATAAAAAGCAGGACATTGATCACACAGGAGGGTAAACGCTCATCAGACTGCTGTTATCCTACCAGTAGTAACCATTTTAGACTTGTCCTCCTCATCAGTGACCTCTTCCTCCTCAACATTCCGGCCTGGGAAGAAAAAGCCCATCATCCGTTTGAAGAACTGGTACATGAGCTGGATGGTGAGAGGAACCACGTTCACCTGAAGGTGCAGAGAGGGAACATTAAAACAAAATGTCTGGCTTCATAGAAGCAGCCGTGTGTCATCTCCCTCACCTCAAAGTGCTCCTTCACTGAGATCCCTCCCACCGGGGGGCGCACTTTGCTGAAGATACGAAGAGCAAACTGGCGTCCTAACTGGCAGTTATTCTGGGGACGTAGCACCACCTGGAGAGACAACGGAGAGTTTTTAAAACACAGATCTGGATTGTTGAGTTTGAAAATGAACCGTACAGCACGTTACTGATGATGACATGTATCCTACATTAAATGTGAAACACAGAATATATAAAATGAGCTAAAAAGTGATCCCAACACGACAAAACAAGATGAACACGAGCATCAGTACGTACCCTCACACGCTGCACGGAGGAAATCAGGGACACATGTGTTAACACGGGTTGAAAACTTCCCTCAGAAATGTTTTTTAAACACATTTATAAAAGATTTTGTTTGGTTTTAAAGAGGCAGTGTTAAAATCTACGCAGGGTGTTAGAAGAAAATATGATTTTAAAATGTTTGCAATAAATAAAAGCCCCAAAGCTAACATTAACATGTGTTTCAGCATCATATTTAAACTAGAAGTGTTTAGATCTGACTCTTTTTTTATACCTTGTAAGCTGCATTTGGCAGCAGGTTGTTCATGGTGAACCACCCGAGCTCCAGCAGATGCTCAGCTGTGTCGTCAGACTTGTTGAGCTACAAGAAGAAAGATCTCAAATGAAAAACATCATATAAAAGTCAGTCTTCTAGATCTGGACAAATCTTCTCCCCACCTTGCTGTACATGAATCTCTGCAGCTCCAGCTCAGCGATGCCGAGCTGCCCGTCCTCTTCAGTCAAACACCAGCGAGCCTGAGCAAAGCAGATCTCCGTCCTCCTCGCCACGCTCACGTCCTCTGGAGGCTTCCGCAGCTCCAGCTTGTTTGCTCTCTGCAGCTGGAAGTCTTTAAAACACCTGGACGAGAGAAAGTATTTATTCCCACACGTGAGCTGAGTTTTCTCATTGGAGGATTAGATTTAGAGCAGACCTGATGAGAATGTTGAGCTCTTCGCTCTTCATCTGCATGTCGTTTTTCTCCTGGTTCAGCTGGTTCTGCAGGTGGACGTTGATGTCCATCAGCTCGTCGCTGCTCTGCTCATCGTTTTGAGCCTGTGAGACCAAGAAGAAAGGATGTAAATTCATTCAGTACTAAAGAAGAAAATAAACTTATTTCTGGTTTAATACACACTCAGTAATATTATCTTTTCATTTACGCCTACACTAAAATGTGAGCTTAAACCATTGATCACTGTAACTGAACTGTAACTAAAAACAAACAAAACAGGGTCTATGGGATCAGTGGGGCGTTTTTTTGTGGATTTCCAAACCAAATTAACTCCTAATGTTTAAATAATTGATCAAATCAAAGCACACACCCTGATGTTGGAGTAAATCTGCTTCTCGAGGCGTCTGATCTGAGTGAGATGCTGCCTGACCGCCTCCTGCAGATGCAAGATGCTGCTTCGCTGCTCCTCTGGGTTACTAGAAATCTCCAGCTGGAACCGCACACGCTGCTTTTTCTCACTGTGCTCCTGAACGCACCAAAGAGAAAATTAAAACAAAATAAATCAACATTACTGATCAAAGAACACCAAATCTGCGTGATTTTATTTGACGTGTGGTTTAGCTGATGGTCTCGTCTACCTTGCGTCTGGGCTCCACGTGTAAAAGCAGGTTGTTGACGATGTCCAGGATCATGGCGTACTGAACCGGGTTAGTGGAAATCTCCAGGTCATGGTGGATGAGAGTGAAAGTTTCCACAGCACCTAGAGACCAAAATAAAAGAGCTCAGGGAAAATGTTTCAACTCAAACAGGATTTATTTGATGCTTGTTTCCCTGACACATACCAGCCTGCTTATTCAGCAGGTCCTCTTTCTCATGGTTGTTGCTCATCTCTGGTGGTTTGATCTGCGTGGCCAGTTCAGGGTTGATGTCATGGCTATAACTGATGTAATGCATTCGGCAGCTGCAGCGTGATATGATACGCTGAACCTGCTGGGACTCGTTCACCTGTGAAGGCTGGTTCCAGTCTGTAAAAGAGTGTCAAATGGAGACAATGCACATTTACGGCACTAAAATAGGTTTTTAAAACTGTTTAACTTTTGTTTAAAGAGGTAATTTGCTCATATTTTTAATACATTTGCAGTGGTCTATAGTAGGAATGAATGTCTTGTAAGCTCTGGTGCACCTGTTTCAGCACAGAGAATTCAGCCAGAGGAGAAAGTAGCTTCAAATGGCAGGATTGGAGTCTTATTTCCTGATATTCGGACATCTCTCCTCTGATTGGCTAACAGCAACACGACTCTACCACTGACACCATTTGCTCTGCAACGTTGATGTTTTATCTACACAAATAACACAAGCCTGGAGGAGTTCTGCCATGTGGTGGGGTTGCTAATGCTAACGGTTAGCTTCTACTAGTCGAGACGTTCTCTGCTGATTCCCGGACGCTAAAACAACAACTTTCCCCGTCATGAGTCAAGATGGGGGAGTCCATGAATGTTAAGTGACAGTGTGACATAGATCTGTCAGGATTTACAAATCCTAGCGTTTCACCGTCTATTTTCTATCAGAAGCTAATGTAGGAAACAGCCTCATGTTAAAGTCAGAGTGACTGATCATTTTCAAAAATAATAATTAAAAAAATGGTTTCTCAGTGAAGGACATCTTTAAAACAACATAGTTTCTCACCTGTAGTGGTGCTAACCATTCCTCCCACCGCCTGGCCGCCCTCCACCAGCTCCAACACGGCGTCCAGGTTACGCTGCCTGTGCTCCTCGATGTTTTTCACCTGAACGCAACAACATTCAAAGTAAAAATCTTATCTTATGTAAGAGGTCATTGTATGCATGTAAGGTCAAAGACTGACATTCAAACTATTTCACAACCATCCCATTGCAACCAGTATGTACCACTTAGCCTGAGCTTACCTCCAGCCACAGCTGCTGGTCCTCTCCCTCTGAAGGATTCAGCTCCATGGTGGCAAAGTACTGCATACCGTCCAGCAGACACGTCCAGGTGGTTTTCTGCTTCAGGGTGTCGTTGTACCAGGCAGGGTGGTGTTCACACTGCAGCAGCTGAGCCTTGGCTGCAGACACCAGCACGCAGCCTGCCGTCTCTGTGCCGCGCAACATCATCTGAATAAAACAAAATGGGGGAGATTAACACATAGAAAGTGTGAGCAAGAGCACTCAAAAATTTCAACGTGGATTTACCATTTCCCACAATTGCTTTAAAGGGGCACTACAATGTAAAACCACATTTACCTTGTTGTTGAATAAAGGCAGCTTGGGGTGTCTAATGTAGCGTACCAAAACGCCTGTGCTGTCTCCAACCTGCTTTCCTAAATTAGCAATGTTTGTTCTGAGAAATTTTGGTTTAACACATCAATGCAAGACACAGCTCCTTAAATCTGCATACCGCCAGGCTTCTGACCAGGGCCAGTAGGCGCCAGCACATTGTGCTCATTTTGAATTCTTTGCATTTGTTACCAGTCTGTTTTAGAATCCACTTTAGGGTCAATTTATTTGTTTTGAAGTCTTTAAATGAGACACTTTAGTGGGCCCTGATAGGTTAACCATTTGTTAAATCCAGATTTAGCATGAATTTGTTTGTATACGGAGCTTTCCATTGTTTAAACGTCCCTCAGTCGAAAAGAAGGCAGAGCTGTTGTCACTGTCGCAATGTTGGCAAAGAGAGGAAGTGACGTAACATTCGCGAATGCGTGGTACAGATCGGGTAGTGACAACTAGTCTGCTATTGCTATCACTAGCATGAGCTACTGTAAATGCTAGCCCAAGCTAATGCTAACGCTAGCTTGAGCTAATGCTGACGTTTTGTTGGACGAGAGGAAAATAAAGAAAAATGTTGAAGCCCTTATACTCTAGGACGTACTGGAACACTTAGTCCCCCCCCCACAATCAGCATGCAGCTAATTTCATATTCATGTTCTGGCTGAGTGGGCGGGGCAAACCTGTCTTAATTGCAGGCCTAATTTATGGGGTTGAGTTTGGCCACTTATCAGTGCTCCTGGGTCATTGTGAGCTGCAGTAAAGTTTCATAAGTTATATAGATGCTCAAAAAGCTGTTTCCAATTGTAAATGAAGTGTTCTACTGCCCCTTTAAATGTTATCAGTGAAATTACCTGACCGTTAACCAGCTCAATAAACCAGTTGCGGTTGTACACATCATCAGTCTGACAGGCTGCGATGCCACACAGCTGGTCACTCACACCAGAGTCCTCCTCTGAAAACACCATGAACTTGTCATTTTCCTCAATCAGCTTCTGTAGCATTAAGGTACCTACAAAAAGGAAGAAAATGACAAACTGATTAGATCACCCTCACACCTGGCTGCTGTTATACTCTCGGGGGGAATCCTCACCTTCATTTTGGCTTTTTTCTGCTCGACTGACCGTGGGAATGACTGTGACTGGAGCAGTCGTAGGAGAGTAGTAAGAAGGAGAACGTTTGAGCTTCTTGGTCTGCAGCTGTGTGTCGATCTTCAGACCCTTCAGAGCTTCAGTGGAGAGATTCCTCTTCAGAACAGAAGCCTTTTTATAACCGTCATACAGCGCAAAGGCTATGTTTCTGTTCACGGTCGTCCAGGAGGCACGCAGGTCCACCAGGCGTAGTTTGTGAGTGTAAGAGGTGTTCGATTCGTCCTTCGTGTTCACCTCCTGTCAGAAAACATCAAAATCATCCGATTCATTCATTCATCCACCATCTATGAAAAATCTCCAGCCCCAGGGATGCACCCTTTACCTCCTCCATCCGGTTGCTCTGTCGCTGGTAGCTAAGGGACGAGAGGCTGAGCAGATGAGTCTTCTTCACCTGAGCGTTCATCTGGTGGTCGGCATTTTCATCCCAGGTGGAGGCCATCAGGTGAACGGTAACCTGAGACAGTTCACTGACCATCTGAGTTACGTTCCATTCTGAGATCAGCCGCCGCATCACAGTTCCAGCTAAAAGAAAACACATAATTCAACATAAGAAAACCACTAACATTAAGAAATACTTTCTGAATCACGGGATGTTTTACCCTGTGGGATGAGTCTCTGCTCCCCACGAGTAAAGACCTCGCCTTTGTTACACTCCAGCTGGACTCCTCTCTGCTGGGCAAAGGAAGCCCAGTAATCCACCTAGAGAACGTATAACAGACACGAGGCATCAAGAAACCTGAAAAAACATTATACACGGTCTTAGCCTGTAGCTGCAAAAACATCTTACTTGTAGTTGTGGGAAGGAAGCTGTGTAGGACATCTGTTTGTAGTGCTGACCGAGCTTCTTGCGGATCGGCCTGAGGCTGTGGAAGAGCTTGCCTCTGCAGATTGGTCGGGAAACGCTTGTCCAGGTAGCCCAGAAGTTTTGCATCCAGCGCAGAGTGCTGCTGTACAGCAGGACTTTGGGCTGGGAAGATTCTTAAAAAACAAAAAACAAACAAACAAAAAAAAAAACACAGGTTTGTACACTAGAAGACACACAGTAAGATAACTTCTATGTGTGCTGGGTTTGTACACACCGGCTGAAGAGTGCTGGCTAAGGTCCATGGTGATGGAGAGGTTAAGGTTCTCTGAGCGAAAGGCTCTGTAGGAGTCGTGAGGCTGTCCTGAGATCACGTCTGCAATGTTCTCCGCACAGCAGAGCATCACAGCGTGGTGGTCATAGGGGTTGCCATGGCAAAGCCACTGGAGGTCAAGGGTCATACACAGATTGGGCAGTTGCAGAAAACGGATATCATCGTACCTAAAATGCAAAACGGGTTTTTTTATGATTAGTCACAAACAGTCCAGCCACTACCGTTATTAATATAAGTACCAGTGCTTACTTTGATGCTGTTCTGACGTTTACATCCAAATTCCCTTTAAAAATAAACTGCCCAGGGTTCCAGTCAAAGTTCAGCTTGTTCCACTCCCAGTGCAGGTTCTCTGTAGTGTTATACGGATCCTACAAGAACAGACGCTCAAATTATCAAAGAATCTTTTAAACAAAACCAGTTTAGCATCAATAAGCTGTCCAGCGTGGAAATTTAAACTGATGCTGTTAAAAAACAAAGTCTTTCAGACCAGATGCAGAGTTCACCAGAGGTTTAACTGGTCTTACCTCTGTAGCTAGCTGGTGGAGATTAGCGTGTTCAATGTTCATGGCCCAGCGTCCATGAAGAAGGAGACGACTTTTGTCCCACCAGGCCAGCAGAGGAGACGGGTCGACTGTGGGTTTGGTTAGCAGGTCCACAGACTGACCGATCAGAGTCCAGGCAGGGTCCCAACATGGCCCCCACACGATGGTGTACAGAGAGATGTTGGCTGCAGGAGGAGAGGGTTCAAAAAGATGATGGTTTAAAAAATGAGTTTTTACCAGGAATTGTTTTCCCAAAATATAAAAATACAGTTTTAACCATCTATAACAGATGCACAGCTTACATTTGAAATCATAGTAGAACTTTAGAGGAGGCATATTCCTGTGGACTGTCACGTCTCCCCACGGTGGACCGAGTGGGACCGTCTCTTTGCGATGAGCTCTTGCCTGTCCATCCTGCTCGGTCCCAATCAGACGCCCTGACAGCTCCCAGTCCCGGATCTCAAACAGGTAGCGAGGGTAGTCCCGAATTCTCACTGGCAAGGATTTTATAAAATGAAAAACAGTAAATATCAGCCAAGGGTTCAATTGAAATACATCCTAGTTGAGTCTAGCTTACCCAGGAATGCAGCTAGTTTAAACTTGACAGCCCGACACCACTGAACCACCAGAGGGAGACCATCTCTGGGGAAGGGACTGATCCTGTCTATGTCTCTCAGCTGCTCTATCACCTTCTCCGGCCCATGAAGGGATTCATCAGCTAGCGCCACCAGCTCCAAATCCGACACGGTCCAGGTCAGCAGGGACTTCCTCATGGGTGTGTTTGCATAGAGGCGGCGCGAGCGCTGGATGTAGATCTCTATGTGCTTCTTCTCCAGCGAGCTGTAAAGCTCCTCGATCTTTCTGGCAGGCAGAAGTTCTCCGTGCTGCTTTCGCAGCTCTGCCACCTTCTTGTCCAGAAGCTGCAGACGCTTCGCACTTTCCTTACTCTCATCCTTCATGAGCTCGTAGTTGTCTCGCAGCTTGATCTCAAAGACGTCATCCAGGAAGACGAAGGAGAACTGGCTGATTTTGAACAACAGGTCAGGAGGCAGATGCTGCAGTGAGGAGGTCCGACCGGAGGGACGGTGGAGTGTCTTCAACCACTTCTGCACACTAATGGCCATGTCAAAGGTGTTGGAGAAGTTGTACTGGTAGGGGAACTCGAGAGATAAGGAGGGGCAAGTAAAGACCCAGACGCGGTTGTGAGGAGTAGTCAGAAAAGGAAACGTGTCTCTGTGCAGCTGCATCTCAGTCGGCTCATCGTTGGTTTCCACATCCAAACCGTTAAAGGAGACTATGTTGTTGCCGTCGAAGTTGAAGATCAGCAAAGGGGAGCTTATGTGCATAGAGGTGGCGTGCTTTGAGACCGAAAGGGCATCGGTGTGCAGCAGAATGTAGTTCTTCTCACTGACGTGGGCTGTTAAACGCGTAGATCCCATTTCAACACGAATACACAAGCTTCTGCTCTGAGCGGGCATGGCTTCGCTGGCCTTTTCCTCTCCTTTCTCTCCAAAAAGTAAACACCAACAAGCCTGCGCTTCAGTCATGTGTTGATATAAGACCATGTGTTCTGGTGGAGCCCAGTCGACAGCCAGCTCCTCCTCACACTCCACCTGTTGAGCATAAATAAAGATATTATATCAACGCTAAAACTCCACCAGAGTAGAAAAACACAGAAACATCGGATTACCTGTAAGGTGTGGGTGGTGACTTGGTACCAGATGGTGATTGCAGTGAGTTTGACTACAGGGTTGCTGGTTTGGGAGGCGGGGTTGCACGTTTCCATGTTCTCCGTCAGAGTTTTAACCACAGACAAGCTCATGCCACGGAGGAACACTCTGGAGCTTTCAGCAGACGTCAGGACACTGACAGCGTCCAACCGCAGAGACACGGCTCCTAAAGAGAACGTTTAAGATCTTTAATTCCATAAAAAATAAAGTTTCTTTTAATCAGTAACTAGAAAAGCTGCAGTAAATAAACTGATCATCGCTACAGAGGTGACATTATTTCTTGAATTTCGTCATCGAAGCCTCCCAGAGTCAAATTCAAAGTGCTAGACAAAACATTCTCACCATGAAACACCTCACCTGCCACGTTAGAGAGCGTGAAGACGTTAACGTCCTCCAGACAACAGTCCAGTTTGAAGAGTAGATGCAGCTGTGAGGGAGAGTTCTGCTGGGTGGGTTGGTCACTAGAGGGAGACGCTGCAGCTACATCTGACAGCTGTGGCTCTGCGTCAGGAGTAAAACACATCAGGGACATCAGGCGGGAGAGACACAGGGCACACGTCTCCGAAAGCTCCACCTGAAGACCCCTCAGCTTGGACTCCACGCTCAGGCTCGGAGACTGGCTACTGGACTCTGACAGCGGTCGGTTGAAACTTCCCTAAAGAAAAAAAGGTTTAAATGATGTTGTGGTTTAGTGTTATTTATAACATATGAGGTTAGACCAGACTTAAAACTAGTTTTTATGAATTAAGTTGATATGATGTGAAATAAATCTGAGTCCCACCTGAATACTTAAGGAGTCTAGGATCAGGGCTTCACCCCAGACATGTTTGCCAGGTGGGTGGGGTGCTTGCTGGATGTGAGAACCTTGACCAACTCTCCACCAGAAGTTTTCCAGGCTCAGCGAAGCTCGTTGGTGCAGGTTCTGAGACTCGGCGCTCTCTCTGTCGCCTTTGAAATCGAGAAGATGCTGCAGCTCTACAAACACAACAGGATGCTTCAGCAATTGGGAAAAATGCACAAGTAGGTGTGTAATTTTTAAAAAGTACCCTGAAAAATACTTTACTTAATGTAATCCTGTTGTTTTTTTTTTACTTCCATATTATAAAATTAATAAGATCTTTCACCTGCATTAGCAGAGATGAAGCCAAGAGCGAAAGGTGTCGTGTCTCCCAGCTGGACGGACACGTTGACGTTGGACACGTTGGAGGAGATCCTCACGGGGGCGTCCAGGTGAGGGAGGCGTCTGACGAAAAGGAGGATGGGAAAATAATCTAACGGACTACACAACGCGATGAGGTGATGGAAAACAAAATGGAGTGTGCGATTCATAAATATGGATAAAAAAAAGAGGTAGGAGAATGAATTACAGTTATTTTTACAGCTAAAGAAGATTTTCAGGGAATTAAAGAGTCAATAAAATATGACGCCACGGATTGAGACGTTTTGATTTTGCAACGTGCCTTTTCCTGTGTGCCGCCTTCCTGTGGAAAAGCTGTTGCCATGGGAATAGATTTAACCAATGGGAAAACTCCTGGTGACGATAGTGAACGATGCAGGTGTTGACTAAAAATGATCCGGAAATGTCGATCGAGGTAACCTGTAACAAAAAAAACGTAAACAGAACGATGAGTGACATCATTCCGGAGCTTCGTGTGACTGTGAGACGTTTGCTTCACCTGCAGGACTGCCTTCAGACTGTTCACACACACAATTCTCTGCCTGCTTTGAGAAAGAAGCAGCCCATCTGTCCACAGACAAAAAAAAAAGAAGAAAATGTTATTCATAGCTTCCTTCAGCATCTAACACTGTGTGGAGACCAGCTGTCCACTCACCCTCAAGAAGCAGCTCCAGGCTGCTCTGAGGGAAGCTCAGCTCAGGGGTGAAGCTTTTCAGTGGATGCTGCTCATCGTCACGCCCGTAAACCATCTTCAAAGACTTCAGAGTCCAGTTCATGTGTCTGTACGGGTCGGAGAAAGTGTTAAATATGATATTCAAATGCTCATAAAATTATGCAAAGCAATGACTCTACGTGGGATGTAATCGGACCCACAGTAAAATGTTGACTCACCGTTTTTGGCTGTGCATGGACAGGATTATGTTCGTATTATCGAATTCCACATTGACTTTGTGAGGAAGCAGCCGGTGAAACTGGTCAACAGCTTCAGTCTGGATGAATTCATCGTTTTCACACTCTAAAGGGAAGAAACATTCGTTTAGCTTAATTTGTTTCATAGATAGAAAGACAGAATTAATTCAATAAAACGTTAAATCTTTGATTTCTCCTGCGTTAAAAACCATACAGGACCATCTGAAATACATTTCTCAATGAACATTTTCCAAAAGTACTCACAGTACAGAAAGACCGTAAACCTTGCAACTAGGGATCCACTTTTTTCACATTCGATACCGATATCAGAAGTTTAGTATCGGTCGATATCCGATTTGGAAAAACAGTATTAAACTGTATTACATAATGAACTATTTGTTACTATATGAAAACGACCATCCTTTAGTACAGGGGGCCTAAAGTTCCAAATTGCCAATCCTTTTGTTTGCTCCATTTTGAAATCTACGTGAGCTTCTGCACAGCGTGGGACTGTAGCGCATGACGTCGTCACTCACAGCACATAGAAATATACTGAATGGATCAATTCTTATGGATCGGGCCCATAGTCCGATCCCCGATCTATAACTATATTAACTCCAACACCGGTGTTAAATTGTCAACTCCAGAAGAGTTGGTTTTTGACACTAAATCAGAGTTAAAGTACCAACTCTATAAAAAGAGTTAAATGAACTCTTTCTGGTGTGGACCCATATAGACACTTTAAAAGTGTTGAAATCAACTCTGACAGTGTTAATTTGAGCATGTTGAATTTGCTGTGTGGTCAACGGCAATAACTGTTTGTGCCAGTAGCTAATATAAAAGCTAGCAGTTAGCTTTTTCAGTTTGAGGATTGTCAATAAAAAGCAAAAGAAGAATTTTGCTTTTTCTGTTGTCATCATGGCAGAGCCAAAGTAAAAGTAAGACAGTAATGTCTTTGGAGGTGAAGCAAAGAGCTAAAACCGAAGTGAACATTGGCGCGGCCTACGCTAATTTGAGGGAGCTAAGGGAGGCTACAAAATCACAGACTGATGGTGACCTGGCTTTGTTGCTACTGGACTTGTAAGTAATAATATTTTTTGTCCAACAGTGTGGATCTTTTTATTTCGTGGCTTATTTAGTATCAGTTGGCTCATGTTAGCACGCACACACAGATTAACAGTTCAGTTAAAATATCACAATGACCAGGCATTAATAACAAGATGTGAAACTAGTGAAGCAGTAGAAATAGCAACTAAACTTCCTTCCCTTTATTAATTTTAAAACTTGAATTTTGATGCTCCTTACGCATTAAAGAAAGGACTCACCAGACCCAGGATGCTCCAGCTTCTTCTGGGCGATGTGAGGGGGGAGCAGCAGCTGGCTGAGGAACAGCCCCTCATGCAGCTCTGCTATAAGCGTCCTCACATTCAGGGACAGAGATCCTGGTTTCATCTCTGGTAGGTTCACATCCCCGGATAGTAGCAGGCTCAGGGCCAACTCAGCCAAACATATATCCTGCAAAAAAAAAAATAAAGAACCCGTCACTCACACTCAAAATGTTCTGTAGCAAAAATGGTAAGTAAGCTCACCAGTTCACTGCTTTTGAGCACTTTACTGCTTAGCTGCCCCACTGAGAAGTTCCATCCCAACCTGTAAAGACAAAAAAATTGCTGCTTGGTTTCTTCTCAGAGTTCTTTTCTTTAGAATTGACCACAGAGAAATCAGATTAGGGTTAAACAGAGACAGGAAGCCCTTACTTTTTACTCTGATGATCGAGTAACAGGGTGATCCCGGTGACAGTCATGTGCCACAAAGACTCTGACAGCGCCAGGTTTAACACCATGACATTGACTGAGCTGATGTGGAAGGACAGCAGCTGTAAGCATGAAAAACAAAAGTAGATTTTGCCCCCAAAAATCTCAGTATACAACATAGCGTTGATCTATTATGAGCCTTTATACCTGAGACAGAAAGCGTAGCATCTTGGGATTGAATGAAACCTTCTTTGACTTCTTTCCATGGCCAGATTTCACCAGAGGACGTAAAGGTGCTTGAAGGTCAAACCTAATTCTCGTGTCACCAACACACAAAGCCAGGTATCTCCTGAAATATATCAACATACTGGAATCAAGTAATTTTGCATTATTTGATAAAATGCTGTCCTAGTGAAACAAGAACTTACGGCAAATCTTGGTTGAGAAGTTTACTTGAAATCCATATTCTGTCAATTTCCTGTCACAACAAAAACAAGAAATGATGAAATAGATTTAAAAAGTTAACTTTTTACACAGTGCTGTTCATACAACCCAAGTTTTTCCTCAGATTATTGCTGGATTTTTCTATCTAAAACACTTGATTTGTTCATCTAGCTTATTTAAACCCCAGCACCTTGTCTTTTGTCTGAAATGTGTCAATTTTTATCATTTGTAAAGCACAAATTGCACAACTGAATGAAAAATCAGACTATATTCAAAGAAAACCTTCAATAAGCCAGACACACTCTAGATCAAAACTCTTTAAGAACTAAGATAGTCTGACTCCTTGGAGGACCCTTTTCATCTTTAGTACAGTGCTGCATTTGGATGTGGGAGAAAAAGCACCAAAACCTCAAAATAAGTTGTCACCACTGAAACAAACACGTACTCTTGCCATGGGAGCGGTCATATTGTGGGAACTCATGAGATAAATGTCATGCAAACACAATTTACCCTACCAGAGTGTGCTGAGGGTGAAACTGGATCCTTATCCCTTGGACCGAAAACAGTCCTACTGATTTGATCTTCAGCTCAGCGTTCAGTGCAGTCTGGAAGAGACGCACAGCCAAGGTACAGATGAGCCACCTGGAAACAGAAGAGAACAGAAAGTAGATTTGATCATTTGTCATTAATAAGAAGATCCAATTAGGTTGCAGCTGACATGATTTTCTTACCTGACAATGATGCATAACACAATCCCCAGCAGAAAAATGACGAGGAAGGATATCAGCACGAGAGACATTGTGTCCCAAGTTGTTCACACCCAAATCTTGGACATGGGTCTGGCTTTGTTAATCAGCTGCTGTCAAACAGGAACAGACACAACACATAAACATCACATGAATCCTGACAGTTGGACTGAATTGCATGAAAAGAGGAGCACAATAATAGTTTCCTGTCATTAAATAAAGTGTATCATAAAAAATAGCAACATTAACTTGTGTGCTAACGTTTAAAACTAGCCCCAAAGTGCTAACCCTGCTAATTAGTAACTATAAAGTAGTTACAAAGAGCCACGAAGCGGAACTTTACCAAGTTAGCCAACAATGTTAAAACTATTTACCCAATTTTCCTCCTAGTAAGCCCGTCATTAGTTGGAAAATCGTCATTTATTGTCAGCGACTGTAAAACGTTAGCTTAAAGCAGCCAAACATGAAACAGTTAAACAAATTCGCCGCCGCGTCAGCTCAAAAAAGCTGTTAGCAACCTAGCATGCTAGCGCCACGGCTAACGGCACAGCTGACTCCTGCGCTCCTTTCTGGAGCTACTGCGGATCCGTTTGGAATATATTAGCTGTCTCGATTTAATTAGCATACTCGCTTACCCTGAAATGTGCAAAGCGCCGGGTTGTTTCTGCATAATGGTGCAGAGAGAAGTTGAACGTACAGTTGGATGTTCAGACAGAGTAAACAGAGATCAGGTCCGCCCTGCTCAGCTGGCAGATCACTTGACTTGCATGAAGGATGCACTGGAACTATTCCAAAATGTTTCCTGTTGTTTTCCTTTTAAACTGAACATTCACATGTTTAGTGTTGCTCAATATACACATCCTTTATTTTGTTCCCACGTAAAATATAAGAAATATCTATTTACCACTAATAGATGGTTCAAAGCTTGGTAAATTAGCATTTTAAAAACTTTATATATATATATTTGATTGATTTTTATTTATTTAGATTGCTGCAGGAAATGATCAAACCATAACAATCCAGATTCAGTTTAACTAGGATTTTCTTTGCAGACCTGCAAAAAAGTCATAAAAAGTGCACTTCAAAATACAATTTAGACATATTCTGCATCATAGTTTTATGGTTGCACCCTGTGTTCGAACATCCAACACTTAAATGTTTTCAAAAGACTTTATTTAACTTTGTGCATTACAATTTGTTCAACTAAAGATACTAAAGTTGCAGTCAGGTAGTTTTACAGCAGATACTTGAAGTATTAACTCTTCCTGGGAATGCATTCAATAGAAGAATAATTAGGAAAAAAGGAATCTTGTGGTTCATATTTATTCAGAAACACGCTTCACACTGCCAGCCTAAGCAGCACTGAGTTGATTTTACAAAATGCTTTGTGCCACAGGTGTCTTGTTCTATCTTGTCATCCTGTGAAGGGATCGGAAAGGTATGGTTTTCAGTTTCTCAGGCAGATCATCTCATCTTATGCAGCAGCCTTCTGTTTGTTATGTTTGGCAAACCACTCGTCACTTCTGTCCTCAGCCATAGCCTAAAATATTAAATCCAATACATAAAGAGCATAATTAGCATGCAGATGCATTTTAAACACAGAAGGTGATTTCAAAAAGACATTCTGACCTTATCAAGCAATTCATTTCCTTGAGGATCCACAGCAGATAGTTGCCTAAAGGCCTCGTCTCCCACAAAACAAATCTCATGACCATCCTAATAAAACATTTTTTCCAGTTAGAAGTGTAATCAGATTTGATTTTATACCACCGGAGCATTAGTTTAACCATTCACTTACTGGATCAGTTAAAATAACCACTTCTACCGTGGCTTTTCCAGGTGTGTCCAGGCTGACTAATGGAGTGAGAATGTTTTGATTTTCTTTTTTCATCAAAGCTTCAAGGTCTGGCAACTGCAAAATGTAAATAATGCATAATAAATGAATGAGAGAAATGATACTTCTTTTAAATGCACAATTGAGAAAGAACATTTTACTTGCTCTCGTGGACATGAAAATGCTATTCTTCCAAACGCTGTTCCATGATCCACTGTTCCACTGATATCCCGAAGCTCCAGTTTACACTGCAAATGAGAAAATTATACATGCAATGCACACATCACACCATCAGATTTATTTGACTCACCTGAGATTCGGCAAATCCCAACAGCACAGTTTTATTTTTCTCATTTTTGTTCATGAGTGTCATTCCTAAAAGTGTAGCCCAGTAGTGAGTTGATCTCTGGAGGTCTGACACTCCAAGGGAAACCTTCTGAACAGGATCTGGAGGGAAGAAATGATCATAAAAGGCCCATTAACATACTGCAGAAAACTAAACATTTTCAGACGCCTAAACATCAATAAAAATCAATATTTAAGTAAATAAGAGTTTACATCTGTGAAGGAAAGCTTTAGGAAACTCCATGTTTTACTTGTATAATGATGAGTTAGTTTTCTGTCTGGGCTTTTGCACAATAAATAAACCACAATAAAGTCTTATTTCTTGCAGAAAAGAGGCACACTTCACCAGTAGGAGGTTGTTCTTCGTCCACAATGTAGAAAGGATATCCTCCAGGAGCGTGTGTCATATACAGACCTTCCTCCATCTGAGTGAGAGGCCACCCAAGTCGTTTGGCATTGCTTACAGCTTGGCTGGATTGTAGTGTGAGACCCTGAGTGGAGAACACATATATAGAAATATTCACCTGCCCAGTGAATGACAGGGTCTGAACACTTGGAACTCCTCTAGTAAGTGTTTTACCCTCACTCACCAAGAAGTCATTGCCAAGTTGATACTCTCCCACCCCATAATTGTATGTCAGTTCAGCAACAAAATGGTCATCCTCTGGGCCGAAGCCAACCATTGTCTTACTCCATTTTCCATCGTAAGGACTGAAAAGATAAAGGGGGTTAGCAGCTTTGTGTTACACTGAGTGCAAAGTTCAGCTAGTATGAAATCTCTCGTTTTCTACTACCCATTGCAACTTGCTTTGCAGCCTTCCTCAAATTCTTCATGTCGTAAAACCTGTAATAATAATAATAAATACAAAATAATGTGCAAAAATAAGCGCATCGTTTCTGTGCATTTAAAAAAGCTGATGAAGTCGCAAAAGCAAAAGTTGTGCAACACAAAATAGCCTCATCATGAAAAACACAGGCTGATAATCACTAATTTAATTCAATCACTTTCCTCCAAATGCAGTTGAATTGAAATACCTTCATGCCAAGGACATCTCGGTAAAACGTCGCTGTTTTGGCCCGGTCGCCAACTTTAAAAACAAAATGCAAAGCTCTTCTTAGGGCCATGTTTGTAAATTTCTGTGTCATGTACGATTAAACTTCCTGGATGATTGATTTTTCTGTTATCGATTGCTATGTTTATCATTTCTGGTAAATACCAAGAGCTTGTACTTAAAATAAGCATAAACAGTGCAATTATTGTTCTACAATAACAAATACAAATACATGTAATAAATTAACTAAGCAATCTCAAACAAAATCATGCAGAAATAAACTATAAAACTTCATTCAAGAGTATAAACATTACATGACCTCCCTCTGATGAGAGTAGTGGTATCGCCCGACGAATTATCGCGAGATTACTTTTGGTGTTCCGTTGTCGACTGACTTGTCCCCCCTCCCATTTTTTGCTCTCTGTTGATAGGATTTTAATAAAGAAGATGACGAAGAAGAAGAAAATGAAGAAGAAGAAATGGTAATTTATAACAACATATAACATATTATCTTACATGGTAATTCAATCAAAGTTACATTATAATAATTTGTTTGATAAAGGAGTAGGTAGACTTTTAAACGCATTTAGCCCTACCCCTTAGATGTAGTATCGTTTACTAAAGAAAAATTGTTTCTCACTTCACTAAAGCAAAAAAATCCAAAACATAAAAATAAAAAAATGGAAACAGATTAAACATGACAATGCAATTCCTTTATAAATAACAGATCTAATATATCCCTAACAAGAAAGAAAAACTTTTTTTCTAGTTCACAATAGTAAAAACTAAACAAAAAAGAGAAAGAAATATACAAACACAAAAAGCAGAACCAGCAAAATACCACAATATGTTCTAACTAAATAGACGATAATAGGCTATATGCAGGGTTCGAATTACGGGGGAGCTAAAGGGAGCCCGGCTCCCCTGAAAGGGCGCCGGGCTCCCCTGGAAGCCCTCAACTTACACACCCAGGGGGAGCCCGAAAAAAGATCCAGTTCCTACATATATTACATTATTTATTTGGACTCTCAGCGTACCGGGTCTGTTTTTGGGCAGAGAGGATGGAGAGCGGCAGAGCGCTGATTACTGATGCGCTCCGCCGGGCAGCTGCGTCCTGCGCACGGCCACAGTAACATTCTCAAAGTGGTGCCACCAAAAAAAACATAATTAACACGCGATCGTTCATGTTTGCTCATATTTTCTCTTTCATTTGTGCCTGACGCGCTCCGCTGCTGCAGCTCCCGTGCTTCGGTGACGTCACCTCACTGGCGCGGCCGCACAGCTCACATTCCGCTATTTTTGCGGTTGACAGATCTTTCTGATCTGCTAATTTCAAGTAACTCATTAGTTTTTCTGGAGGATTGAGAGGAGATGCAGCTAAGACACAGACAGGACAGGAAAATAGTCGCATAAAAAAAACCCAAAGTGCTTGAAAAGTTACGTTTGTAACTTTACAATAATAATAATAATTTATGTAATATTTATTTATTTGATACAATTCAGAACACCCTCAAAACTCAGTCCCACACCCAGGGCCGTTTCTAGGCATTTCAGGGACCAAGGCTCCAACCCCCCCCCCCGTCTAAGTGGGCTCCCCCGGAAGCCTCTGTGTAATTCGCACCCTGGCTATATGTCCCCAACAAGAAAATATTGTTTTCATAAAATAAGAAAAAGAAAATGATTAAAAAATTTAAAAAAGTAAGCAAAGTAAAACATAATTTCTTTCCCTAAATAATGACGAAATAAGCAAAGTAATCAATTTTCTATCAAAACAGTTCAGTTACAGCCCTGGGTGTTCTTAAAAAAATTAAAAACATTTTTAAATCTTATTTTAAATTGTTCTTTTCCTTTTTGGGATTTCTTCAGTTAGGTTCCACATTTTATTTGTTGCTGAAAAGAAAGCTCTTGATTAAATAGTGCACATTTTTGTTTATCAGGCCTTTAAAATAAAGCTCACACACACGCACGCACGCACGCACGCACGCACGCACGCACGCACACACACACACACACACACACACACACACACACACACACACACACACACACACACTTTATATACCTGAAACAAACGAAAACCTTAGGTGAAACAATGTCGATGGGTGACACTGGAAAAATTAACACGTGCAGTATACGTTAACATCCAGCAGGTGGCAGTAACGTTTTAACTCATCTTACAGCAGCATTCACGCACAAAAGAAGAAGGTAAAAGATGGCAGCGTTCATGAGAGGCGTGATATGTCTGCTTTCCACAAATGCATTAACCAAAACTAACAATATTATTATTGAATCCAAACGGCATGTTCGTGGACTGAGGAGGAAACCTGTCAGAGTTTTGTTTCCTGAGAACGACCCTAGCAGAGTGGTGAAGTCTCATCAGCAGCCAGAAGAAAAAGCGACAAGAATCACGTCTAAAACACAGAATGTAGAGAGAAATGATCCAGTTAAGATGAAAATCACTGAGCAGTCGAATGGAAAGCGTCCCCAGGTTGCTGTTACAAAGGATCAAGTGGATGGACTTCGCTTTGAGAGGGCTTTTCCTGGAGACAAAAGATTATCGTGAGTAAAACGAGACGCACATTTTACTGTAAGATTATATTTAATGAATTGTATTAACCCTCAAATTATTTTGAATTGCCACGAGCTGGATTGCATCCTAATTAATTTCATTTTTTTGTTTGGCCTATTTTATTATAACATTATAATTATAGTTTTTGTAATAAAAGATACCATAAATTGATTGATTTATTTATTTTATTTATTCTTTATTTAACCAGGAAGGTCCTATTGAGATTAAAAACCTCATTTTCAAGGGAGTCCTGGCCAAGAGGCAGCAAAAGTTACAGTTACAACATATATATATTTTTATATATATATGTATAAATGCCCAGGCCTATGTGTTTATAAATGTTTCTGACCAGAAAATGCAGATGACAGCACAAGATGTCTCTCCCTCTCCTCCAGGAGGTTGGTAAGCGTTGCTCGCTCCAGGACATTCCGAGAGCACCAGGGCAAAATCCTCCTTGAGGGCAGGCGTTTGATCTGTGACGCTCTGGAGGCCAATGCCAGTCCACAGATGGTGTTCTTCAGCACCGTGGAGCGACTCCGGGAGCTGCCTCTGGACAAGCTGAGAAGAGCCACGCTAGTCAAAGTCAAGTTTGAGGACATTAAGATTTGGTCTGATCTTGTTGCCCCACAGGGAGTGATCGGTAAGAGTTTTATTTTGAAGTATCCCGAGTTGTTTGCCATCTTGATAGCTTTTTTCTTTCTGCAGCCATATTTTCTCGGCCAAACCCGGAACGGTTGAACTTTTCACAAAGTGGTCAGTCCATGCCGCTGTCCCTGATTTGTGATAATATCCGGGACCCAGGTAATCTTGGGACCATGCTGCGATGTGCTGCTGCTGCTGGCTGTCACAAGGTCCTGCTCACCAAAGGTAATGCTGATGCTTACAGTTTAACATCTGAGCATCCAAACTCAACTCGCAGCCCTTAATGTCTCTGCTTGCAACTTTCATAACAGGTTGTGTCGATGCTTGGGAGCCTAAAGTTCTACGTGCAGCCATGGGTGCACATTTCCGACTACCCGTCTATCCCAATCTGGACTGGGATGATGTTGAAAATCATCTGCCAACACCAGTGACTGTCCACGTGGCTGACAGTGGTCCTGACATAAGAGCTGAAACTGGGGGAAATGTGACTCACAAACCATCCAAACCAGGAGACTTTGGATGGGTCAGCTCAAGGCCTGATGGTAAAACCATGCTGTACCAGGAGTACGACACTGACTCTGACTCAGATTCTGATGACGAGGGCCCTCGGCTCCCTAGAGTGGAAACCAAGCTGTACCACGAGACCTGGACTCAGAGTCCCTCTGCTCTTGTGATCGGTGGAGAGACACACGGTTTGAGCGTGGAAGCGGTCCAGCTAGCTGAGAAAACCAACGGTCACAGGCTCTTCATTCCTGTTGTTCCTGACGTAGACAGTTTGAATTCAGCCATGGCGGCCAGCATACTTTTGTTCGAGGGCAGGAGGCAGCTGTTAAAGCTGCTGCAAACATCTGGGAAGAAACTTCAGCCTAAAGCTGAGAGGAAGTTTTCATGAGGTTTCCAATTAAACATGAAACTGAATGTAATCATTGTATCATAACCAATAAAATCCTGAGTTTAAATTAGAATTTGCAAAGCTTATGTATCACCTGTTGTATTTGTGTTCATATATTTTGCTTTAAGGACTTCTTGTAGTTAAATTTTAATGAGCCAATTTATGAATATTAATTGATTTAATTGGAGGCTATTAAAAATGTTCCTCAATCATTTGATGTCTTTGTGATTTCACCATTTCAAATCATTTTTATATCCTAATTAATCAGACAACTTAAATTTTTCTTTAAAACAGAAAAAGTGCATTTTATAAGGATTTAAACCAATTAAAACATACTAACTCACAAATCACGCTTCCACCAGAGCGTTGTTTGGGCTTTTGGCCTGGTTTGCATCACATGTGGTGTTTTGATCACATGGGGATCAGATTCAAAGCGAGCTGAAGCCTGATATATTTGTTTACGCTTGCAAAAAATAAAAAAGTATTGCCTAGATTATATCATAGTACAGGGTAAGACTATCACTTTTACAGATTTTAAAAAATCATACATAAAACCCAAAAAGGGGAAAATTCCAGATTGTAGCTTTACTGTTTTTTGTTTTTATATAATTTTTATTATATAGTTACAAATTATTAATTATTATTCAGGTTCTGATTAAACTCAACAGGAAAAAACCAAGCTTGCAAGTGAATTTTTTTTTATTGTGCACTGATTGTGGCTAAAGTAACAGAATAAAATAATTCATACATTCGACAATTCTCAAAATACAACTTTTTGTGCCTCCAGAAACAATCTGGCTGTTTTTTTCCTCATTAGGGGACCTTCACAGAAAATCCTCAAAATGATTCTGAGATGAGAATCGTCATTAACAGCTGGCTAGAAATGACTTTCACAACAAGATTTAAACATCAGTCATTGGTCAGTTACAAGCAACCTATGTGCTGTTTACTGTGCGTGCACCTCTAAGAGTTTTCGTTCATTTAAGTTTTCATCTACATCTGAGGTTTCCACCGTCTGCACGACATGTGAGCGCGTTTTATTTTCTTAACATCATCCATAAACCAAAGGTCACTGATTTTGCAGTCAAAACAGCAAGCAAAGCATTAACAAGTAGGTCCACTGGGTAATTTTCTGGTTTTCTCTAGAATTCAGAAACACTATTGTGCTATTGTGTAAAAATATTAAAAAAAAGGAAAAAAAAAACCTCCACATATATTACTGTATGGACTAAAGTCAATGCAAGGCACCACAGGAGAAAAAGAGGACTCCATGGAAAAAGGAACAACAGAAAAAACGTCAGTAAAAATGAGATTTTGTGTTTTTAACAGTCAGGAGGGGGGAGGTGAAGACGAGGCTGAGGCTGGTGAGGGGTGACTGAACAGATCAGGGTCAGGGTGAGTCCCACGCATTAAGGTCCGGGTTCTGATCTCCTCAGATGGGCTCTGGTTTGAGCTTTTCAGCCAGAAAGTCGTTGACAAACTGCTCCACGACAGCCGGAGTGATCTCCTCCACGTCACGGACGTACTTGGCACGAGCCGACATGTCGAGGATGGTGAGCAGAGGAGCCGCTTCGGGGAGGTTGGTGTAGTCTCGCAGCGAGTCGCTCATGTCGTCCTGAGGTGGAACACAGTCATGTGAAATGTTACAAAGAAATCAGTCACATTCTTATCACATATACATCTTGTATTTTAAATGGAGTTCTTGTATTTCAAAAGAACATTTACACATCCATGAATGTAACAACACTTTTGGTGCTTGGAGTTCAGGACCTCAATATCAAATATTAATTTATTAAGATTATTAATCTTAATATAAAAAAAGAGAAATATGGACATGGACTTGATTTGAGGATTTAGAATTGACCCCCCATAAAAAAAAGAAAATAAAAAAATGAAGTAATGTTAGGGTCTAGGATTTATTTAAATCTTTAGCGTTCCAGTGTCCCGCCCATAGGACAAAACACATTACTTTCATGTGACCTGGAATTTTAAGAAGATAAGAATAGAAATTTCCACCAATGCATGTTTGAAAAACTTTATTTTTTAAATATTAAAATGTATTAATAATGTGGCATAAACCAGCTTAAAGTGCAAGTCACCCCCGTCCCAGAATCTTATTTGACCCAGACTTCCTGCGTCAAAAGAAGAGATTACCTGGCAGACTGAGAGGGCGGTGCTGCGGCAGTGACTGAAAGTACCCCCCACCCCCACGCTGCGAGATTTACGAACAAACCAATGACTGTACATGGAAGATGGACAAACCTTCGCACCGTCACCCGGTGACTGTTGTTGGTTTAGCGTCCAGGAAACAGCTGAGAATGTCTCGACTAGTAGAAGCTAACTGTTAGCGTTAGCAACTCCACAACACGACATAACTCCTCCAGGCTTGTGTTATTTGTGGAGATAAAACATCAACGTTGCAGAGCAAACAGAGTCAGAGGCTGCATCGTGTTGCTTTTAGCCAATAAGAGGCTGTGCTGAAACAGGTGCACTGGAGCTTTTTTCCCCCAAAATACGACTTACAAGACATTCATTCCTATTAGAAACCACTGCATATGTATTAAAAAGATGAGTGAAGGACCTCTTTAATTACTTCACCCTCGTCAGGGTTGTCATGACGATAAACTTGACCTTTGGGGGCTGCATAAAATCACGCAAATGCCCATTTAAACGCCTACTTTAAAGGATGCTCATTGAAATACATAGAATTTAAAATTTCAACTGTTACTGAGGGCTATTGGAAGACATTTTTTTCCTTTATCAAAAAGGTTGAAGAAAAAAAACATCTCTAGTTTATTTAATTAATGTTTTTACTTTTTGAAACCTTTTTGTTTTTGAAAGTTTCAGATTAAGGTTGCAAATCAAGTGGTTGAAGGATCACAAGTATGAGGTCATAAAGGGTTAAATTGTGGACTTGAACTTCAAAGGAAGAGAATTTACATTTATTTCTAGCTACAATAATTAAGACCTGCTGCAAACCTGAATGTTAATGTCTGTCAAAGACAAAATTGCATGTCATGCAGCTCTGAATGTGGAATGGTGTGTGTGTGTTTTATAATAGCTTCTCATCAACCATCCTGCATGGCGTCTAAATTACAAACATGCTGTCAAACACTTGATATCTTCCTCTGGAGATGTTTTCTGCAGCCGATCAGCTAAAGCTGCAGAAAACCAGTTCCCTTTATTTGAACGTAACTATTATACAATTACCTCATAAAATCCTGAACTGCCTGACACGTCTTTATTGCTGCACACTCCTTGAAAGAGAATGTGAAACTCGTCTTCCTTTAGGCGCCGTGCCCGTAGAGACCCAAGAGTTTCTGCTTATTCACGCGTCCTGCTGTGCTGAAAGATGAGAGGGAACCAGGTGGGGGTCCGACACCAGCCCCTTCCATCTCGCTCATTTCAGATTTAACTCTCGTTCTGGAGCGTTTGGCAGGAGATGAGCCCACTCATAAATAGTAAAGCAGAAAATAGATAGCTGCAATATCTGTTTTTTTATTACTCCAAAGCTTGATGTCATCTTTCTCCCTTTCAACAAGTCAGGATTACATCTGTAGCCATCGGTGATGTGACGTTAATCACAGTGTCATGATTCAGCTGGAAGAGCAGACACTCTTCAGGTTTTACTCTCAAACTAATCATACAAGAGAGAAATGCATGAATGTCTCCTGATGATTCACATGTTCTCCTCAAAACAGAACCATCATGCAAACGTTTTCCCATCCCTGTGACCTGATTTCCCCTCAACTTAGTTGCTGGCTCAGAAGTTGGACTCACGACGATTAAACACCAGTTTCATATGGAACAGATCAGGTTACTGGTCCTGAAGTTACCAGTAAATACCAGAGGGTGGCGCTGCAACAAAGAGCTGAACAGAGAAGCAGTGCCTCTTCAACTCTTACTGATATATGTCCCATTTTGAGTTTAGTGAATATAAAATCAATGACAAAGCGACTTTAGATGCATTTCCAGCCTGCATTTCCTGTTGTCCACAAAACATTTTCCTAAACAGATCAAATCCCACAATCAGATCAAAGATCTTTTATGGAACAGTTCGGCTGTGCTGCTACCTAAAAAGGATATGCCAGAACGAAGTCGGTGACCTTTGCTTTGAGAACAGATGGAGGAGATGAGCTGAATTGTGGTTCCTTATAAACTCTGAATGAAACTGGTTTTATTGAGCTGCAAATCACCAAAAGTTGACCACTTAATACTCACAGATGTAAGCTGCCACTAAGAACAACACCGTTACCGTTGAGTTACGACTTTATTCTCCCACTACAAATAAAAGCCTTCCCTTTCAGGCTCTCTTGCAGCTCCATGGAGCGTAGATTATAGATCATCCGGGCGAGCGGTGCAAAGAAACCACAAATTTACACAATCTGCCACTGTGGCCTTTTCCAGCCTCTCAGATACGAGATGTAATCCAGCATCCTCCGTGGAAACTCATGCATCTTCTTTTGTGTGGCTTCCTTGCTCGTGTAAACGCTTTTGGTGAGGTGCGGCCATTCCACAGCCCCCCCTCCCTCTCTCTCTAGACAAAGGGCCTCTCTGCTGCCGCCCGCACTCACAGCTGTGATAAGGCTCAGCATGTGTTTACCGTGTGGGACCCGCTGGGCCCAGTCAGGATTATTCTGATCACTGGTGCACTGTAGCGTTTCAGACACAACGGCCATCTGATAAGAGCCTCCGCTGATAACGACCCCTCCCCTCTGACCTCTGAGCCAAAGCAGCGTCCATCTTTCACGTCTCAGGGAACAAACAATCATAGCAGATCACGAGTCTCTCTGAACAGGACTGAAAACATCACAGATGAAATCATTTTTAAAGCTGAAATAATAAAACGAACATTACTCAACATCCTAAAGGAGACAGAAATAAGTACATTTTGAGTTGGGGTCATGATGAATTTGGTGTTTGAGACAAAATTGCCAACAAATTGTAACATTTGATTGATTTTTGTGCAAATGTTGTCAGTTAATCCACAAAATGTATCATGTTTGCAATTTATTCTCAGTTTGATTGCAAACTCCTCTCAAAGTTTTCTCACATTTTTGTGAGCCACAGATACTAAATGGAGACGAGTTTGGGAGGAGAGACGACTCAGTTGTGAATAAAAATTCTATCCACACAAGAAAAAGGAGAGACTTTGTGACTCGAGCGAGGAAATTGAGAAGCCTTGAGGAATGTTTCGAGACAATTTGGAAACTCGCTTGCAAACAACAGCCCAGTAAAATACTAGCTTTAAAATGCCCAAAACATTGATAGCTGAGCTGTTTTATGCTAAGGTTTGTCATCAAAAAGAGACAAAAGGTGTAATAGAGTGCTGCCAATATTAAAGCTGCTGTGGAAGAGTAATATTACAGGTCAACTTCACTCATATTTACCATACATTTGCGGTGGTGCCTAGTAGGAATGAATGCCTTGTAAGTAGTAGGGAAAAAAAGCCCCGGTGCGCCTGTTTGAGGATGTAGAAGTCAGCTGGAGGAGAGGAGAAGTGGCAGAAGACGGCAAGATTTGGAGTCTTATTCTCTGATTTTTGGACATCTGGTCTCTAATTGAGGCAACAAAACATGCCTCTACCACTGACTCTGTTTGCTCTGCAACGTTGATGTTTTATCTCCACAAATAACACAAGCCTGAAGGAGTTCTGACAAATGGTGGAGTTGCTAACGCTAACGGTTGGCTTCTACTAGCCGAGACGTTCTCTGCTGTTTCCTGGATGCTAAACCAACAACAGCCTTCCCCGTGGTGAGTCATGATGGGTGAGTCCATGAATGTTAAGTGACAGTGTGACGTAGATCTGTTGGGCTTTTCTGAACAAAGCGTTTTTCTGTCTATTTTCTTTGAGAAGCTAATGCAGGAAATAGGGGTAGAAGACTATTTTCACATTCAGCCTGCATGAAAAACTCAAAGTGACTGATTATTAATTTAAAAAATAATCAGTGAACCTGGTTTTTAAATCTCATCCACAGCAGCTCTCCTCCAGGTGAGAGGGGGTTATATGTTGATTTCCTCGTTTGTGACATCACAAACGGGAACTGTCTGAAACGGCTTGTTTTAGACACGATTCCTAAAACCAAACACTGACAGAAAACGGATGGATTTTTTCACATTTGGAGTGTTCGTAGCGTCATTAGAGACCCTCATGGCAGCACAAAAGTATGCAGAAGATGAGTTTTGCATAATATTAAAAAGGCTAAATTTTCACTTGATGTTTATGTATTAACACAAGGAAATACACAAAGAGAACAGAAAACCTTTTTGTATTAAATGATCAAAAACAATCAGAATGTTAAAATGTAGAAATGCAAAACCACGTTAAAATCTAGATCTATCAAACTTTCTTAGTATTTTTGCAAAAATAGCAGCAGAACTGCAATTTCAGCTCTAACTCTGGACATCATACCATGAACCAAATGTCACTGCAGCCCATTCAAAAGTTGTTAAAACACCCAATTCATCCCTGAGTTTAAACATAACGGTGACACTAGAAAAAAGATCTGAAGACGTCAAAGACAGTTGTCATCAAAACTGCAAATCATTCATTCAATAGAAGTAAAATTAGTAGAAAAGAGTAAAGAAAAAATATTCTGTTTCTGTTTATAGATCAGTAGAGTAATCAGAGCCTGGAGTCCCTCCTGAGGGACGACCAGCATGCTGCTGTCTTCTGGACACAGACGACTCAGCAGCTGGCTTGGCACCGAACCGAGACAAACCCACACCAAGGTGGAGCCGTCCAATCTGAAACTCAAACCTGGAGATTTTATCACCGGTTGAGCCACGGCCAGGAAACGATACCTGCGCTACATTCTTGTAAAAATATTTGATTTAACATTCGTGCCACAGGAGAAACAAAGACGACACAGTCTGCAGCGTTGACACAAGAAGCACCTGAGCGACTTACAAGCAACAACGTGTCTTTGTGTTAAGTCGAATAAATATTGGCTACGCTCTGTTCCTCAGACCCGAGCGTTTCTCCTTCTGCGTTTGTGTGTCGGTGACATTTTAAGGCTGACACTGGAGCAGGCAGGGTGACAGTTAGCACATGTGCAATCCCCTCGGCCGAAATCTGAGCTAGCGAGTGACACGAGAAACCGGCGCTGCCACACCAGAGCGAGGAAGAGGGGAAGCTGGAGGGCAAACAGAAGGGGGGCTCAGGAGAGGTAGCCAACCTGCTAATGAAATCTGCTGCTCCTAAGCCTAACCCTCTGGAAAGGTCGAGACTTAAGAGAAGATGAGTTCTATTAGGTGAAGGATTTGGAAGCAGGTGGAGGAATGAAGGAATCACATATTTGAAGAGTGGCTCACCGGTACAGCCGATGCTCAAAACCTGACCCGATGCTGACTAAAAACCTGATGTGCAAAAACTAAAGCTCTAGAAAACTGATGACATCCAATCAAAAAAGTTAAAGGGGACATAATATGCAAAACTCCCCTTTTGTATCCTTTTGTGCTGCCATGTGGGTCTCTACTGCCTTTACAAACACTCCAAGTGTGAACAAAATCCCTCCACTAGTTTTCTGTCAGTGTTTGGTTTTAGGAGTTATATGCTCCAAACGAGCCGTTTCAAAAAGTCCCTGTTTGTGATGTCATAAACGAGGAAATTAGCATAGAGCCACCTCTCGTGCAAGACAGCGCTTCAGGCTGGAGGAGCAGTGGCTCTCATCTGATCCCCTCCTGGATATCGGAGCTTCTCAGCTTATAGCAGCCCGAGCGGGGGATGGGTGGGTGTGGCCAGCTTCAGGCTGTTTTCTTAAAGTGACAGAGCCCTGAAACGGCTCATTCTGGAAGGTACTGAAACTGTCAAGAATAAAACTACTGAAGCTGCTTCATGTGAGAGGGGTTTAGTGCAAAGAACTTCATAAACATGTTCTGTATTGGCCATAGAACTATTATAGAAACACGAACATCTCACCTCTCCAGCTACAAAGAACAGCAGTGGCGTCTCCTCCTCCTTGGCTTTGTATTTGGCCATGAGCTTCTCTGCTATTGGCTGAATCAGTTCTTTAGCTGGCTCCAGTTCTCCTTCCTCCTCAGCGTCTGAATAAATCAGGAAAAAAGAGTCAGAATGGTGTTAAAAGTATGAAAAAGAACACCTGTGAGAGGAATAAAAACGATGAGTGAAAGCAGAGGCGAAGGAGGAGAGATGACTGGTGAACAGATGAATGAGGAGATGAAAGAGAAGCACACAGATGGTCTCAGTCTCGTTTTACGGGTTTGGTTTCACCTGGAGACACCAGAGGGCTCTCACATTTTGAGGGACATCACTGCACATCTTCTCTGAATTCTGTATTGTTAGAAAAAGCCGCTCTGCATCGCTGTCCTGTCTCCATTCTAGTAGGAAATCTACTTTTTGCACATTCTGCATTAGCATATAAATCACAGAACACCCCCCCCCACACACACACACTGCTGGAACTTTTGACACAGGAAGAAAATCTCCACACAGTCTGACATTCAGTATCCTCTATACAGTAAATGCCACTTGCTTTTGTTAGAACCTCATGTGGCGCCGCGGCGCACTGGAAATCCTCGTCGACTCACCCACAAACAGGACGAGGCAGGGCCCCTCGTGGAGCTGCGCGGCGTTGGACTCGCTCAGCTCCAGCACGGGCCGCGGGTGCCAGGGGAAAAGCCGGCATTCCGGGTCGTTCAGCACCTCCACCCGGCCCTGCCGCGTGATCACGTGACCCTCTGCGTCCAGCAGAATCAGCGTGGGAATACCTGGAGGGCCAAAGATGAAAGGGACGGTGACGTGAGAGGAAGACAAACAGAGGAGGGGAGGAAATGGCTAAGAGAGTGGGAGTTAGTTTGGGTCATTTCCGTCAATTATCTCTTGGTGATGCAGACGTTTCCCTCTCCCACTGAGACTTTATTTGCTGTGTGGATATTTTTTGCCTTTCTGGTGACCTTTTACCCCGTCGGATCTGTCTGGTTCACTTCTGATGTGTGTTTTTGTTTTTACAGGAACATTTAGTTCATGTCGGTTATCTTTTGTGATTAAAAATCTTGTTTTATTACCCATCTTATGAGAAACAGACACCATCAGCTAGCAAACAACACGCGAGTCAGTGTGTTTCTGCCTTCACATGTGGACTGAGGTTAGAAGAAACTGGGACAGGGTGGGGGGGGTCTTGTACTGCTGTGCATTCCTCACATTCTTCACAGGACAGACCTACGAGCAGCTCCGGCTAACTTCACCCACACGCCTCGGAAACACGGGAGGGAAGCACTGAAGTGGAGACGTTTGAGTTTCCGTTAACTCGATAACTAATCCACATTCCTCAGGCTCCAGGGAAAATCCTGAGCTGCTCCACACAGCCAGCTCTCTGCTTTTGTGTCAGCATTTTACTGAAGTGACATAACTAAACCTGACAATGATTTAAATACACGTCTTGGAGATCTAGAGGATTAAAGGAGGGATGGAAACGTGAAATACCTTGGATTCCATAGAGTCTGTTGAGTCGTGACCTCCGAGCCTCATCCGAGTATGGCACTGCCAACCACGGCATCTCGCTGAAGTACTGCTTAAAGGAGTCCTCCGACCTGGACGGGATATGATACGCTGGTTTAGATCAAAACACCAATAAAAGTCACCTTTCATGTCTCCGTGAATCCCACCTGTCGGCGCTGACGAACACAATCTCAAACTTCTGACCCGATTCCTTGATTGTTCGATAGGACTCTACCAGAACCCGGGTCAAACTGCGGCATGGTGGGCACTAAGAGACAAACAAAAGAGGAAATAAGTGTGATATGTGACCCATATTTGTCGTCATACACTTTTCCCACAAAATGTTTTTTTCATGCTTCTCTAAACCAACGCTAATCACTTTGCAAACTGCAGATTAAGAAATCGTTTGTTCTCTGGTGTGTTTGGAAATCCCAGTGCTTCCAGGCTGAGGGAGCGGCGGTATGGCTGGCATTAGGATGACATCAGAGTGTCATGGCAGCAGGAAGGAAAACAGACCAGATTTAACTCTCAGCCTCTGCCAGGCTCTGTGTGTGCTCCTTTACTTTGTTATCAAACGACGGTAAAATAAGATCTTGGAGAAGTAACGAAAATCAGTTTGTCTTCAAAAAGCGAACATTTTAAATTGGTCATTTTAAATTTCAATAACAGCAAAAGTGTCATGTTTGGTATGTTTATTTTTTAGCTTTTACGAGTTGTGCCCCCCCCCCCTTTTTAACTAAACCCTACAAGTTTAACCCTCTAGTGGATGATCTAAGTACTGCAGGTGTCAAGTGTCAATTTTATTTTATTTGACATAATTACATAATAGAATTGACTAGATAATTATTTGATTAATTAATAAATACAAACTAAAAACTAGTTTAATAATAAAAACATGTGAATAAGCAGGTCAACACTTGGTAAAAGACATTTTACATCACCTGAAATAACCTGAAGAAACAAGCCAATGACCCAAGACCCCCCCATGCCTAAATACACAGTTAAATGTTATTAATGTACAATATAGAACAGAAAAGGTTTATTTGATGGGGACTTTCTATTTTTGTGTAGTGAATCGATATTTAAAAGCAGTGTATCGATTTTTTCATTGAGAATTTACATGCAACATTTTGTGTTTTTTAATGTGGTGTAATTAGCCTTTCGCCGGCCCCGCCCCCAGAACGGCTATTGTCCAATCACACATCATAGCAACCGTTACTATCCAACAGCTCCAAACAAAATGATGAAGCTAAGCCTAATTTGCTACTAAGCATTAGCCTCGATAGTAGTCGTGTCTCCTCCGTTTCCCTTCAGAACCTCCTCATCGAGCTCAACCAGCAACAGCCAAGCATGAGTGCCCCCCCCCCCCCCCCCCCCCCCCCCCCCCCCCCGCCCGCCCGCAGCTGGGCGGAGGTCCGCCTCACAGACTATCCAAGACCCTTTATAGACACACTGTGCCGGCAAATCAGCGTAATATTACCTCAACCGTGTGTCTTATTAACGCACATTAAGCCTTGGCGCAACAGCGGGTGGTGTCATGATCACGTGATGAATTAATGCCGAGCTCCGGCCGGGAACTAAAAATGAAAGTAAACACGGGCATAAAAAGTTACATTTTATAAACAGACTCAGCTGAGATGATCAACTGAGCGATGCAGAGCGCCGGGAGCTTTTCTCCGTTAGAGCTGCCTGCAGCTCAGATCATCTGACAGCTCACAGGGACACCACATCGCCGCCACCGCTCCTCGGATCCACGCGTCCCTGGACGCCGGACCTTCTCCCAAACTCCCAACTCCTTGTTCCCTGCTACGCTTCGCTCAGCGGAGCCGACACTAATATATCCCTCCACTGCATACTGTAACCCTTTTTGCCTCGATCTGGATGATATTGAGGAGGAATTGCTCCAAAAAATGTCGCTGACACGCATCTGTCTACTTCTTTCCATCGCGGAAATCTGCGGAGCTGCAGTATTTGATCCACTTATTGTCGGACTTGGTAACAGTAACTAAGGGGGGCGGGGCTCGGCGAAAGGCTAATTCAAACTCCAGCTGCTAGGTGGCAGCAGTTTTTACCGCATTCATTCTGATAGAACAACGAGATCTCGCGAGAACACTGGATGTGTCTTAAGCGTCTTGCTTGACTCTTCCAATTAAATCCATCCATCCATCCATCCATCCATCCATCCATCCATCCATCCATCCATCCATCCATCCATCCATCCACCCACCCACTTATCTGGGGTCAGGCCGCAGGGGCAGCAGCCTAAGCAGAGAGGCCCAGACTTCCCTCTCCCCAGCCACTTGGGCCAGCTCCTCCAGGGGAATCCCAAGGCGTTCCCTGGCCAGCCGAGAAACATAGTCCCTTCAGCGTATCCTGGGTCTTCCTTCTGGTCTCCTCCCAGTTGGACATTGCCAGAAAACCTCACCAGGGAGGCATCCAGGAGGCATCCTGACCAGATGCTCGAGCCACCTCAACTAGTTCCTCTCAATTCAGACTTACAAATTGCAAATATTGTCTCGCTTTTAGTATCGTCTCCCTTGTATTGTGATATACTGTATTGCCAGATTATTGCCAACACACACCCCTAAATAATAGCATTGCTGCGAAAGCTATTTTTCATCCACAGTCCTACTAGCATGGCATAGCATATCATATGTAAAAACAATGAACTGAGCCCAAATCAGTATTGTTTGGTCAACACGCTAAAATTGGAATTGGCCTTCAGAACCTGAATCGGTGAATCTCTAGTAGACAGATTGTCTGTTGGCATAAATGTAGAAATCACAGCTGCTTTGCACTTTTTCTACCAAAGATGGAGGTTTAATGACACAATTTTAATTAGATGCAGACACTTTTTCATGTTGCAGCTCACTAAAAGGATGCGACACATTCCGTGCTGTGACTGATCCATGAACACAAAGGGGACGACGGTATAAAGCACAGAACTTTGATCGGTTCACCTCTAATTAAATACTTCACGTCGTGTTTCATACTCGCTGCTCAGTGCGGTGTCTGTTGCAGTTGTGTTATCAAGCCTTTCAAAGAGAGTTTTCTTTATTTCCCAACTTGTCACTGAAGTGGCTAAAGTCTGATCATAATGAGGTCTTTGAAAACGAATCAACACTCTAGCTGTGAGTAGAAATGAGTTTGGATGTTTTTCTCTGCCGCAAACCTTTTCAGCTCCCCAGAAAAAATACATAATGAGGTGCTGCGATTTTCTGTTTTATAAAACCACTTTAATAACAGATCAGTCTGGACGAGCAGCTAGGAGGAATGTGGTTGAAAAACACTGCGAATAAACTCTTTTAATTGCTTCAGTGAGGAGTCCTCTTTCGGATTTAATGTGCTTGGGGTTTGAGCCAGCTCGTTCAGGCGTCAACACTCCCAACAGTCGGTATCTAAGGCTCTGGCAGCTGTTATGCTGCTCACTTGGCCTTGGAGGCCTGTGCTGCATCTCATCAGTAACAGTCGGTTGATGATTTAGTGAATCATCACTGAGTCATGACCTTCATGGGTTATCAGCAGGTCCAGCAAAGAGGCAGACAAAAGCTCGACGCCACTGGGGAGTGGTGGTGACTGATCTAAGAGTGTTGGAAATAGTTAACTACCAATGATGTAAACAAACACACCTTCCTGATCTTCTATCCCGCTTGATCTGCTACTGTTTTTAAATAAATCGTAGAACTGGGAGGTGAAAATGAAATTCTCTTTGTCTTCTGTCGACACTCACCCAGTGTGCTGAGAAATACACTCCCACATAGTGTCCCTCCAGAGAGCTGCTGTCTGTTGTCTGCCTGTTGTTCCTGAGCAGAGGCCCTGCCACCACCTCTGCAAATGGCTTTGGCCCCCAGGGGAACTCCAGGCCTGAGAGAGGACAGAAAATGGTTTGGAGGGGGTGAATGGGTGGGGCAATACAAAGGGGGAAATGATAACAGCTGAGCAAAAAGCTAATCAAGACCAAAATTTTTGCCTCTAAACTCAATGTTGCTTATAAATAGCCATAGAATAATGGTAAAAATGGAAAATGGCCTGTATTTGTATCACCCATTCACACACACATTCACACCCTGGTGGTGACGAGCTCCATCATGGCTACAGCTGCCCTGGGGTGCATTGACAGAGGCGGGCACTATCCTCTGCCACTATTGTCCACATAGAATAATATGTTAGTCACCAGATAATGTTAAATCAATGTTTCTGACACCTTAGTGAGGACAGCTATTGGCTGTTCTAAAACTAGGACATACGTCGCCAAATTATGTCATAACCTCCAGCCGTTCCTTAACCTGATTCAGCTGCAGTTTGGGATGCAGAAGGTCTCATGCTCTGACTGCAGCTCGAAGGACTGGGCTGCCTCTGAGTACTTTGGGATAGGTTTAAGCTGATATATTGTCCAACTGATATTTTGGGCCGATATTTACCATTTTTTTTATATTTTGGCCTCTTTAGTAGAGCCAATTTAAAGTCAGGCACATCCGTGGGCAGCCCAGTACAGCTGCCAAATTTAATTTAAATGTATATTTACATTCCTGAAAAACAGCTGCTTAGTAAATACTTTAAAACACTATTGTCAACCATCACTTCTTTTATTTACCTGTTTTTATTTAATACTTGGTCAGTTTGTTGATTTGTTTGGATGATTAAATGATTTTAATATGGTGAGGTGCACAAAATTAAGATTTAAGAGTTTAATTCAATGTTCAAAATATGATTAGGTTAAAAAAAATTATTTATTAGGGACATTTTAGCATGCAAACAAGGTGGAAAACATCTAGATATCAGCCCAAATAATTGGCAGCACATATTGGCCATCGACTGACCATAATCGGTATCGAGTCTCCAAACATGCTCAGTATCACCAGAAAAAGTCACTAAATTTTAATTAGTTATTTTAAAAGCAACACTAATGGGCTCGACACACGGCCTCTCCTCCATTCATTTTCAATGAGACAAGCACGACAAAGCGATAATCGCGGGTCTCCCTCCTGCTAAGCGAAACGCGAAAAACGTGCATGTGAAATTTTGAGCTCGTGCATGTGTCGTGCACACGCGAGCCAGCGACACGATCCCAGAAAGTTGAAATATTTTCAACTTTTCATCGCTGTCGCTCGGACAAGGACCAATCAGCGGAGGTTTCATTGACTGACCAATGAGGGGACAGGATGCTTCTCAGTACATCTCCGGGTAAACATGGAGGAAAAGTTAATACTTGCCGTGTCTGATGTCCCAGAGCTTTACAAGACTTCCCTTAACTCTAGCAAAACCTTGTGAGACTTCATATCTACCACTGTTTCAACTCTGAACTGCTTTAATAACCCAAAATTCCCTCCAATCTGACAGCCAATCAAAACAACGGAGGACTCGCTATTCACCCTGGAACAGAGGCGTCGCTGGCTTTTGCCGCTGTCCGCTGCCGCTTGTCGCCTCCCGTGTGTCAGGTTATAAAAGCGATAGCGATGAGTTTCGCTGATCGCGGTCGTTTGTCGCCTCCCGTGTGTCGAGCCCATAAAGAGTTTTCAACACTTTAAGCTATTTTCTTCAAACTGGTTTTAGTGGTACTTCAGCCATAACACCGGACAGCACTCTGTAGCCCTGTGCACACCAGAAACCGTACTTAACAGTTTTGTGGCATTAGTAGGTGCGCTAGTGGTCTCTACCTGCTTTACGGCAGTAGCTGTTTACTCTACTGGTAGCTAATATAAAGGCTAACAGTTCGCTTTTTCAGTTCGCCGATCATCAGTAAAAAGCAAAAGAAGAAAAAGAAGAATTTAGCTTTTCTGTTGGCATCATGGCAGAGTCTGGAAGTAAAAGTAAGAGTCTTTGGAGGAGAAGCAAAGAGCTAAAACCAGAGTGAACATCGGCGCGGCCTATGCTCATTTGAGGGAGCTAAAGGAGGCAACAAAATCACGAAGCGGTGGTGACCTGGCTTTGTTGCTACTGGACTTGTAAGTAATATTTTTTTCCAACAGTGTGGCTCTTTTTACTTTGTGGCTCATTTTAGTTGGCTTGAGTTAGCGTTAGCTTATTGTTAGCGCTAGCTACAGGAGGCTGCTGCAGGGTTGTTTACAATAGTTTTAATTCCCTTTTCAACCAGCAGGTAGGAGAAGATGAAAACTTATTCAGTGTTGCTCAGTGGCTTATTATCTGTGTAGTTAATGGGCTAACACACGAGCACTCCATGATGAAACATTTAAGCCAAACTCCAAATAACTGGCTCAGAATTAGAAACTTGTCATTATTGGGAATCTTCAGTTGTTCAGATATATAAAATACCACTAATGTTCTTATTATTCACACTTTACTGAGAAAACCACACAGTGAACAGGGGAAAATAACGATTTATTGAACGTTGAACACCGAGCCTCTTGAGCAGATGAGGGCTGCCAGTAACGATTCGCTTTCACACTTTTCATTTCCTTTTCAAGGTGTTTTCATTGTTTCCATCCTGCTCTGGAGTTGCATTTAGCACAGCTGAATCTAATAGGAGGGTAATAATAAATAAAACCTTGTATAGCCGATCATAATGGGCTCTTTATGTGACCACAGTAGTCTAGTGCTTCATTAGGCAGGAAGGACACGTCTGCACTGCACTGGTGCACCATGTCTTTGTTGTCCTGATTGTAAAAGTGCACTCCATCTTTTCGCTGGAGGCTAGTCTGCCGCCACTCAAGTTGGGCCTTTCATTAAGAGTGAAAGGCTGAGCGATCTGAATTGCTCGACCAACCCTCCTAGTTTCAATACGGCAAACTTTCAACTGGCCCATGCTCCTCCCAGCTGAGGCTGCTGGAGATGGATTCATTTGTCACATTTTTTGGAACTGCTGTCAAAAACCGAAAGACATAGAAAAAGATATAACATTCAGAAAATAATAAATCAAAATTTTAAGCTCATTGCCTCTCCTGCAACATCTAGTTGGTAAAATCTTTCACAGCGTTTACACAAAATCCATCCCGCCTCACCGCTTCTCTGCTTTAAGTGCTGTCACTCTCCGTTCACACATAACACTTTTTTCTTTCCCGAGCTGACTGAACCTGGCATTAAGACGAGGCGTTTTGAAAGTTTTTGATTTTTTTTTGCAGCCAGAGAAGATGGTCGCTTCACAGGAGAGGAATGTGAGCGCACGCTTGTTAATTCTCCCTCGCCACTTCAAAATGTTTAAATGGTAGGTTTGGCACATGAGGGACTGAGACACAGACACACCATAATAATCACAGAGAACTGTGATTAAAGCAGCATCAACGCAAACAAGAGGAGAAAATCGTTTTTGGCCAAACTCAAAACACCAAAATCTCCACTACTAAAAATAATAATGAAAAAATCAAGTTGCAAATATAAAATTTGCATTTAAAAAATGGACAATGATGTCTATTCAGGATGCAACTGAAGCTTCGGAAAATAAAAACGAGAGGCAGATGAAAATTAGATACATCTGGCTGAAGGCCACGATAACGTTCTCGGTCTTGCTGACAGTTTGTTCCACTGTCTGTGGTATTCTGTTAGAATAATCTTCTATTCCCCCCCAAAAAAAGCACCATAAAACTTTATTAGAAAACCAGACACAACAGGCTAGAAAAGATATTTTGAAACATTACATCATCCCAGGGTTAAGTTTATGCAACCAGTGGGAACGTGCAAAGAAAAATGCCTAATTTGCGTCACATTTTCCATTGTGGAATCTTCTGCTGCAGCATCCACAAGGGTTTCGTGGTATCTGACAGGATAATCTGCAATGCATGCTGAATTTGAGACCAGTTGTATAAAAATAAATACACATTTGTTTTTTTTATGTAAGTTACAGAATCTCAGACCAAAAATGTCCCCACTTATACTTTTTCATACACAATTTTTTGCTTTAGACAGCAGTAAACAATTATCACCCAGCCCGAAAAGGTGGGCAATTATTACACGAGCACACACACACACACACACACACACACACACACACACACACACACACACACACACACACACACACGTGTGTATAGTCAACCTAATTCAATGAACACAAAAAACTCTGTCGATTTCACACGGTATAAGCTGAGAGTCAGCAGGCACGTTTCCACTACCGGAACCTCCGGGTAATTTTACCAGACCTTTACAGTATGCATGTGTCTCCGTTTCAAACGGCTGGCTCAAAAATACCACATTTCAGGTACCTGGACGTGGGTATCTACTCAGTAAAAGCCCAACAGAGTCCCTGGGCAGTAGTTAACTCATACTGATTGGTTGCAACTCAGTAGCAAATTATATCAGCCAAAAAAACAGAATTTATAAAATTGGAAGTTGCAGGTGAAGCAGAATGGAAGGAAAGGAAAATAAGTATAGCTGACGCTGCTTTAATAAAATCACCATTTCTAAACTCCCACTGCTGAAAAATGCAGCGGAGATCTCTTCACAAACCACCATTTATGCCACATTGCGGTCTCCTAGAAAGCTTCATAAAAAACTGCGCTACTTCTGGTCATTGAATGCTACTTTTCGCGTCACATGCCGCTCTCCTCGTCCCCCAAATGGATTAAATTATGGAATAATTTGACAGAATAAAACTTTTTTAATGTTTATTAATGTCCGTGGATGGCTTTTGGTGCTAATCATTGATGTCACTGACTGCCAAAACGGTCATCATTCGATCTGATACGATCTGATGAAGTACTCGTTCGAAAATTACATTCCCAGGGATTTTTGACCCTAATGGCCATCCGTAGGTAAGGTCTTACTCTAACACAAAAATACCGCTTGCTTGCAATGATTCAGGTATGTACTGCCCCCTATCGCTAGGAAAATACACACCGTCACTTTAAGCGTTTGTGTCACTTGACCTCACCTTTGGGGTCATCTCTGACCACCAGAAGACCATTTCGACACACAATCTTTCCCGTAGCTGCGTCCACGAACACCAGAGAAGGGATGCTGGTCACCTTGTACTTGTTCCACAGCTTCATCTGCAGAAAGACGATGAGAAGAGTGTGTGAATGAAAAATACTAATTACTTTTTTGTATGATGTTTTTCTTTGTTTAGCCTAACAAAATGACCTCAGCGTGGGTGCATGTGTGGCACAAATGATACAGTGCAAATAAATGTCACCAGTATTTTATTGGACAAGCAGCCTCTTTGTTGTTTAAAGGAGGAGCACGGGCACTGGAGCACAATAAAAGCACAAAGTGAGTTAAGAGAGGGTGGGAAACAAACCGCTGGAGTTTAAAAAGGCTGGATTGGACCAAACTCACACTTTACTTTTACAGGCATTTCTTTGAACATCTGCTGGTATTAAATTTATTCGTAATACTTTCTGTATGACGTTACGATATTAAGCAAGCCTCATGAAGCCAGAAGAGACAGAAATATGCGCATGAACTGTTCACAGGAGTTCAGCGATAGGAGCGGTTCTCAACTTCAAAGAGCAGACAAACCATTTGTAGGACTTGCTTTCCACATCAGAGACAGAAACCTACCTCAGGAATAAAGACAGCCACGTACTATCAGAATCACACAGCTGCTTCAAGTAACTGCAGAAGAAAAAGACGCTTCACATAAAATCCTGAGTCGAGCTTTGAAACAGAAGAAAGAACATACTGTTGCCCTAAACTGTGAGCTTCAGTTTTATCTTTTCTGAACAGACCTGGGATCAGAATCTCACACGTAACACTGCATATTAAACTGAGTTATTCCACAAGAGTAACGCCAAAGTAAGTCTGAAGTATGGTACTACTGAACTCTGAGTTGATAAAAATCTTTATCATCTTTGTGCAAATCATGACGTCACTGCACAAGACCGCACAAATTTAATAAAATAAAATAAAAAATACACAAGCCTTCTCTCTGAGGGTAGATTGTCTTTGCAATAAACAAGACCTGCAGCCTCCCAACTATGTTGGTCTGCAAGTGTCTCAAAAAGTCTGTCCACACTTATAAACCATGCTTCATGCTCCTCTGGATACTCCATCTTGCTCACAAATTGAGCATTAGCTGTGACAGCCCAACAACTCATCTGTGTATCCAAGCTGATGATGACAGAGAGACAGATTTAGTTAACGAAGTGTGAAAAAAGAAATCAGACAACAGTGATAAGGTGTCAAGAAATGCACACAAATTTCATTATTTTACAACAAAAAAACACTCAAAAACCTATTCAAACTGCAGGACCTTCATTGCACCAAAACGGCAATTTAAACCTAAACCTAAATGCAATTTAATCAATACATTTGGTCTCTACGTATGAATGAATGACGATCAGAGAAGTTCAAGGTGTGAAATCTTTCCAGGGTTTGTCTGACTTCAAAATAAAAGTGTTGGTAAAAACTGAGAGAGGATTCATGATACCGTTGTTGCAAATAAAAGTAAAATAAAATAAATACTGTGACGTCAGGTGATTTTTTTATTATATAAATTTGCCTTCAAACCAGTATTTAAAATGTTTAACTACATTTTTTTGTTGTTTGTGTTCTTTGTGAACAGAAAAGACAAGCCACACAGCTGTATTTCCCAAGAAAACACATTTAATAGTTTAAGCTGCAGGCTGTCTGCTATAGCCCTGGCAATAAATACAGAATGTGACTGGACAGGTTGTTGGAGAAAAAACCCTCATAAATCATGCTTTCAAATTTGCCCTCAATCCTTTTTCATCACAGCATCGACACTGATGAAGGGGAGGTAATGACATTTCTGTCATTATTTGATAAACAGCTTTGCTGCTGTATTATGCACAGAAAAGATAAAAAATAATGTATTTTAGAGATTACTACTTTAGAAGTTGCACATAAGGTGTAAAATAACACGTTTATCAGCCAGCTATTTTTTTCCTTAGGTAATACTAGAGCAGCACGGTGTTACGTTTGATAATCGAGATCCCAAATTACGTGTGCGCGACCATCAAATCGCTGCGTCTGCTGTGAATTCAGAGGCAAATTACCTCAATGTTCTCAACTAATGTTGAGGGTACCTGACATGCAGCGATCCACCAATCACAATCGTTTTTATTCTGTTTGAGGAGGCAGACCACCACGAGAGGGTGGGTTTTATCACAAAATGCATGTCCTTTATGTGAAATGTTGTTGTTTTTCAAATTTCCTTGGTTAGTTGATGCATCAACCAACAACATTTTGCCCTGCAATTGGTTTGGGCTACACATGTGAGAATAAGGGTTGGTACTAGGTCTGTGCGACGAATTGAAAATTTATCGTTATTGAAATTTCTGACTAACCGTTATAACTTTTCCCACGTCAATAAATTTGGTAATAAAAAATGAAAAGATGTGTAGGTTGGCGATGTTAATGTTCATTTAAGAAGCTGTACCACCTCGAGTCACATGACGTGACTCAACGTAATACACGTGACAGCCCCATCTAGTGGACGACTTTTGTTTTTGCGCATACATGTAGATATCGTCCATTTATCGTTATCGAGGTTAACTCCTCAATATACCGTGATATTGATTTTAGGCCATATTGACCCGGAAGAATGCAATTTAATTCCTGCGATACATAAAAAACACTAATGGGGTTAAATGTCGACAAGACTGAAAGAATGTTGAAAGTTCCTGTAGTTTTTAATATCGCTATATATATAGCAGGGTTATTAAAAACATCATGTAGCCCTATGAAATACTGAACATCACTACAAATAAATGCTTAATTACTACATTTTTGATTAACATAATACTCTAAACTGAGCATTTTCACACTTTCTGCTCAGCGAGGCTACGCAAAGTCCAACAAAGCAAAGTAAATGTTTCTATTTCATTTTAGTAAAAGAGAATTTGAATGAGAGCATGTTGGCTAATTAGCCAATAAACAAACGAGCGTTTGCAACAGTACTGAACAGATACTTTACTCCGTGCAGAAGATGTCAACCTCAGGACAATTGAAGAGGAGCCAATTACATCAACTGCTGGGAAATTCACTGCCTCATAATTGCATGTTGCCACATAGCTTCTCTTAAGGGGCGCTACTCATTATCAACATCACCAGAGTGTGTCACGGCGGAGCCCAGCCAGGGTGTTTGAGTGTCATTACACACTGGTTTAACTATGCCAATAACCCTTGTAGAGAGGTCACCGACTGTTAAGACTCCAGAGAGCTCGAAATCCATACTAAGAATCCATTTACTCTCCAAGACATGCAAGCATAAGCCTCACACTAAACCCACTGCTCATCATACTAATTGGATCACGCATGGCTGCAGCTCCATATCCATTGCTCGCAGTGGGACCAGTTTGTGTGGAGATACCAGGGCTGAAAATCTTTGCTGATCAAAGAAAGACGCAGATTTTTTTATGGATGCCACTCAGTGGATCACTGACTGACCACTAGAGTGTGACCGAGAAAGGGGGAATAGAAAAGAAGGGATTTTAACCCCCGATTTCAGCGTATCCACATTTCCATGTTAAATGTCATGCATGGAGATTGCCTTCATGCATTCGTGCACCGCTGGTTTTTATGGCTACATTCAGTTAAGTTGGGGGAACCCTCAATCCACACACACCACATGCTTTCAGCTTTGGCTGAGCACTTCTTAAAACTTGGGCTCCCCTCAGTAAGCAGTGGGTGAAGTGGTGATTGCCACTTTGTTGAGAGAAATAGAGCAGAGGGAATTTTCTTCACTCAACATGATCAATTCACCAATGACAGCCTGAGCTCTATCTCCTCCCAGATCTACTTTCACTGGACCGCGGCGGCCCGAGGCGTCTGCCAGACGCTCCCGTTACAGCAGCACCACTACAAAGGAACGGGAGCTCTTTACAACCAAAGACACGGTGCCGATAGCAGCTCAGTCCTTTATCTGCGAGTTGCACTAGTGATAACCCGACACACCTTGGAGGAAAAAAATATAATCTAATCTTTAAAAATGTGAGTTGCAAAATCAAACATTTCTGCAGAGAAGCGAAATCAATAGGATGATCTTTTTATTTCTGTTGGTTTTAGTGGTCGAGTGAGGAAAGCCATTATCCAGGAGGCCGTGTGATGGACAGACCATCCCCCTCATGACATGTTCGACAAAAGCATTTGTTTGTACTGTAACTTTTTTATTGAAAGTGCCTGCAGGCGATGTGATCTCTGACTGTGAGGATTTACTGCGGTGGAGTTGAGGCGAGGGGAGCGAGTGCCTCTTGGCTGGCTTCTTTTATTTATAAAGCCCTGACCTGTGCAACACGGACAACTTCATCTTAAAATAGGTTTCAAACTAACGCGTTAGCGCGCGGCGGCATCAACACCTCATTCGTCATGTGTCGGCAGGCGGCTTTCAGGGTAAAATCTGTGTTTTCGTCTTGTTCCTCAGGTTGAAGACAGATGAGAAACAACCTTCCTCGGCTGCTGCATCACTCTAAAGTCCCTTTTGGCTGGGCCCCTGCAGCCAGATTTGACTTACATTCCTCCAGGCTGCACCCCGCCTCTGCTCAATCTGCTCCTGAGGCTCTCAATAGCTGCCTGTATCCACTTCAAAACGCTGCTGCTGCTCTTGAGAGCTACAAAGAAAGGCCTACCCTCCCACCTCTCAGCCATACTTCAGCTCACACTATGATGGCTAATGTGCGTGACTTTAAGCTTTCATCTACACAGCTCTGACCTGACTATCGCTTTACCCGGTAAAAAAGTCTCCCAGCATGGACTCCCCTGGTAGTGTAATACTGTAAACCCTCTGAACATCTGCGCAGCCGCCATCCTTCCTCTGCCGTGTGATCTACGTTTTGTTTTATGTCTTTTTGAACACGAGCCGCCGCAATAATCTCTTGTTCTCTCATCTTCAGGGCCACAACTCATCTCCGCGCCGGATTTTTGTCCATAATTTTACCAATTTTTCTATTTTCCAACCACTCTCGCTTCCCCCTCAACTCAAGGCCACGTTCATGAAAACGTGGAAAGTACAGACCACCCACTCCAGCCTGCTCCACGGCGCTCATTACAGAGCTCATCCTGCACCAAACAGCCATTGTAATGAGAAAATGCACTTCCTGTGAAAATTGCAGGGCTGGAAGCATAATGCAGGCTTCCCACTATCACTCCTCAATACGACGCGCTGCTGCTCTCTTCCATTTATTAATCTCGTATCGCTTTGCAGACGACATCCTTTTTTTTCTGCAGATGGAAGAAGCTGGCTAAATTGCTTTTCTTTTTTATTGGGAAATAAAAAGCTGTCTTGTTGCCAAGGCAACCAGCCCCCACTGTTCACCCCCCACTCCACCCCATCATGATGTCAGGACATGTCACTGAGTGGCAGACACTTTGTGGGCTCTTAGTTAATAATTCAGTGATAAATACACGGTTTTGTGCTGAAAACAGGTGCCAGAATGTCAGAAAAGGCGATGGAGGATGAATGAGGAAGTGAGAAACAGAATAGAAAGAGGGTTAGGCCCCGCCCTCCCGGCCTTGTAAGGTGGAACAAAAGCGAACTCCTGAATGCAGACTCTAAATCCAGATTCAAACTCTGACTTGTGAGAAGTTTTATGTTGGAGGATTGTAAAAGGAGTAAAAAAGCTCAAAAGGTATCTGCAGCATTGTCTCTTTACAGAGGTGGGCTGCTTTCCCCTGAGGCTGACATTCTGTGGGGTCAAAGGTCAGCATGGCAGGAGGTGCATTCTTCACCCCCTGATGCTGTTTAGATCAGCCTTACTAAATTCACACCCACCCTACACGAACTATTCTTTATTCATCCTAATGGAAAAATGCTGAAGGTGGTTCTGAATCCACGTATCCCCCCCCCCCCCCCCCCCCCCCCCCCCCCCCCCCCCCCCCCCCACACTTTAACCACAACAATGCATATTTTAAATGCATTTCATCCAAAGAGAAACGAGAAGTCACTGGTGTAATTACCACACGACTCCTTTGATCCTGACATGTTGCTTCTTATTTCTGCATCATTTCAAATCAAAACAATTTATGCTTCATCTAAAAAGAGCAGAAATTTTAATTTCTACCAACTAAAATAGCCTCCGTTACACAATCCTGCTTCTTTTAAGATGACAAACAGCAATACAATCAAAGTCATTGTTACTTTAATCTGTGCAGGTCAATCATTAAACTTCTGTAAAACTCAAGTTTCAGTAATGATTGACCTTCAGGCACAACGCCTCTAGCTTTGGACACTCTACTGTGATTTTCTCAGGTAGATTCAACTTTCATAAATCTCAATTTTGTCAAAGCCTGCAGACTCTGACAAAAACAAGCTTCTTCCACCAAACAAACCCAAGATACTTGGTGGTTGTCTTGATGGGAGGTTTGCACGAGAGGCAACTTTTGCAGCCAGGTGAGGCAGCAACTGCAGCTTCGTAACTCAAGCATGAGATGTAGTGATGCTAAGTGGTCTATAAGAAATTTTAAAATGAATAATTAATTCAGAGGACACAATAATGGCAAATTTTTAGCGATAGTGACGTTCAAATGCTGCAATATGATGGAAGTCTGACACAATTTTGTTCCACAATGCTGGGCGGATCAATAAAAGCTTGCATTCTTGCAGAATTTAGCTGATTGGTGATTTATGGAAAGCCAGAGTCTGAGGATGTTTCGTCTTGCATGAATTTTGTGAAACGTGCCTCAGAGACAGATGCATCTCCAACAGCTCCACCAGTTACCTCAGACTGACCTTCTAAACGCATGACTCAGGTTATCTTTTCCATTACGAGCCAAAATGTAACACAATCACACACTCTGATTCTGCAGTGGGATAAATACTTTACATACCAAAAACAGGATTTAATTGAACAAGTCAGATCTGTTTAAATAAAGGAGTCGCTAAGAGCAGGAAGGTTTATGGACATTCAGAAGGGATTTTAATTTGCTAGGATGCAGAATGTCTCAAGTGTCGTCCATTTTCAGCAGATTTCTGTCAAACCTTCTAATCCACAGTGTGGTCTCTCTTGTGAATATCCTCCAAAAATAGAATTTAAATTTTATGGCATTAAGGAAAATTTCAAAATAACACCAACAGCACGTAGAACAAAACCCTGATTTATGTCGGAAGAATCACAAAATCCTTATTAAATCTGCACAGCGGCTGTTCCAGGTTACAACCTCAGTCATTATAGGAAGCAGTTAGAGAGATTTTTAGTTGTGTGCCTTGAACGCTTGCTCCTGCATCAGTGAAAAATCAGCAGACAGACTCACAACAGCCGTGCATCGGTTCCACCCATTATTGTTCCTCGGGTACCCTGGTTTCCTCAAGTGTTGGTGGCAGGGGAGGAGGTGTGTGTGTAGAGGGGGATGGGGAGGAGGTTAGTTGTGACCTCCGTTTGCCCCTACATTTCCACTCCCTCCTCTTCCTCCTAAATTTCGGAGGCCTGGAGAGTCTGCCAGAGCCGGAGCTCAGTCCCAGATCCCATCACAACAACTCATTAATATTAATGGAGTTTAATGGGAACATTTTAGACACATTATCTGTGTTTTGCACTTAAATCAGGGCAGTTCTCAGTCCTGTAGGCTTCTTGAGGTGATGTTTTAACAATTGTTAGTTGTGTCTGCATTAATCTGAATGTAGCACAACCAAACATAATTAAACTAAAATGATGATTCATAACAATATCTGAACGAATTTTGCTTATTCATATACATTTTCAAAGAAAACTATGTTTCAGGGACTGCACTGAGTGAAATCCATGGCACATAAAGGTGTTGAACACTCGTTTAACCAATACATTAGTGGTGGTCTCTAGTAGGGTTGAATACCTTGTAGGTTGTTCTCTGTGGGAAAATAGTTCAGGTGCGCCTGTTTGAGGATGCAAAAATCACCTGAAAGTAGCTTCAGACGGCAGGTTTTGGACTCTTATTTCCTGATATTTGGACATCTCACCTCTGATTGGCTAACAGCAACACGACTCTACCACTGACTCTGTTTGCTCTGCAACGTTGATGTTTTAGCTCCACCAATAACACAAGCCTGGAGGAGTTCTGCTGTGTGGTGGAGTTGCTAATGCTAACAGTTAACTTCTACTAGTCGAGAACGTACTCTGCTGTTTCCTGGATGCTAAAATAATAAAAGCCTTCCCCGTCGTGAGTCAAGATGGGTGAGTCCATGAATGTTAAGTGACAGTGTGATGTAGATCTGTCAGGCTTTTCTAGAGTTACACCATTTATTTTCTATCAGAAGCTAATGCAGGAGATAGGTGTAAGAGACTATTTTCATGTTCAGCCTGCATGAAAAACTCAGAGTGACTGAGTATAATCAGAAATAATCATTAAAAAAATGTTTTTTCAGTGAACCACGCCTTTAAAAGACCATTCAGGTTAGTTTTAAATCCCTGATCTTTCGCAGGTTTTCTTTGTTTAATTTATGACACCACCCTAAAAAGAGACATGCATAGTGACTAATGGGAAGTTTGGTACAACTCTTGCAAAAACAAAAAGGCCTATTTGTTGGGCTAATCGATATGAGAAAACAACCTTTCTGTAAAGACAGAAATACATTTAAAATAACTTTTGTGAACTCAGGGATCTCACAAGAATCTATGCTGGTACAGAGAACGGTTAATATGGTGGAGGCTATTTTGGTCTGCCTCATAAATCACAGTGACACACATAAAAACATTTTCTCATGTCCCACCAGACAAAGAAGCATAAATGAAAACGTACCCGACCCTGAGAGCTTTTTTTATATAGAATGACCACAACATCACTCACTGCAGCTTCCTTAGAGAGAAAAGGTGTTTTTGTGCTTTCTCCTGAGCTACATTTACAGTTTCTAGTTACACTTTATATCCACCCAATAACCCTTTTCCTCTCACTAAAAGTCCCATCTGTTGTGCTGCAGCTGTACAACAACCTCGTGTAATTTATAGCTGAGCTGTACATCTGGACCTCTGCTGCATCTTTTACATCTTCTCCTCCTCTTGCCAACCATCTTTGCTCCATCCATGTTTTTTTCCCCTCGGCCTGCTCCTCCCACCAACATACGCTGACCGACTCCTAAAAGCTCCCAGAGTATGTAGGTTAGGATTAATCTGATGGGTGCAGAGGCAGCTCTTGTTTTTAATGCATGATTTCATCATGAGGACAATAGAAATTATTTTTAGAACTACTAGAACAAAAACTACTTAAAATAGTCTCCTAATGAGTACTGTGAAACTTTATTATGAAAAAATTCAGAAATTTTATCAGACTGAACATCATCTATAAAAATCCAACAAAAAGTGGTTTAAATCACATTCTGTGCATTGTGCAACAAAAGTAGTCTTATCTTTGTGTCTACTGTGATGCGTTGACTTGTGGGAACTAAACAAATAAATATAAAACATGAGTTTTTTTGAGCCAACCTTTGACAGCGAGAGTCAAAAAGCAGCTGAACAGATCAAAGAACGTAAAACAGACATGAAAGACAGAAGGCCGATTGACATTAGAGCCAATTTTCGGGGTCGCGTCACTCTGGCAGAGGGCTGATTGGCAGGGGCAAAGCACGGGTTCAAAGTTCAAACCTTTAATAGCTCAGCTGGAACAGCATGACCTTAATGTCAGCTGTTCACACCTTAATTTCCACCCGGCTCCTGATCCACCCTGACATTGTCGTCTAAGCTTTCAAACTAAACTCCAATAGGAAAAAAAACCTTTAAAATAAATACTAATCTCCCCACTCATCACACCTTCAACACCTGAGGGCATAGTTAAGAGGGATTTGTCTTGTACATAAAAGAATACAAAACTACTGTGAATTATTAGAAGCGTGATTCACTGAAGTAAAACAGGATGTTTAGCACTCAAAGCTTGTGCCGCACCGAGAGAACGAGCAGCAGCGGCGTTAGGAGCCTGCATGGCGCTGTTTGATATTCAGCTTCACAAGCCTGACAGCACAGATCTGAGGCCACCCACTGATGCGGGTGGAGGTCATCGGCTCTCGCTAAGCCTCCGCTTCCAACGCGCTCTCCTCATATCTTATTTCAGCAGTTCAAGAGCTCTAAAGACAAGATGATGTAATTCTCAGTCACAAACCATCGACTCAGCCTAACACACCTCTGTGATTCTTTTACACTTTTGCTGCTGCAAAAGCCTGGAAGCATTTAGGACAAAAGCAATTATCCTCAAGAGATGTTTAGTAAAAAAAAAAGGGCTTTCAAAATGCTGACGTGAAGCTGAGGAACGGACAAACCTGTATTGATGGATGGATTTTATCAGACAGCTGGTAGGTACATGTGCAGCTTGTTACATCAGAAAAACGCCAAATCGAACTTGCTCAGGTCGTCTTTGATGTGGGAAATAAAGTAGAACTCAAGCTGGCTTTGATGTTGAACTCAAATGTGCATGTGTTCAGGATAAGTCATTAAAGCAGAAATCCAGAGTTCTTTCTCAGAGAGCACCAACTAGAGGCAACAATCAGGGGCGTGTCCAGGGAGTGGCCTTGGAGTCTGACTGGCCACCCCAGGTGCCACCCCACTTTGTTCCATTGAAATCTACTTTATATTATCCACAAAAGGCTTGGGGGCCTACCCCAAAACAGTAGGGGACAGCATGTGCCTTTAACATTGGTTTCTAGACCCTGGATTACGGTTTACGATTAAAATTTTACCATTATTATTATTATTTATAATCTCGGGGTCTTGTTCACAAGTGAGGGAACGATGGATCGGGAGATCGATAGGCGGATTGGTGCTGCGTCTGCAGTGATGGGGGCGTTGTACCGGTCTGTCGTGGTGAAGAGAGAGCTGAGCCAGAAGGCAAAGCTCTCAATTTACCGGTCGATCTACGTTCCTACCCTCACCTATGGTCACGAGCTTTGGGTAGTGACCGAAAGAACGAGATTGCGGATACAAGCAACCGAAATGAGTTTATTCCGCAGGGTGTCTGGGCTCTCTCTTAGAGATAGGGTGAGAAGCTCGGTCATCCGGGAGGGGCTCAGAGTAGATCATCTGCCCCTCCACATCGAGAGGAGCCAGTTGAGGTGGCTCGGGCATCTAGTTAGAATGCCTCCCGGATGCCTTCCTGGTGAGGTTTTCCGGGCACGTCCAACCGGGAGGAGACCCAAAGGAAGACCCAGGACACGCTGGAGAGATTATGTCTCTCAGCTGGCCAGGGAACGCCTTGGGATTCCCCCAGAGGAGCTGGCCCAAGTGGCTGGAGAGAGGGAAGTCTGGGCCTCTCTCCTTAAGTTGCTGCCCCCGCGACCCGACTCCGGATAAGCGGAAGACAATGGGTGGATGGATTATTTATCAGTTTTTAATATTGACCTAAATAGTATCTAGAGTCCCACTCCACTCCAGTTGGTGGTGGTAATGAACCAAGAAGTGGCTTCCTAACCACCACACAATAGCTAGAAGTTGGAGGATGAGGAGGAGAGAGAAAATGGTCATGGCACAATGTGCAGCTCATTAATTCACTAGAATGCAAAAAATGAATGATTATGTTAGAGGTGTCCCCTCCCTCCCGCACAAAAAAAAAGAAAGTAAAAAACATAGGTGCCACCCCTGCATAAACAAGTGCCTCACCTGGGCCACCCCATTTTAAGAGGCCTGGACACGCCACTGGCAAAATACTGTATTGCACCTAAAGCCCCTCGCCCCATTTCTATTATTACAGCAAGAAGCCACGCCTCTCGTTCGTGAACATGCACCTCTAATCGGGGCAACAGAGCTAAAACACATTGTTTTACAATGATCATTTTCATGTTATGCTGTTTATTCATATTTACATAATTTAAAGACTTGCTTGTTATAAAAAATGTTGCCAACTCTGCATAATTCCTGAAGGGGGGAAAACTCCAGATTGCTGCTTTAACAGACATTTTTTTGCAATAATCTGTGTGCTGTTACCATAGACTGTAGAACAGAGGTGGGTACATCTAGTCCTTTGACACACGTGATATAAATGGGTGAATTACCGCAATAAAGGTGCAACCAGTTAAGTCGTTGGAAAAAGCTAAAGGAAATCTGCAGAGACGTGCAGTCAGAACAAGATGGAAAACTTTGAAAAGTAGGTTAAAGCTCAGACGAGTCTCATGAGGTGCCTATATTTAGGAAAAAAAATGTAAATTCTTCATCAGCTACTGGAAAGTTTTTAGTAGCTGGTTAAAGAAAAGTACGATAAAACAAGAAATGCTTCCAGCGTCCCGAGTCATTCAATGTATGAAAATAAAAATGACATCCTACTAATGAGGAAACCCTGAAAGCATCATTTTTCCATCCTGGTTTGGGAAAACTGTCCTGGGAAATGTGATTAATGCCTTTTTTTCCCCACAAAAGCAGAAGAGGTAGTCCTCAGAGATTTGAACTGAAAGAATGAGAGTTGCACTTTAAAAAGTGGAGTAATAAGCTACAATCAAACTGCCAGGGAAGGAGGCACTTCCATTAACATGAGTCATGGAAGACCACAAGCAAAGGTCATAAAAATGCAAAAGCCGAGAGTTCATTTAACTCCAAAGTAAGTGAAAAACAATCTAAAGAGACTAGTTGGAAAAAATGTGAATAACCAGAATTTATTTATTTTTTCCTACAACATGCCTTGACCAAACTGAGAGATTAAGCTGCAAGAGGAGACAAAAAGGACAAACACAGGTGAACTGAGGCGGTCAGGAACATAATGTGACTTGTGATATTTTTAAAAATAAATATCAGAACCAGAGACACAAAAGGTGCTGCTGTTCTGAGCCAGACCATACTATCAAAGCACCCTGTCTGCCTCCCAGTGATGCATTCACAGACCTGGACCCGCCCAGTCTGGCTGCTGCAGGGTATCCTCACAGCTCCAGCATCATTAGTTAGGTCTGAATGCATAAAGGAAGAGTGAAAGAAACCTTCAAATCCATACAAAGTGCTAGTGTGCATGTAGTACGGGATTAGGTTACGAGGTGATGACGAGGTAAAGAATCTAATTTTATTCATCAGTTTTGCAGCCTTGCCTCATTTTTGAGAGAGCATCTGGATGTTATGCTACAATACACATGTTTTCTAAAAATGTACTTTATAGACCTTTAGGACCTTTTTCCAGGACATTTCAGGGACCAACAGAGTACCTGAATTGGGGTATGCACTTGGAAATGGCACAGTATAATCGCTGGGTGTGACTAGTGGTTAACTCATGGTGATTGGTTGTAACTCAGTAGGAAATTACATCAGCAGACATCGCCAAACAACCGGCATTTGTACAATTTAAAGAGTTGGCGAAGCAGAATGGCGACACAGCTACTCTCCCCGTCCCCTGAATGGATTAAATTATGGCGTAATTTCACAGAATAAAACTTTTTTAATGTTATTAATGTCCGTGGATGTCTCACTGCAGAAACCTGACAAGGATGATTTTGTATGATGACAGAGCCATCGTATTTTTCCTGTCACCTTCCCCACTCCCAGAAATTTCCCAGCTGGAAGCACAGCTAATGACAAAAAATGTAAGTAATGAAACGTTTCAACTGAAATGAATAATATAAGAAACTATTGTAATCAGTTTTTAGTTCAGGTCCATCATTCAATACAACAGGACTGCAGACCAAAAACAAAAAACACGTTCAAATCTCAAAATCCCATTTCCAACGCTGAGAAACCCTGGATAATAAAGGAGACTGTGTACAAAAAGTCAGCACTAACAACTGTAGAAACTGGTAAAAGTACCAGTTTCTACATTGTTAAGGCGGTCCACGGTCCAATTCAGTCCTGCCAACAGAGACGCAGCCCATCCGACTGGAACGTAGCTGCAAGACAGCTTATCAGCTCAAACAGGATCAGAGCGGTTTGGGAAATAATGAGACGGTGTGGCTGTAGCGATGTGGGCGTGCGGCAAGCAGCATGAAAAGTGGCAGGTAGTCTATCTGAAAATCACCAAGTGTTTCCGTGCAGAGCTTGCTGATAGGACAGGATTATGATGGGAATCAGTCTGCCACATTACAGCCATCATCCTTTTCCCTGCTGGCTGCCAGGGAGCAGAAGTCTGCTGCTGCTGCCTGAGACTGGAGCGCGACCAAGATAGAAATCAGGCTGGTATTTTTCTTTCAATCCTCTCCTCGCATTTCCAGTCCTCCGTGGATCCCCTCCCTCCCCGTCCCTGCTAAATGAAGGACCAGAGACATGGAGCACACTGGAAAGCCTGAAAATAAGGGAGGGGAATGAAAAAAAGGTGACGGGCTGCACTAAAAAAATGCTTTTCTCTGATGGGAAGTGAGGAGGGCTCTTGTTTTGGTCCTGTTCTTCTTCCAGTGGAAAACTGGACTCTGATGACTTTCCTGCTTTCCGAAGCAAATCGGCATTGACAATTCTTTTTCTTGAAAACGTTAAACACAGACACTCAAAGAGAATTCTATTTAACTTTCTAATGTTTAGAAATTAAGAGTAAATCTTTCAGAAGCTTAGGTAATTTGTTTAAAGAAACAATGCAGTTTAGTTTCATGTGCATAGTGTAGGCTGTACCAATCACAGTGCTCTATATTCGTATAGAGACATCTGGAGGGCTTTGCACCATTATGGTAGAGCTTTTTTTTTTTACGACAGCAGAACTGCGATTGCACAAAGAAAGATGGCGGCAGTTCCCGAAAGGCGTTCATTAGCATCAACTCTGGACGATTTAAACTTGAACTTTTCTTTGAGACATGAACAGATAGAGATACTTCTTTTTTCAACGGCACATGGCGAACTGCCCCATTGACTGATTTCCGATGCTATGAATATGTCACATTATTCATCGCCGTCCTATTTTGTGCAGAGATAATACGACAGACATCGGTATATTCCACCTCTATGGGTCGTGGGCAGACTATATATGTACATATATAGGACGGCTTACCAGGCAAGTAAAAACTGGACAGGAAACTGAATATAAAGAAATAAATGTTTTTTCCAGCAGACTATGATAATTGTGTCCTCATCAGTTTTATATTTCTCAACACTAAAAGTTAAATTACTCACAGATTATTGCAATCGTGAACACAACCCAAGACACCATCACACGAGTGTCTCCGAACAAAAAACCTCTCTGTATGGAGGCTGCAGCCAAAGCTGTCCTTAAGAATCCTTCACCCTCTCACTCATTGTGTAGCTGCGTGCTGTAACTGTTTTTATACGTGCCCAAGTCCTTTCTGAGCACACTACGCCTTAACCTGAGCACTCGGTGTCATGCAGCGTGTTGTTACTTTGCAGATGCAGCTGCCCGATGCAGAGCGGATCTAATTAAATGCTGTTCCACATTAACAGGATTGAGTGAACCTACAGATTTCTGCCGGCTCCCTCCCGCCTGTGAGTGGCATTCGCTGTAATGCAAACAAGCAGGAACCGGATGAAGAGCTTCCTAGAGTGCAAACACATCCTGCCAGACGCAAGCGAAACCGACATCCGTACACTCGGATGACCCGAGCGCTTTGTGACTCTGGGTGGAGGAACACGGCTGCAGTGTTACAGTCGCACAATGGGCAAGTGGAGGCGCTGCCACAGTGTAGCTGCTTTTCAAGCCCGGGAGCCTTTATGTGGCCTGTGGGCGATATCTGGAGGTGTAGCCTCTGCTGTCACTCAGTCCCAGTCTAATTACAGGTGTTGCCATGCTTCTGTCACTAGAACTACACCTAATGTATTCTCGTACGCCTGAAGTCACAAAAAATGTCTCCGACATGCAGGAGACGTCCTACCTGGAAGCGTTCTATACGCCGTGTAAACTCTACGTAACTGAATATTCACCAAATTTGAACCGAGGTTGTGGATATATCCGTGGTGCATGAGCTGTAACCCTCAAGGCACCAAATGTCACATGCATGACGTGAGTTCAGCTGCACCAGGACCAAACTCTGCATCATTATCACCAGAGCCTGTGTGTTCTGCAGAAATAAACAGTCCAAATGTAAAATAAGAGGATATCCGAGTGGGTGTCGGCACGGCAACAGGCTGTCTCTGCTCTCCGTTTATGTGCTCACTGACATTTGTTGATACACACAGAACAACTGGTCAAGATCTTGGCGGACCGCTGCTTTAGACTCACTGCGCTGACCTCGGGGAATCTGGCGTACTGAAGTAATGTTTATAATTTCTTACAGATAACGAGCCAAACGCAGACCGCACAGCCTGCTGTTATTCCTGCTCACCTAAAGCTTTATGGAGCTGAAATATTTCCTGCCATTTTATGTACTACCAACCCCGTAACAGACCCCTTTAAAAACAGAATTAAACTGCTTCTCCTGTGGGGCAACAAGGTATGCAGGGAAAGTATCCAAGCTCCTAACATCATTACTCTATACATTATTATTAAAATAACAAATATGTCTGCCATTCTGAAAACTCCAGTAACAAACCCGGGAGACTCGTCTCTGCAGTGCATAGGGCAGCATTTATGTGTGTTGGGTGGATTATTTTTGATTTACAGGGTTTGGAGCTCTACAGCCACTGAAATAAAACCGTATACTGTTTGTGAAAAAACGCTGGATGTCTTCCTTGGGGATCCCGAGGCGCTCCCAGGCCAGAGAGGATATATAATCCCTGGAATGCATTCAAGATTTAGCCCCAGGTCTTCTCCTGGTAGGATGTGCCTGGAAAACCTCCAGGAGGCCTCCTAATTAGATGACCCAACCAACTCAGTTGACTTCTTTCGATTCAGAGGAGCAGTGGCTCTACTCTGCAGAGGATGGAGCTCCTAAACACAACTGAGGGTGAGACGGTGTTCTAGACAAACCGATGCCCGGTGAAGACAAACATTCCTGAGTTTGACTGATTGACCCAAACGGACTAAGGTATAGCTCCAAGATTTGGAAGTATGTACAAAATCTTAACTTGCTTATCCCGAATTATGTATAAAAAGTTAACTTATTTAAAGGTAATGCATACAATGTTTCTGAATTTCAGGAAAGAACCGCACTCTCCACGTTTTGAAAAATGTTAGAAAGTTAGAATATAGTTCAAGATAACTTCTAGTTTGAAATGCATTTCTCCAAATAACATGCCAAACTTTAGCATACCCGTCGAGCAGAAAACCGGCGACAGCGGCGTCTGTGGGAAGCCCAACCTTCTCTTTCAGCGCATGCCATTGTTGAAAAGAGTGCGTATCAGTTTGGACTGTTTTGAATTGTTTTGTATTGAATTGTCCTACAATAAATTCAGCCTAAAATAATCGCTAATATCGTCTGGCTGAATGTATCGCAATATATCTTTATATATCGTATCGTCTCCCCTGTATTGTGATACGTATCGTATCGCCAGAATTTTACCAATACACATCCCTGTTCACCAGAATGATTGACAGTTATGTGGACCAATGGTTTAGATGATCCACCCGAAGTAAAGAACGTCCGCAATACCTTTAAATTAGAAACTTAAATTATTAGGTTATGATTCAACAGGTATGCCAAATCGGAGATTTGTTTCTTATTTATTGTTTTTTATGCCGTTTTCACGATGCAAGGTGGACGATGCATGACAGAGAACGGAGAAAATAAAAAGTCGCACCCATCGAGGCCCTTCGTCTTCCGATTTTGGTGCCAAGGGCAGAGGCAGTAAATGAGGGTGGGATCGTAGACCAGAGTAAATCAAGAGCGTCACCTTTCAGCTTAGCTCCTAAGCCATAATTTGATTGTCCGTCTCGAGCTCCATCCTACCATCAATCACAACCCAGACACCGAGATGCTCGTCTGCTTGGGGCTCATTCCAAAACTAGAATTCCACCAGTTTCAAGTCAAGGAGGAGCTAATTTTTTACATCGTAGCCCGGTTTTGATCCTGGATCAGGGTGGCCTATCGCTTTCTAACTGAACTACATAATTTCATGTGTATCAGAATTTGCAGTAGTCATCTTCTGGTTGACCAGTCCTGTTATCTGCAGCCAGGAATGAATCAGAGCTTTTTCCCCCCGGAGCAGGACAATGTTCACTTGTGTTTGGGTGGTCCGGTGAATTGAGCAGTAAATGGACCAGCCTGAACTGGTTCAGGGTAGACTGGACTTTTGTTTCGGACACTTCATTTTCTTCCCTTCAGCTCATTTTCTTTCAGCGAGACAATCCTGACAATGACACCATTTTGTCGGTTTTAATGAGCCCACGAACCAGGCGTATGCGTTCACAACATAAGGATTTAGTCTTCATACATCATACAACAAATACAAAACATGCAAAAATAATCATTTGGCTCTGCAAACCACAAAGACAAAGGGCTTTTTGAAGTAATTCTCCTTTTGTAAATGATTTTCCTTCAGAGTCCGTTCCATAATTGCTAATTGCTCCTGCAAACACGAGCACTCAGCTTGTAATGACTCCACGTCTTTCACAGTCCGTCAATTCTCTTCATGCATCCTTATAACTAATGCTTCAGCCCTGTAATGAATTCACAGCGCAGCACTCCTCCCTTCTTCAGATCTGTAAATAAGTGATGTAATTGCCTAAGATTGCTCAGGGTCCTCGCGGTCTTTAGAAGCCCACCAGTCTGGTCCCTTAGCAACAGAGATCTGTAGCCTGAAGATGATTTCCAACAACAAAGAGCACTCAAACAGATTTATTTAAACGGGAGCAGCTCTAAAGCTGCGACACAGACTGGAGTTTCAGAGATTACCTGCATCAAATAAAATGTTAGGTTTCATCCACACGATCTACTTCAAATATATCTTTTTCCTTTAAGAAGTGTTACTGGTTTTTAATCCAGTCTGAGTAAAACCACTTGACTGAAGAAAAAAAAATAATGAATGAAGTAAAAAAAAAAAACTCCCTCTCTGTTTTGAAATTGGAGAAACTTAAAAATATCATCAGCAGCAAAATCTTTAGAGAAATACCTGACATTTGAAAAAAATACTAGATTCAATCCAAACAGCTGCGTAATTGTTGCAGTGATGGACTCCATTAGGTCAGGATGAGCAGCACAAAGCATGATCTTAAAGAGCTTATAAACCAGATTTCATGCTCAAAGGTTCATTTTCATTCATCTGTTTATTTGTCACTGTAAAATAAAAACTTACATATGCTCATTAAAGTAGCTCTCCGGAGTATTTCTTTTATCTGATGGCACCATCTAGTGGCTGACAAGTGTATCACACCAATAGTCGGTGGACTCGGTAATTTAAGATGGCGACTGCACGTTTCTTGTTTATGAATGGCATAGGAGTTAAGTGGCCGCCTTGCAATCGGAAGGTCGCAGGTTCGCGACCCGCTCAGTCTGTCGCTGTCGTTGTGTCCTTGGGCAAGTCACTTAACCCGCCTTGCCTGCTGGTGGTGGTCGGAGGGACCGGTGGCACCAGTGTACGGTAGGCCCCGCCTCTGTCAGTGAGCCCCAGGGCAGCTGTAGCTACAATGTAGCTCATCCCCACCAGCGTGTGAATGGGTGGATGACTGATTGTGTTGTGAAGCGCCTTGGGAGGTTGTAGAACCCTAAGAAGGCGCTATACAAATACAGGCCATTTACCATTTACAATGTGCTTCTGTAGCCGACAAACAGAGCTAAAACACGTTGTTTTACAAGTATTATTCTCATGTCATGTTGTGTTTTCATACATTTATATTTTAAAGACTTACTTGTCCGTGAAAAGTTCATCAACGCTGCATCAGCCGAGGTGCTTCCTTAAATGTGAAGCACGTAAGCGGTAGTCTAACACTATTGGTTAGTTCTGGTCGCCGCTCAGTTTCCTATTGAATGGATTTTACGGGGATGGGCGGGCTTAGCAAAAAAAAAAGACGTATTGCTTACATTATCTCACACTACATGATAAGACAATCACTTTTACGGATTTCTGAAAAATCATACATAATTCCTGAAAGGGGAAACTCCGGATTGCTGCTTTAAAGCAACAAGATTTATACAAAAAAGTATCCTTTTCCATCAGATTAAAGTTTTTTTTAAACTTCATTTTTATGTATTTGGTTTTTATACACATACACACAGATGCAAGGTTTTATTACACAATTGTGATTTAAACTCTGATTGCTGCCATTTAGAACTGAATCTAAGTCAGAAACACATCAGAAAGAGACGAGCCGTCTATAAAGTTAATGAAACGTATCAAACTTTTATCACTCTGCAAAAAGTCTCACATGAATCTGATGAACAATCCCTTCTATCCCACATTCGTCAATGGAAAACTTTAATTTTGAGTGCAACTTGAAAAGAAAAAGATTGGGAGCGTTATCTTCCTGCTCCACAGGATTAAATGACTCCTTTAACGACAACGAAGCCACAAAGGGAGCGGCCAGTCGGCTGAGTGGGGATTTTATTGATGGTAATGACCCACACAGAAATAAATCTCCAGAGCAGCTGTGTAGTATTGACGCTTAACAAACCCCGTCAAGAGATGGCTTTGCATATATTAAGCAGCGCTGTGGGAGCCGACGAGGTGCTGCTTCAGCCCTGAGGTCTGAATTCCTCCATTTTATCCAAACGCACATCCAATCTTTCAAATGCATCGACAAATGTTTTCACATCCATGTGTGACGGCATCGCCTAACAATGATCTCATAGGTGAAAGGCTGCATCCACTCACTCAAGTGCATGAACTCCATGTAGCACCACAAGCTAATTGTTTATCTGCAATGAATTCTTCAGTTTCGCTGCTTTTTAGATCTTCCAACTCCTCTGCTGGGTTCAGCCTGACTGACAGATGCTTGTTGCCGTGGGAATAATGGGAGGGAGGGGGGTTAGAGGCCAGGAATCACTCAGTAAAAGCTGAAATGAAAAGCTTGTTTCAGCCGTTGCGCGGTTGGCACGAGGCATGATGCCAGAGCTGCTGTAAGCCTGGGTTGACTTCCTAAGCAGCATCGTTTTAAGCCGTCACTGCTAGCAGCACACCAGCGGTCCAGGGGCAGCCTGGAACACAGAACCGAGCCCCCGGTCAGCCGGCTCCCCTGTGCCCGGCCTTGATCTGCAATTACCACCCGTCACTTGGTATTTGATTGAAGAAAAGAAGAACTGTTTAATGCATGAAGGGCTAAATGGGTTAATAATTACGTTTTCAACCAAGCTGAAAGAATCTCTAACAATAAAGAGGAGGGATCATCTTCTTTGAGAAGAAAAAGCTCAGAAGACCACCCCCAGGTGATGAGAAGGTTCAGCCACAGGGAGATGTTTGCTTCAGAGCAGCAAAGAAAAGAGTCTCTCAACTCTTCTATTTCAGAATCCTTTGGGTTTCTGTTGTCTTGGAGTGGAGATGTTAAACACAAACTGATATAAAAGCAGATGACAAACTAACCACAGGATTTTTATTGCCTTGAAATGCCACAAAAAGACAACTAACAGAGAAAGAATGCAGTTAAAGGTTTCAGCTGCTGTGGAAGGGGTGAAAGAAAACCATAATGAGCTAAAAAAAAATCACCTCGATCCACAGAAACGACTGATGTAGATTCAAGATTTCACAATCAAACTCTAAGAAGCTTTGCAGTAGTTCCAGAAATTCAAATTCAAAACAGCTCTCCAATTGATTGGCTGATGTTGACAACACAGCTGGGTGCCTGGGCTTTGCAGGGGGCTTGTTGCAGAGCCGTGGGGGTTGTAAAGGGGATTACGAGGGGCCAGCAACGAGGGGGCTTTTGTTGGAGCCTGAGAAAGTGTGCAGGAGGAGTGACCCGCACTCCCGAGCTCTCACCTTCGTGATAAATAACAGGAAACCGTGATAAACTGGCCTGCACAGCAACACACACTCTGCTTGTAAAAATTATGCATATTTGACCAATGCAGTGTTTGACTAAACTGCCTGTTTAGCATAAGTCTGACCAAAGCGACTGCCTGGTGGAACGCTTCCACCGCTTTTTCCTCTTTTTTCTTCCTGGAGTTGTATCTGGCGGCCTGAGATGACAGAGTGCTACTCACTGGGGAAATAACCGGCCAGGAGGATGTTACTGAAAAGAAGAGGAAGAAGGAAAAAAAAGATCCATCATGGCTGTAAAAATGACTCATGAAAAATGAAGGTGACCTGCTCCAAAAGCTCTGTGACACGATCAAACCTGCCTGGTTACTGGGCATAGTGGCGCGTCCAGTAAAGTTTCATGGAGGGGCCAGTGAAAATTTTGGGGTGGCACAGCAATTTGGTCCTTGAAGTAACTCTGGGAGCGTTTAGCTTGTGGAGATGCATTGCATGTTCTTTTATTTATTTGAATTAAAAACCGATATGCATCCAACACATTTACTTCAAATTTGAGAAGCATTTAAAAATTTGAGAAAATTTCAAACATTTATTTCAATTATTGTTTCAAAAATAACTGTTTGAGCATTTTAGAGCAGTTTCATTGGCCTGTTGCTGTTTTAATGAATCTGCAAAAACGTTGAAATTTATACTTTTGTTGAAAATGGTGAGTCAGCAAGTTTTGAGGGATGGCCATGTCCCTCCTAGCCACCCCTTGAAGACGCCACTGACAAACAAACAGTGAAGGTTGCACTGAATCATGTGCTTGGAGTGCAAATGGTGGTTAATGCCAAACTTGTGCTGCTCATGTCTGCATGAAACAATGAAGATAAGGTGTCTAACTTTTGATGTGTGTGTGTGTATTTTTGTATTTCAGGACTATTTAAAGCTGTTATAGCTAGGTTTTGAATGCAAACACCGTCACGGACAACTTACCCCTCCCCTCGGGTATCTTCCCTGAGATGCTTCTGCCTGAACCAGAAACCCGTGTTGCAAGAGGAAACGAGATAGCGCTAAACACCAGTCGCTGTTTTCTAGGTCCAAACGTCTTTTGTTGTCCGTGACTTCAAATGGTGTTTTTCTTTTTGGGACTCTGGTAGTTTGTCCTAAAGTTGAAGTGGTAGCAGCCGGCTGTTTCTCCTTCTCTGATATTATTGAGCGGAGAACCTCTCACACCAGTGGTGTTCTGATGTTAAATATGCGAGTGCATAATGACTGGAGGACCCAGGGAAGTGCACAGACCCAGTGGACAGACAACCGAATGGTCCAATAGTCGCTTTTGGTTCAAAACGTGTTATTGGCTGAGGTTTTAAGACAAATACAAGAGAACCACTTTACTAATTCAGTTTTTTAACACATTTCATGGACTCACCCAACTTGGCTTGCAACAGGGAAGGCTGTTGTTGGTTTAGCATCCAGGAAACAGCAGAGAATGTCTTGGCTAGCAGAAGCTAACTGTTAGCATTAGCAGCTCCACCACACGGCAGAACTCCTCCATGCTTGTGTTATTTGTGGAGATAAAACATCAACGTTGCAAAGCAAATGGAGTCAGTGGTAGAGTCACGTTGCTGTTATCCAATCAGAGGCGAGATGAACAAATATCAGGAAATAAGACTCCAAATCCTGTTTTCTGCCGTTTCTCCTTCAGCTGAATTCTACGTCCTCAAGCAGGTGCACCAGAGCTTTTGTTTGTTGTTGTTAAAACCATGTATGAAAATTGAAATTTAAAAATAAGAAAAAAAATGTAAATAAAAAAAGAAGAGGAGACAAATTTAAGGAATAAAATTAAATAAAAGTTGACCCACTTAGTGCATCATGTTCCCTTTTGTGTGTTTGAGAGCCCTGCTGCACAAATGGAGTCCATTAAAATGAAATAAAAAACACACTGGTGCTTTAATCCAAACTCCACTGCTAATAGCAACTCTTTGAAGTGACCTTTTTCTGGGCTCTTGTCAAACGTACTTTCCAAAACTGACACCACAGTTCATCAAATCCCTGCTTTGGTCGTTGAAGCTAAATCACATCCTTTTACATTTCTCTCAGCAGCAAAGGAAACAGCTGCAGTTGTAATGATGCTGACTGCGCTAGCATACTGCAGTAATTATTTCAGTCTTCATCCTGCTACAGCTGCTCACACTTCACCGCTGGCAAACACGAGGAAAAAAAAAAAGGCAGCGATCGTGGTTGTTTCTTGTCTCTCAATCTGTTAACTCGGAGCCAAGTACACAAAGCGTACTAACCGTCTCCTGTACCGCTAAAGCCCCAAACCACAGCATATTTCCTCCTGGCTTCCACATAAACAGACTGTGACTAGAACAGATTTCCATCTCCAAGATAAAGAAATGTTAATAGCCTTCATATAATGACTAGAAGTAGTGTCATTACAATGCTTAAAAGCTGCTCCAAATCAAAAATTACATTCATAATCAGTGAAGCGATATTAAAGCAGATCCAGCACATCAAAGGACTGGTATTCTGAGGTATTTTTAACAGATTATTATGACTCATAATAGCTGCAATTTGAGGATCAAAGATGGAAAACACATTTAAGTTTTTCCACTTTTCATCACCAGATTTCAGCAGCAGTGATTGGACCCAAATGCATTAATCTGACTATTATTTGGCTCAACTTTAAGTGTTTTTCTGCATAAAACTCATAAATAATCACGGTTTTAACAGTTGTAGGTGGCTCCATGAATGGCCTCTGTTCAAAGAAATAGGGTTACTAGCTGTGTTTCCACTATGAGGAGGGAAGGTGACAGTTGTGCTGGTTGTGTTTCTATACAAAATCGTCCCTTTCAGGACTTTGAGAAGCATATTGCGATAATTTAAGTCACTGATGAGCACTAAAAGGTGTCCTCGGACATTGATAACATTAAAAGTTTAATTCTGTGAAAGTATGCTATAATTGAATCCATTCAGGAGACGGGGAAAGCAGTTGAGTGACGTAAAAAGCGCTGTTCAGTGATCAGAAGAAATGCCGTTTTTTACGGCTCTCTGAGACCACAAAGCCCCGTGAATCACGGCGTTGTGGGGGAAGTTCCGCTGCATTTTTCAGCACTGGGAGTTTAGAAATGGTGATTTTTAAAGCTGCGTCAAAGTATTTTGTTTTCCTTCAATTCTACCGGCAGCTCTTCCAACTTTACATCTGGAAATGAACTCTACCGGGCCATTTCTGAGTACACACCCCAGTTCAGGTACTCTGTTGGACCCTGAAAAGTCATGGAAAAAGGTCCTTTTGGGCCAGCCCAATAAATAGACATGCAAATACCTCAAAGGTCCGGTAAAATTAACGGGAAGTTCTGAAAGTGAAAACAGAAGTGGGACATAGTAATTATTTACAATCAGTGAGCCTGTGACATTGCGCAACTTTGTAATTCGACACCGACAGGCAAAAAAGCTCCAGTTGTTTAAAAAAACGAAGCTAGTAAACAGGAGCGACCCAGAAGTTATTTCCTGTCAATTACGACAAAACAAATACATAATGTGAAAAGGGTTTATTAAATTAAAGGTGAGTTCTTGCCAATTAGAGCCATTTTAAGATGACAGGAATCTTTTTTAGTGTTCTTTGGTATCTTGGGGCTTTAACTAGCTGTTAGCTTATCAGTCCTGAATGATGAAATCTAGAATTTTTTTGTTTTATTTCCTCCAAGTAAAGTTTAAAATGAAAATGTCTAATGGAGTTCTAAAACTTAAAAACAGATAAACAGACAAAAAAAATTAAATAGATTTTATTTGGCTCATTATAAACCATTGAAGAATCCACCTAAGGGTTAGACACTAATCATTTATGACGTTTACACAGAAACACACTTCCAAACAGTCCAAATATCCCTTTAGGGCAGAAAATTAAAACATGCTTCTATAACAGGAGCTTTGGCCTTCAAACAGGAAAGAGCTCAAAGGATTTAGAGAGGAAGTTAAAAACTGAGCTGAAAATGTTCCAACATGCCCCGAAGACCAAGAGTTACTTTGAGTTTCCACTTTCAAACCCGACACTTAAGAGAAAAGCCAAAACTCGCACCTCATTCATCAAAAACACAATCCCTCAGACTCACAACACAACCATGGACCTGAGGACACAGCTCAAACTGGTCAGACTGGAGAAATCCCAGCATATTGTTACCTATAATTCCAGTGAGTCCGCTCAACAGCCACAATCTGTTATCTCTATCCACGAACTTTCCACAGGAATACTCCGAGCTTTGAGGCCGTGCCATAAACTTAACTTGGCTCTGCTCTCAGACTAACGGACAAAGAAGACGTTAGAGGGTAAACCAAGAAAATTCACTTCACCTTTTATCCCCCCAAAAACATCCCATAATGCTTCCACCCTGCAAACTGTCAGATCCCACCGTTCTTATTGCCATGCAATAAAAAACCGCCAATAACAGGCTGTTAGGACGCGATGCAGAAATGCTGCTTTGATACTAGTGATGGCAGTAATTACTGAGAGTAATTACAGTATTATGAACACATCTCCACCCTTCTGCCAGGTTCCTGCCCTGATCCTCTCCATCACCACAACCGGAGCTAAGAAAATTCCTCAAACTCAATCAGCCTCTCAGGCGTAAATAGGTCCAGCTTAGGGGAAAGAAAAGAAAAGAAAAATCATCTCGAACCGGCGAGAAATCTGACAGCCGTGCAGAATGTTACGGCTGATATTTTTCACTCTGACATTTTCTTTTTCTACATGAAAATCTGGAGGACGTTTATCTTTAATGCACAGACAGCGGACACCTGGAGAAACACTGCGGATGGGGTTGAGCGATGAGGTGATGAAGATGCTTGTGGTCCTCAGGGGAGGGGGGGCTCTGACCACACAGGAAAGTGGACAGTTGAGTTTGCGGCTGGGGAAAGCAAATCTTTCATACTTTCATTTGCAACAATGATTCTTTAGTTTTATTCTCCCTCTGGTTGGATAAAAACACCGCGCATACCTCTGGCTCCATAATTATAAGATAGATGAGAAGATGAGTTGGGTTTGGCAGAAACACTGACAAACACATTCCTGAAACGAAACCAGCATTTGGCTTCTCTCTGCTTCACTTCATCAGCTTTCTGTTGGGGATCGTACGCACGCAAACAGCGATATGCAATAAAGATATGCAACGTAGCTTGATTACATGAAAAGAGGGCTTACTGACTGGGGGTTGCTGAAGCAGACCCTGCTGCTAAAGCACACCTGCTGCCTCTAAAAGCAGCCGACCCGTCAAATGAGCAGGTGGCGACTGATATTGTGGTGAGTTGATGAGGACAAAGAAGGTCAAGTATTTTCTCACATTGTCAGAAAAATATGCAAATTTAAAGAAACGATGATGGACTTGGACTGTAGGCAAACCGTATGAGAGGTGGTTTTTCTGCAGCCTAACCCCGGATTTCCACCAGATACATAAATGGCCTATAAAGTAATAGACGCGTTTTACCCACGAGCTCAGCGGTTTCAGACACGAATCAGCAGCAAATTCATTCCATTCAGCTGGTGAGCTCCCGTGAGGTCATGAAATCACCTGAGAATTGCAAGATCACGCGTGACCTCGCCAGTTCACATGATCACAAGCCAGGAGAAAGACAGCAGCGTGTATCCAAAAGGTCTGTGGTTTATGTCACAGACATATATACGTAGATGCCTCGTGGACTGGCGCTGCCTATTGGAGCTGCCATAGTGGCCGGCCGCCATCTTGGATAGGTCTCCATTTGCCTCCAGTGCATTCATTTCTATTGAGGAAGGTGTTTAACCAACTAAAAACACATTTTATTATGCTTTTTCACAAAATCAGACATGTGGTGTGGCATGATAATTAAAATATAAATATAATTAAACAAAATAAATAAAAAATAAAAATATGAAATATCAACAGGTAGGCTAGAAAAGTCAATAGTAATTCCACGTGATGTTTTCAATAGTACGCCGGTGTTGCAAGAGTAGGCTGCACAAAAAACGGGCACAGTTGCTCACTCTGCGTTGGTTCCAGTTGGGTTTGGAGAGTGAGGAACCCATCCAATATGGAGGCGATGTTGTTAAGCTGTCCAGCACCCAATGGGGCGTCTACGTATTCATGTCTATGGTTTATTTTCTGTTCTCTTTACCTCGGCCACAGAGGCGTCACAGCTAATGACGTTTTTCTTTTACTAGCAACTAGAAATCTGTACCTTTTATGAACAGTTCAAGCCTTGTGTGCTTAAAGAGCAAGTCACCCTCCTACCAGAGTTTTACTCCACCCACACTTCCGTCACAGAAATGAGGGGCTAACACACTCGCACGTACGCACACACAGACACACACACACACACACACACACACAGTTACTTTATATTTCCCTATACTCCTGGATGAAATTCATGAGTTAAATATTGAGTCATGGCTGTGATTCAAATGCTTCAAGAAGGTTACTGCATGAGGAATTGTGATCCTTCACAAAAGAATATCTTATATATTTAATTTGATGTACTTTTAAAGTCAGATGTGGAAGTGGAACGAGTGAGAATAAGAGTTTTCTTTCTCAATTTTGTTGTTGTGTTTCTGAATTTGTTTGTGTTTATCAATTTGTTGTTGTGTTTAGTGATTTGTTGGTGTGGTTTGCACTTCAGGGCCCGTAGGTAACAGATCCAAAATGTTGCAGCCAATCAAAACACACGATTGAAAGGAGTTGATCCTGGTCCAAATGAAGCTGAGTTTACTGAAAGTCTAAGTCTATCTATAACTCGAGCGTGTGTGTGAGAAACCTCAAAAACAACATGTGGTCACGAGGTGGAAAAATGCAAACCTAAGTGCCAACATGGAAAATTTCTTGTTGGAAACCACCAAACCCAGGAAGTAACATCGTCACAGTTGTGCAGCATAACCAATTTATTTATGTAGCTGAATTTGCCCAGATAAACTTGGTTAATGCACATTTCTCTGTAACACAACTCTTATTCTCACTCGTTCCACTTCCACATCTGACTTTAAAAGTACATCAAATTAAATATATAAGATATTCTTTTGTGAAGGATCACAATTCCTCATGCAGTAACCTTCTTGAAGCATTTGAATCACAGCCATGACTCAATATTTAACTCATGAATTTCATCCAGGAGTATAGGGAAATATAAAGTAACTGTGCGTGTGTGTGCATGCATGTGTTTGTGATTCTTAATTTGTTTTTGTGATTTCACTTTTGTGTTTGTGATTCTCAATTTTGTTGTTGTGTTTCTGAATTTGTTTGTGTTTCTCAATTTGTTGTTGGGTTTAGTGATTTGTTGGTGTGGTTTGCACTTCAGGGCCACCGTAGTTACCTATCCATGGATTTAGACTTTTTAAAGGCCAAGTTTACAATCAACAACCCTAACTCACATGTAGGTATTGTGCAGGTTCTCTGGCAGCAACGCTCAGGCAATGTTTCAGAGCAGAGCTGAAGAGATTTCCCAAAACAGCCAATACTTTCAGAATAACTCAAATTTGGTGGAAGTTTGAACATTAAAAATTAAGGGTTTGTTTTACAGTTGAGGGATACGAGGTGTGTGTGTGTGTGTGTGTGTGGGGGGGGGGGGTCGTTTTTGATTCCTGAAGGCCCACAAGGTCAGTCCAGTCTGGAATCTTTGGGATGCAGTGGAACGGGAGATTCACATCAAGGATGTAACGTTGTGATGCTGTCATTTAAAACAACTTGTTGAGTCTGAAGGCAAAAGGTGGTCCAACCATGTACTAGTATTTGACATTTGATAAACAATGAGAAAAGACAATAAAATGAGTGCAGCTGGGGATGAAATGCATTTTTAGGGCTTCTGCGTGCACAATCTTCCTCAGATAAAAAAATAATCAACAGATTCGACTGAGAACATCCCTGCTGCTTTTGTTTAGACGAGCCTGTCAACCAGAAAAGCTTTAGAGCTGCTACAATAGCCAGCAACCTTCTTTACAATGCTGCTGTTGTACAAACTCAATAAACCAAAACCAAGCAAAATATTTTAAATTTCGTGCACAGTCCAAGAAACCGAGGAAATCTGAAAATGTGACTGTTCCAGCTGCGTCAGGAGCAAGAAAGAGGTTAAAAGTACATAATTTGGTTGGTATGCACTGAGTAATCCTTAAACAAAAGCCCTGTGACTACATTGAGTTATCTCATTCTGCGCCTTTTGAGAAAACGGCTAAACAAAATGTGTCTCAGGGCTGAATGAACAGCGTGCAGGACGTAGGAGGAATCTGGCCAAAACTCCCTCCTTGGCCCCCGCGTCTTTAATTACCTGGACCCTTGCGTCCGAGGGCTGCTCTCGTGAAAAGATGAGACCTCTTACAACAAGCTTAAGCTGATAAACCCACTCTTTCAACACGCCTGTGGGATCTGCACTCTGTGCAAACAGATTGGGTTTAAAATAAGGAGGAAAAAAAGACTAATCACAACAGTGATTAGCCCCCCAACATGGAGGCAGGGCTAAGCCACAGCAGGGGGTCTCCTCTCCAAACCGCTGCCGATTTGTGGGAGACTTTTCTGACAAACTCAAGCCTGCGAGCAACAACATAAGCTGGAAAATGTGCGGAAGGCATGCGGTGAGGTTTTTCACTGAACAAAGACGTAGCGTGGCTGACTTCAAAATGAGATGTGACGGCTGGAGAAACGAAGCTTCCGCCAGAATCTCCGGGCTTTTCCAGCCACGGTCCGACTCTTCCACGAATATTATATTCATTTCTCCTCTTTTTTTCTCATGTCACGGTTCAGCTCATGAGTTTTGCATCAGGTTGCAGCCAAATCAGCCTTGGCTGAACCCTAACCTATCAGTAAGACACACAATTCCGGCCTGCTGCTGATGCACGGAATACATTGGAGAAAGTCTGCAGCAAGATCGAGCTCTTTGTTTGCATCTGGACTCAGGAAACAACATGGAGCAAAATTCAATACACGTCTCAGGTGCCACCTTAATAATGCAGGTATCCCCCAACTTATAGATCTTCATAACCCAGCCTTTAAATAAATAAAAAAACTGACCACAATTTTTACTTAAAATAAAAGTAACTTTAATAATTTCATTATGTCTTTATCAAATTTCAAATAATTCCCAAACAGTTGGCTATTCACACATTCAGCAGAAATTTAGCAATAGTAGCATTAGCAGCCCTAATTGTGACCAAATATCCAGTTTTTTGGTGACTTGAGGGAGATATTTGGCTTTTAGAGGCAGAATGAGTCACTGTCCTCACCTGTAAGCAGGGGCGGGTCCAGAGTAAGTTCTGGAGGGGTGGCCAGTGCCCCCCAGGGCCCCTTCTGGACCCGCCCCTGCCTGTAAGTCACAAACTTAGCAGCGTGGTGGATTTCACTAAGAAACCTCAGCTTCGTCCAGAGAAGAAGGAAATTGAGCCAAAATGACCTGAAATTGTTTAATTTAATTGAAATTTTCCATCTTTAATGAAGACATTTACCCTATATTTAAATTACACACGGTGATGTGATCAATCATGGCGGAAAACATGACAAGTGTGACTCATTCTTGTTATTTTCAGTTAGCATGATTCTCCAAACAATGATGCACGTCCTGGTGTAAAAATCAATAAACAATGTCACAGTAGGAATAAATATAACACCTTGACGTTGCCCCAGCAACAGATGGAATGGGCAATGTATACTTAGTGCAGTCAGACTGATAATTAATGAGCTCTGCTGCTGCATTGTTATTTGTTGTTTTTTTTAGATTAGCTTGGCCACCGCTGACTCTGAGTAATAGCACACAAATGTATTCCAAGCAATTATGTGGCTTGAATGTGCACACACACTCACACACACATGCACACACACCAGGACAAACACAAATTGGGAATATCAACATATCTATTTGTTGGAGTGGATGTAATGTGCAAATATACAGGAGTGTGTTCGGTGGTAAATGACGCCCGCGCAGCAAGCCCAGTCAACTCAGATGCAGTTCATTCGGGGTATTTAGATTCCCAACTGAAATTATGACATTAAATTATCCAAATTCAAGTGTGCTTGTTTGTGTGCAGCCTCCCGGAGCAGCCGGAGCCGTGTGCATCTGCAAATTATTCCGAGTGACTCTTTGGTTATTAGGAAAATAATGAGCCAACTACGGGCCATGAGATCTGCCTCAACAGGACTCCCCTCAATCTTTCTCCACTTACTGTTAATGCGATGCACCAACTTTGCAAGGACACCATTTAAATAAGCCACACGATTCTGGAGCACCATTAAAATGCGAAGTTATTTTACATTTGAAGACGCTTACACACACTTAAGCTCTTTTCACAACTGTTAAAACTTTAAAATTTGCTGATTCAACGAATAGGGAGAGAGATTATTCAGGGAAGCTGAGAGCAGTGACACCTGACCTGTCGTCAGCTGCTTCATTAATCCGTGGAAGATTAACAGCCTACTGGAAACGTGGCATCTGGGAGGTTCAACCATCATTTAGAAACAACTAATCCGAATTACAGGAGATCAACAAGATTTAAACATGACATCAACATAAGCTCCTTGAAATTAGATTTAAAAGGAAGAGCAGTCTCATGTCTGAGTCAAATTAGGAGTACACGCTTCTGAATGTATTTTTGATTTCTATAAACACAAGAAAGGGGTGAGCGAAATAATATTAGATATCAATATTGGATCATAGATCACACTCCACTGGTCAGAAAATTGTAGGACAAAATGTGTTTAAGGGTTGTTTCCACCAGGACTGTTTTAGATGTGACGCAGCGACAAGGCTGTTCGAAATTGACGGATACTCAAAACGCGTCCTCAAATGTGTTCTCATATCCTCTGAATTTCGAGGGTGGTCTGGTGTATCCGTACTGGCAACGGCTATCCGAGGATTGATTGCGAGTCGAAAAGATTTTTGTTCTTGTTATAATGACGGATGAAGCTGGGGAAGATTACAGTTTTAAATGTTAGCATGTTAATATCTGATGGTAAATCTGATGATTGTGTTGTTTCATTTGCAGATTTGTTCTTTACTTTTTTTGTTGTCGTCAAAAATAAGAAAAATACTCGTAAACGAGTTAGTACGACGAGTCCCGTATTTCTTCATGTATTACTGCTAAGTTTAGTTATAAATTTGGTTTAGTGCCGTCACGTAGGGCTGGGCGATAAATAAAAAATTATCGTTATCAAAATTTCTGACTCTAACCGATATTATTTTTCCCATGTCAATAACTTCAATAATAAAAAATGAAAAGATGTGTGTAGGTTGGTAACGTTCATGTCCCTTCAAGAAGCTGTACCACCTCGAGTCACGTGACAACGTGATTTAACGTAACACACCTGCCAGCCCCATCTAGTGGACAACTTTTGTTTTTGCGCATATGTAGTTATCGTCCATTCATCGTTATCGAGGTGAACTCCTCAATATACCGTGATATTGATTTAGGCCATATCGCCCAACCCTATACCATCACGGTTACTCAGCAGCAAGACATACGCTGAGGTTGGGGCGGGAATAAATATGAAAGCTAGATCTTCCAAATTCACAGCCACTCACTTTCGGTTTTAGCGATCGAGGAAGGACCCAACCTACGTTGGCCATGTAGGACGAGTCCTTCCATGGATGCTACCCCTGGACTGTGACACACCCTTTGCCTTCATGAAAAAAAAAAAAGAAACTGATGCTAAAGATGTGTTGACTTTTCCGTAAACTGCATTTATGCGATAAGTTAGCATAAACTCTCTTATGTTTTTTTAGGTTATAATTTACGAAATGTTTTAAATCATGTGGTTGCATCATTCAGTAACTTGACAAAAAGCACAAATAAATCTTTAAAAAATTGAAATAAATGAAATTTAATGTAAATATTGTAATAGAGGTGTGATATTTCAGAAAAAAAAATTTTGGTTGCACAAATTTCCACAAGGCAGGACCGACTTAGAGCCCCATGACCTCATTTTTTCTCTGCATGATCTTTATTTGAAGACTCTTCCTTAGAATTAATTCAATGATTGTTTTATAATTATGGGAGGAATACAAGTAGTTTAAAGCATTAAGAAAGATGTATTTTAGTCTCTTTAGGCTGATTAATGTTCAGCTGAGAGAAACGACACTCACAAATCATCCTATGATATTTAAGTCGCACACTATCATTACAGTGACAGGCCATAAAATAAGACACATTGCAGAAGCTTTGTGAGTTACAGGATACTCATCTAAAAAATAATAGTCGTGGTCTGGATATTAAGAGAAACCTCAATTCTCAATAGATGTACAACTGTTTCTCCTCTTTTTTGTAATTTATTTGTTGCTTTTTCAAGTATAAATCCTCTTTAGACACATTTTTTTTTAATAACAAAATCAACCGAGCAATTTCTAAGACAAAACATTCTAACTATTTCAACTACCATTCACTTAGGGAGATTAAACTCCATTTTGTCATTCAGCATTGCCAGCTGCTCGGTGAAACTCCCTCTGCCACATGCAACTGCTAAACGAGTCAAGACAGCATGGCTGGTGCCAGCGTGCCATGCTGCACGCTGAGACACTGCGTCTCTTTGTACGGTGAGTCTCCTTTCAGGCAGGAGCAGAAGCTGCAGGGGCACTTACTCTTGCATGAATACACCACAGAGAGAGAGAGAGAGAGGGAGAAGTGGGTGGTGGTCACACGTAAGGAGAAAACTTGTCACGCCAGAAATGTTCGAACACATTTGAATCACTGATGGAGCACATATTCTTCAGGAAATGTGCGTTATTGTGTGTGAGTGACAAAGCAGCCTGTACAAAGTGCACATCCATCACTCTGTCCTTTTCATTTAACTTAAGAAATATGATCAGCGGCGATGATGGGGGATGAGGGACTGGGAAATCACAAAGAGCCACCATTCAATCTAAGAGAGAAAACAAAAGGCAAACGAAAGACAGCTCGAGATGGTAGGATGCCCCTGGGGCGAGGATGCTGTTATTATTATGGCGGAGAGGGCTGCTGAGCTGCGGTGTGGGGCAATTACAAAACCCAAGGACTGACTGGGGGGAGGGTCCAGGCACAACATCCGATCCATCTCCCTCTGAGCGAAGTGAAAACAGAGGAACAAATCCAGAAACAAAAAGCATGAAAATACTAAACCAAAGCAGATGACGCAGGCTTCGCGAGCTAACAATCGTGTGTGTATTCCTCTGGAAAAAAAAAAAACATCAACACAAACCGCCGGTGTCATCACCAGAATCTGAAATCAAAATCACGCCATGCTGAACTTTATCCTGCACTGGTTTGGATGAATCCACTGGTAACAATCGCTCTGGTTTTGGATACAAGAGAATGAATGAATGGGCTGTTGTTCTCGTTCGGAGCAGACACTGTGGTGAACCCATCAGCCGTTTCTATTATTTTATTAACGTCACTCCAGTTAGGAAAGCTCTGCCTGAAAACCACACAGCGTCTGGCAGCAGGACCACGGATAAAGAGGAAAGGTCCGTCATGGGATGAAGTGTCAGTGGTTTGTGGACCATAGGGGGAGGTCACAACCCCACAGATTTTGAGTGTTGTCTAAAAGGACGATAACAGACCTGAAATCAGATCGAGCTGCAAAAGGGAACGGGTTTTACGACAAGCACAGCTTCCTTAAACTCTCACACGTGTAACTTAAGCCCACAAACTTCACGTCTAATGAAATCCCCGTTGTCGCCTCTCGTAATGGTGCAGATATCCCTGTAAAGACGCCACAATGAGCAGTGAAAGGAGAGCATAACAGAAGCCCGGTGGTGTGAGATGTAACACTTGGTAGCAAAAGTATCCAAGATCCTCTCACACACTGTTTCCATGCCCCCTCTGGCCTTGAGCAGCTTCAGTGCAGCAGGTGTCGGTGCACATTCTTTACATAAGCTCTTGTTAAACACGGAGCACAAACACAAGGCCTCGCAGCTGCACAACAATGGAGTCAAACTACAGCCAGACATGCACAGCCGGAGTGGAGGTAACAAGTTCCTCCGAGGTCGGTTTACAGTCAGAGGCAGAGCCGGAGTAACACAAAACCAGATGGTGTGAAGTGGAGTTTATAAATACTAGTGACTACAAGAGCAACAGTGGATTTACAGAATCATTCGTTCGTCGTGACTTCACCAGTCACGGTGGTCATGGACCAAGACTTAAAGATCACAAAGTTATTCAGACAAAAATAATGTTACATTGGCAATACAGATTTTTGTAAAGTCGGTCTATTTGAAAAGGTTATAAAAATTTTATATGATATACAAGATTATTTCTGTACAAATTGTTAAAGCAACATTCCGCAACTTTTACACCTTAAAATTATGCTTTTTTGTAAAGTTTTTGCGTCATACTATTATCTATTATGTTCATTTTCATACCTGTGATAGTGTTGGGGGGGTCCCACGTCTGTTTACTGCGCTATACAGTTTTTGTACTGTACTGACTGGGTGTCGTTTTACGGCCGTATATGGCAAGCCAAAGGGATAAAAAAGTGCGTGTTCTAAACGCGCGTTATGTCCGCCAAAATGCGCGTCTTGAACGCGCGTTTTGACGCCAAAGGGGGCAAAAACTCTAAAAGCGAGCATTATGTCCGCCAAAACGCGCGTCTTGAACGAGCGTTTTGGCGGACATAATGCGAGTTTAGAACGCGCATTTTTTTTTATCCCTTTGGCTTGCCATAATTGTATAACGTAGACTCGCTGTTTAGCAGTGGCAGATTCACCAAAGAAAGCTGGGAAATTCCGTATCAGAGAAATATAGGAAAAGAAAAGGAGAACGTAATAGAGCAAGAGCAAAGACCAGAGTTATTATTGGGCTGTCTTTTCCTCACTGGAGAGCTCTTTTAGAAAGAAAGGCATGAACTACGGACTCTGACCTAGCCGTGCTGCTAAAGGCTAGGTAAGTAATAAATTATTTCACCAGGGTTATTGTGTTTGGTCGGGCATAAAATTGTTATACAGTCCTGATAAAACTATTTATTCAATGTGTGGAGGTGGAAAAGTTTGTTTTCGTTGTTTTGCCTGACATTAGGAATGTAAACATGCCTCTTATGCCTGAGAGAGAGATTTGATTTTATGACAGTGACGTTACGCTGCAAGCCTCTAGAGGGCGACAGAGACCATATAACTGCAAAGTTGCGGAATGCTGCTTTAAGTCACTTTTAAATAAAACTCCTGCCACCTTAAAGTAACACTAGATAGATTTTTAAACTTTAAACTAGCTTTAACGTTGATCTCAGCGATTGTTGGGTTAGAAACTTGACCAGTTTCATATTTGACACCACTCTGCAGCCCTCTGTTGACCAAAAACCACACTAGATAGTTTTGTGGTAGGTCTTCTAGGGGGCGCTCTTTACCTGCTTTACGGTTGTTAGCTGTAATGCTAGCGGTTAGCATTTTCAGTTTGCCACACATTGTCAATAAAAAGCACAAGAAGAAGAAAAAGAAGAAGTTTGTTTTTTCTGTTGGCATCATGGTGGAGCCTGGAAGTAAAAGTAACAGAGTAATGTGTTTGGAGGCGAAGCAAAGAGCTAAAACCAGAGCAAACATATGCATGGCCAAAAGCAACACTGCTCACAGCCGCCTTTGTTTTAAAGCTGCAGTGAAATACTTTGTTCCGCGATCCTGAGAAGTCTATGTGGACAAAACCTGACCACGCGGGGACGGGCCAATGCTACCAAGACCGGACCAGGCCAGATGTGAAGACGCCAAGTTATGGGCTCCAAGCATGAGGTCAGCTGACTACCTGAATGACCAGGTTATTCCATCAATGGATTTGTTCTTCCCTGATGGCACGGGCATAAGATGACAATGCAAGGATTCATCGGGCTCAAATAGTGAAAGAGTGGTTCAGGGAGCATGAGACATCATTTTCACACACGGATTGGCCACCACAGAGTCCAGACCACCTTAACCCCATTGAGAATTTTTGGGATGTGCTGGAGAAGGCTTTGTGCAGCGGTCAGACTCTACCATCATCAATGCAAGATCTTGGTGAGAAACTAATGCAACACTGGATGGAACATTGGACATTGCAGAAGCTTATCGAAACAATGCCACAGTGAATGTGTGCTGTAATCAAAGTTAAAGGTGGTCAAATTAAATATTAGAGTGTGTGACCTTTTCTTTTTGGTGGTGACTTTTTATTTTGGCCAGGCAGTGTATTTAAAATAAATACATGAATGAATATCATAATATGGAAATAATATTTGTAAAGGTGCACATTCACAAATGAGAGGCATTGGTGCGGGGAGAGGGGCTTAAAGGTGCAAAACATTTTTCCACCTCTAGGTGGTGCCCTCTGCTTTAACGCAGACTAGTCGTTAGCATATCTGTCTGTACACAACTAATCTGTTTCTCCAAACTAAGGTTGTTCAAAAAACAGAAAATATAAGTTTGTAACCACTTAAAAAATAAATATTAATTTCAAGCACAAGCATGAAAATTGCAATGATATACATGCATAGAAGTGATTACTCTCTGACACAGAAGACAACATGCACAGTTTTTTCTACTGAAACTGCAATAATAATTTTATAATGGAAACTAAAACCTGTGCAGCAACATTTCATCACAATAATAACTGAGAAGATTTAGACTTCCATCTTTTCCTGCTTGAATAAGAATCAGTTCCTATGTATTTTCCCGCAGCTTTAAAAATCTGTGCAGGTAAATATTTAAGGTGGATTTATTTTGTACACCCCAGACTTTATTTATATTTCTAAAATTACAAAAAAAGTTAATGTTTAAAAGAAGCTCGAATAAAATTAAAAAGAAAAACTGGCCATTTAATCTGCTGGGGTCAAATGCTTTAAAAGCATTTTATTATTTTACTTTCAGTCTTTTAAACTTGATACAAAGGAACAAATAGTTGGCAGAATTCCTTTTATTTCAAGTGATTTAAAAGCAGCTTCATCACTTTTTGCTATCCTTTGTAACAAAAAGAGACTAATATCAAAGTGTAGATCGTTTTTGCAGAGCAGCAAGGTTCCCTCCATGAATTAAGTCAATTTTATTACACTGAGATATCTCAAACGTGTCACATGTTTTTGCAATGTTAAACACAACGAGTAAACCATAAAGAGTCTGCAGCTACAGACCTAAGGAAAACAAAAGTGACAGATAAGCAGGAGCAGAGGATTACCAGCTGCAGATAAAACATTTCAACCTCATTTTAACCATTTATTCCACCACAGGGATGCACTTTTCAGCAGAAAAACGTGCTTAGCTTTACTCAGAAGACCCCGGTGGTGAGCCGAGAGCAGCCGCCAACCTATGAACTCAAAAATCAGGACTCCACACGTGACGTAAGCATCAGCTTGTTTTCTTCTCTTAGCTGTGATTTATTGTCACGCCGCCTTGGCTAAGAATTTAATTGATTTACACTTGTTGTAAGAGTCTTCTGCTGCACAAGTCCATGTAAGGCAGAGCTGGTCATCTCTGAACACACACACACACACACACACACACACACACACACACACACACACACACACACACACACACACACACACACACACACACACACACACACACACACACACGATTCACTTGGAATGTGCAACAAGAAGAGCGCTGGTGCTGAGCGGCACAGAAACATTGATCTGACCTGCTGGCCCTTTCTGAGCAGCTAAAATGCTCCAATAATCAAAAAGGCCACTGATAATTAACCACACTGTTACTGAAACGAAACAAAGGGCAGAAATAAATAATCATTTTACGCTATTAGCTTAAATAACACTTCCAGCAAGTGGCAGGAAGGCCTAAACAAAAGGACAGCCTGCAGTGAGAGCTTGTGAGTGCAGGACATGGGAGGAGGAGGAGGAGGAGGAAGTACAGGCAGGGGAATCGAGGTGGGCGGTGAAGCTTTGAGACACAAAAAGAAAAACAAAAAAATAATAATGCATTCTCCACTAAGAGATGATTCCTGCAGGGCTGGGAGGACCACATCAGCAGAGTCCTCGGCTAGATCAACATCCCTCCGTCCCCGTCTCCTCAAGTGCTGCAATGTCCACATTTAGCATAAAATGTCCATCTTCCTCTGCTGCTAAACCAAAGCCTCTTCATCAGCTAACTCCAAACTACCTGGATGTGAATTTACACATCTAATTATTTAAAACAAATAAAAAGTTCATGCATTTTTGTCCTTTCTATTCTTACGTCAAAAAAAAATCCCAAAACAAAAGGCTGATAATTATGATTGCAACTAACAATTACGCTCGTTATTGTTTAGTCTGCTAATTATACGCCGGTTGCTTTTCAGTTGTTCAGCTCATTGTTTTGTAAATAATAAGTTGAGGAAAAAAAGAATAACTCCAAGATTGCGCCGATGCACTCAGAAGGCTCGTTTTATTCTGAAAACTAAAGCTTTCAAATCCTTATCTGTGAGGAAGCAGGAGGAAGGAAATATTTGGCTTTTCTGTTTGAAAAATTGCCCCCAAAATTGTGAAAATATTTGGAAAACTAACCTGATGAGAATGGATATTGAGGAACACATTTTGTCAGACAAAAAGACATTTTATGCAGCCATAAATCAGAAAGTAGACTTTACAATTTTCTCTGCATCTTTTAGAAAACATCACAGTTGTGCTGCTGTGATGATGAGAAGAAAAACTGCAGACTTCTGCAGAAACCAGAAGAGACATCTGCACGGCCATCGACTCCCAGGGCCCAGACAAACAACGCCGGTGTTGATGCCACACATATTTTCCACTTGCTGTTGGGAGCATAATAACTGCTGCACCGTGCACAACAACACAACCCCCACCACGCCCCCGCCGAGCCCCCCCACCCCCCCATTCAGACCTGGACTTCATTATGGAGTGTAACGGAAATCATCATTGGCAATCAGAAAGAATTTACAAGACAATGTTCCAGCCCAAGTCCTGCCTCACCGACACAAAGAGCAGTTTGGGTTGCAGCGGTTTCAATAAATCAGGCCGGACTGACAAAGATTAATCGTTTCTTATTAAAAAATAGAGACTGTTTTTAAGATATTATGTTTTACACCAGCATGATTTTATGCATTTAGAAGAAACTTCACTATTTATTATAGTGTCTTATTTCTAGGGAACTCCTCCTCAGGCCTTATCTTAAAAATCTTTGGGTCAGGATGTTTTTTCTTGAGTTTTATTTCACGTTTTTCACATCTGATTGATAAATTGCAGATGTAACAAGACACGGAGTCTTTGTTTATGCCTCGTCTAGCTCCAGAGAGACTAAATGAGACGTGTGCTGTAAATAGGACACTGGCACGGCCCTCTGACACCCTGCAGCACACAAACAATGAATGAATGAAATGCTGTCCAGATCTATATTATAAATAAAAAAAATCTGGCTCATGCAGATGCTAATACCTCTATTTTGGCATGCATTTAAAAAAAATTAAAACATTTCAACAAAATGTTAAAATGAAGCTAGATAATTTGTTTATATTCCAAAAAAATACAGAAAATTTCATATTTTTAAATGAAATAATTTTATTAAATGTATGCTCCTAACAATAAAATGTAAAATTAAAGAGGAAATAGTGATAAAATCTGTACAGTTTGCTATAAATACTGTGTTACCAGCATTTATTCAACCAGGGAAGGCTGTAAAAGAGAAAATCCTGGGCCTTCCGTGGTTCAGGATCCACATGCAGCAACATAATGAGTCTGCTTTGTCGTGTTCAGCTGAATTAGGCTGTTTTCTGTTATTATGTACACCCTGATCAAATGCTGCAGTATGCAGAAAGATATGCTGGTCAATTAAGAGCAGCTTTATTTGTAACTGCAAATGCAATTATCAGATTGGCAAAATAAGATTTTTTTGTCAAATTCAGGTATTTAGATTCTGTTGTGATGTTCTTTATTTATTTTCCTGTTTAGATAAAGTGAAATAAAAAGTTGTGTTTTATTCATACTTGATGCAGACTCTGTGTTAGATGTTGAATAAGTTGTGTCAGTAACTTTATTTCTTCACTTTTAAATGATTTAAATAAAGTTAGCTGCAGATTTCTTGGTAATAACATCATTTAAAGACCTTTTCTGTGCACATTTAGCGTTCCCAGGTATTTAGGCACTCAGCAGCACAGATGCTGCTCTTCATCATTCTTACCTTTTTGTGTCTGTCTTTGAAAGGTAACGCAGGCCACGGCATCTCCTGCAAAAAGCCCTGCCAGTGTTTCTGGTCCTGATCAGACGAGATGAAAACGATTTCCAATTTATCCTTGTGCTCGGAGCTCTTCTTGAACCTGCTGTAGAACTCGCACAGGCTGCCGTTGAACTGCTTGCAGGGGGCGTTCAGGCTGCACCCGAAGAAGAGCCCGACCAGGGACAGCTTGGCGCCCAGAGACTGCACGTCCACCTCGGCTTTCTCGCTGTTGACGAGCCGCTCCCCGAGCAGACCCACCAGAAACTCCGACATCGCGGCGCACGGTCCTCGGAACACACGGCGTAACCCTCAGCCGAGGCGGCTGCACATGTAACCGCAGCGTTCAAGGCGACACCCGGCACTCCGTCCAGCTCTGGGGTTGAGGTTTTAAAGGTGAGATCCGAGCCCAGACGAGGCGTTGCGGTGCGGTGCGTGTTTCCACCGCTGCTCGTGCTCCGCTCTGAGCGGTGTGCAGGAATGCGCTCCGCTTTAATCTCCCTGACTGCAACAAGGGGTGCGCTCTTTCGTTTTTATCACCAGATTTAGTATTTTATCAACTAAGGTGACACTTTCAGTGTTTTTTTCCTCTAAATTTCTCATGCATTTTAACATGTAAACTAAATTGCCAATTAAATCAATTAGATTGCGTTTTTTCAGTTTCACGCTTTATTTGTGGTTCAAATAAGATGTAATCAGTGTCTCACAGCAAAAACACATTATATGTGTCACAGTTAACCACTTTTACGATTTGTTGAGTTTCTTTAAACAATTATAAATGAAATTCAGCAAATTTCTATGAACGCTGTGGTGAAACCTTTAAGGATGTACTGCCACCTAGTGTCCACATGAAGAAAGTAACATTTCAAGCAAGTAATCTGTCAGAGCAGAAGCGCTTCAACTTACATCACTTTTTATTCATTTATGAGTGTTTTTGTAATAATTAATTAGGACAAAAATAATAAAAAATAAATAGTGGTTTCCAACTTTGGGAACTGCTGATTTAAGGTCAATAAATGTAAAAGGTGGGAAAATCACAAAAGAAAACTATTATATAAGAATGGGACTTCATAACAAAACCAAACTGGACTTTTTATCTTAAATCTTTCAGCTTCTGACACACAAATGGACTATTAGTGAAATTAGTAACTATTATGGACTAGAACAGACAAATGTTACTAGCAAGTTGTTTAAAAAGCTGAATGAAAAGTCTTAAAAACTTATTTGAGTTATATATAAATAACAATTTAAAAGTACTGTTTCAATCTTCATTATGTAAATACGTCATTCAAATTTATTTTGTTTTCTGGAAATCACTAAGAACTCTTTAGGATCACAGTGAATGCCAAAGCTGTCTTTAAAAATCACTTCTTTTATTCAATAACTAACAAAGAATGACAAAAACAAATGCTCAACATCAAGTTTTCTTTTATTTAAGGTCATCCATAAGAAAACAAACATATTTAGCAAAAATCATCACAATAGAAAAATGTCAAGTTTTTTATTGCAATCAACTAGTGTGTGAATGTGTGCAAATTATATATATATGAAAATTTAGAATCAGCTCATTTTGCAGAGATAATTAAAAGTCAAATGTGTCTAATACATTCTTGGACTGATTGATCACCTGTGTAAAAGCAAACACTGCCTTATGATTTGTTCATAAACATACACAGCTGACAATTAGCACCAAATTACATTTCTATTAATAGCCAATCATTTATAGGTGTGGAAATCAAATGTTGTAAATTTCAAGTTGCTGTTAATTAATGAAGAAATGTCTGCTTCATTATGAGATTTGCATATGGTCGAGGATCGTTCAGTCTTCAGTGAACATCATCCTGATCAGCTCTGGTTTGAATAAATCTTCCTCCACCAACTTCTGAGGCTGAAACAAAGAGGTCACTGTTCATTTTTGAACACACTTATTAAAAACTTTTGAGATTAAACCTGATGCCACATTTGGTTTCTAATGACCTAATTTGTTAGAAATTATCCATATGTACTTACTGTGCCATATCGCAGCAGAGTAGGAACTCC
>SSNS01000079.1:579212-653044 GCA_006937985.1 Aphyosemion australe
ACTCCAGTCAAACTCAGGTTTTTCTTGAAGTCATTATTTTGATCCTTCCAACTAAAACAAAATACAGGCTTCATTAGGAAGATTGTAATATAAAAATGTGGAAAAAGAAACATCACTGTGAGTCCAATGAGTTTAATTAAAAAATTGTTTTGGAGAAGTTAAAATGTAAATATTGTGCTTACTTCACAAATTTGCCACCTAAATCACATCCAGTTACTAAAAAATTATATTTTAAATTTCATTTAGGTAAAAATTGAGGCTAAAACTGGATTTTAAGCTGATTATTCACTCAAACGAGGTGTGTGGAAAAGAAGAACAAAAACTGACTAAGTTCTTTCTCCAACTTGACAATATATGAAGACAGATCCCTCGGGAAGGTGGCTCAGCTCTCCTCTTACAAATGGTTCAGCTGAAAAGAAAGAAAAAGAAAATTAACGCATAGAAAGTACAACAGAAAGTATTAAAACTTCCCTTTTTTCCCAGAACAATATTTCCTAACGAAGGTAACAGGGTTTCAAACTTTAAAAAAAACATAAAGAAAACACACAGGTGTTTAACCATTAAATAGGATTTTTGAAGTTACCTTTCACACAATCTGGACACCAGCTTTTTCCCTCAGCGTCTTTATCACCGGAAAAATAGGCGAAAATGTCCTTCCCTTTCCGTTCAGACACAGCCTTGCAGAACTCACTATACCCGTGGACATTAACTTCTTCGTAGCGGGCCATTGTTTCTGATAAAATTGATATAATAAAACACTTTTCTGCTGCTACTCCGATGAACTACAACATCTATTAACGCTGCACATCTACAAGAAGGGTTTAAAGTACTACTTCCGGGTTGTACCGGAAGTGGCCGCGTGCAGACTGCTTCAATTATTTTAAATTAATTTAATTTAACACAACTTTATTTAAGATTTGGTTGCCTGTCAGCACAAGTCAATTTTACTACACATGGCTTCTTTGAAAAATTATAATAAAAAAAGAAAACAAAAACTACTTCCGTCCGTTGTTGTCATGGCGCCGTTTCAAACTGATGTCAAGCTTCCTCTGATATTTACAACGTTACACATGATGGATACTTTAATTAGCCTCCCTATCTGCATAATCCGCTTATGATTACTTTATATACGCGAATAAGTAGTTATAGGAGATGGCAAAGTGGTCAAACAGATGATTTTTGGGATTAGCTTGATGTAAGCGCAGTAAAAGGTGAGAGGTAAAGTTAGCATAATGCTAACATTAGCGTTAGGAACAATACGTGTTTACATTTTTATCATACCTTGTCGATAGTTTCTTTGCAATGACTGCACAGTTCATAAGGAATGATGCCGTTGTTATGTTGGGACACCAAGACAGAAACTGGGTTGCTGTAGGCTCAACTCAAAACGAAAACAATCATGATTTACGGACTTCCCCAACAAAGGTAAACAACACTGTCTTACTAAGTTATTAACCTCAGCTTTGAATGGAAAACTGCAAATCCAATAATGAGTGGGTGCAGGTAGAATGACAACAGAAAAATGTGCAAATCACAAAAATAGAGATGAAGGAAAGCAAAAGAGATTATTTACTATAACACTTCATATTGACCAAATCATGTACCTTCTAAAGTTTATAGGAAACATGGTTATATAGAAATTATTGTTGCATTGCATCCTTGTGTTGGAAATCAGGTCAAACTCATTAGATAACAGTTTATGGGAATTTTCTTTCTCTCCACAGCTATTGTTCAATGAAGATTTCCCTGCTAGTGCCAAAAACCGTGCCACGCGTGTTGGTCCTCCTGTCCCTATTTTGATAGAGAAGCTTCTTCCACAATCAGAGGTGCACAAGAGTGTGGACAGCTCCAAAAGCTCCATCAGCTTCACGGCCCTCTCTGAGGAAAGGCTTCAGGCTGCAGTAAAGCTGGCCAAGAGGGATCTAAGGCGAAGGCATCTTGAAGGACTTAAAAAACTCTCTGCAAAATCTTTGCAAGAGTCCTCCCTCTCAGAAACAAGTGATGTGGAGCTGCGTCAGGTATACTGGACAGTATTTTATTAATATATTAGAACAAAATACTGTCCTCTCTAAAATTGTTCAGTTGATTCTTTTTTGCTTAAAGTTGTTTGTTTACACAGAGAATTGAATGCTTTCTTTCTGTACAGGAGCTAGAAGCCACCTCAAGCAAGACAGAGGCAAAGATCTCTAGTCCAAAGGAGAGAAGAGCTCAAACTGGTGTCAAACAGCAAACTTCTTCAATACCTCATGTTGGCCAGACTCCTCCAAACAAACACCCTGGCCTAAAGCAGGTGGCAAGAGATAAACAGGCACCTTTAAGCAACGAGATAAACAAACTGCAAAATGAGCTGGAAAGGTACATTCAGAAGGTGGAGGAGCTAGCTAAAAGAGGTAACATCTGAAAATAACATTTTACTGTCTATTTATGCATTAAATCTTAAAGCATGGTTTCTTTCAGCATCAGAACCAAACTGTAAATATCACAGTAAAGAAATGTGCCATATTTGCACAGTTTTCATCTAATGGTGCTGATAATGTTTTTTATCAACAGGAGAGAAAATGGAGGAGCCGCTGGAACCTGAAGAGCTAAACAAGTTAGAGATCCGGAGACAGAAGCAGGCAGCCCACTCAGCACGAGTCATTTATGTTCTTCAACAGCAGGTTTTTACATTTATATGATTTGACTCACTGATAAACTTTTACCTTTTGGATGCATCAATAAAAACTCTTTTATCCAACTAATTTTAGGTAAAAGAAATACAAGAAGATGTTGAAAAACTACGAAGAGAGAAGACATGGAACAGCAAAAGGGTTTGTGTTCAGTAGAGTAACTATTGGTTCAGTTAGAAGAAAGTAAATTTATGCATTTTTACCTTTTGCCCTTTAAAATTAATCTGTTATCAGTTATGTAAACAAATAGACCAGTGTCTCTAAGCTTTCATATCGTTTTAGTTGTATTAGTTAGATTTTTTTTGTTTGCTGATGAATAAACTCGTAGAATTATCTGTTTTGACTCTAAACTGATATAGTATCTCTTCTTGTTTCAGTCCATTGCTATAAACAGACTTGCAGCTGCCCACCGTGGGACTCTCAGGGCCTTACAGGTTATCATCCACCAGCTCTCAGATCTGTCTTATAACAAAGTGCCTCCGTATTATAAAGAACTGGGCCAGCTGATTCGCCAGCTCTCTTTGTGCTCAGCTAAAGTTGAGGTGAACCAGGGTTCAGCCGTACCTGAGAGGGCTCTAGACATCCTACAGAAAGTGGAGGTGAGGAGCAAAAAGCACCAACACGTACGCTTTTATTGTGAAATGTTGTTTTACTGTGCACACTAGGGGTGTGTCTTGGCAAGAGTCTGGCAACATGATACATATCGCAACACAGGACGATACAATACATATCACAATAGTGAGACGATAATATATTATGATACTAAAAGCTGGATGAATTTAGCAGTTTTTAAGACTGAATTTAATTGCAAAATTCAGGCCAGACACTTCCAATAAAAATCCACATTACAAACACACAAAATAAAGTAAAAGTTTGCATGTAAAGTTTCAATAAAAAAAATAGATCCACTGCTTTTAAAAATATTGATTCAGTATCATAACATGAAATACTGAAATATTTCATTGTATCGACATTTTCTTACATCACTAGTGCACACACTGTTCCAAAGCTGTTGACTGTGTAAAGACTGACTGCTTTAAGTAAAACCTTTGCTTCTATAAAATAAAAGTATATTCTTAATATTGGGTGGGTGTTCATTTAAGAGTTTTATTTTGAGGAAAAAAAACAATCTATAATATTATATAATCTAATTTTTTCTCAATTTAAGTGAGAAAGTAATATCTAAATATGAAACAAAAGAAAAATAATTAAAATACATAGTTAGTTGCACTTTTCCTTTTTTTATAAACATTTTTAATTGGATTATAATCTGAAATATTTTGAGACTATATTCATTTTAATGTTCTTTGTTTAGAAAAAAATAATAATTTTCACCCTGAGAAATGACTTCATAACCATCCAAACAAATTTTGAGTTGATGGAATGAAAAAAATGTTCTTTAAATCACTTTATAACCTGTTAGTGCCGTTCTGACCATCTTCTCTTGTATTTTATTTGATGTACAACTTTGCTCATTTTCTTTGCTGCTCTTTATGTTTTATTGAACCAGCTGAAGCTGATTGACATAATTACCAGTTCTCATTTTGCATCACATAAATAAATAAATACACTATCTAATTGTTTTTCCTAAAATAAACAGTATTAGGATTTTTTATTGCACTTTCACCTGATTTTCAGGCTGAATTGTTTAGTTTTTTATTAATAATCATGGAGCAGGACTTACACATCCATCATTTCCTCGTAGATTTTGGACTCTGCTCTGAGTAAACAAGAGATGTTAGAAAAGGTGCAGGCCCAGAGCCGTCCTCCACGCAGCACGTCTCCTCAGCGCAGCACGTCTCCTTCCAGACCCACAAATCCCAGAAGAGGAGTTCGTGGTAAATGTGCTGATTTTGTTATGTTTCCTGTCCATTTAAAGGTTTTTACTCATATCTTTATTGTGGTTGTGTGATAAAATATCATCTAGTGACAGCATTTGTTTATATATTTAGGTAAATCCTGGACAATTGTATTTTCCCCTAAAATATCATACTTCAGGTAACTGTTGGGATGCTGCTCTGAAAGTTGCACAAACATTAAGTGTGTGTAATCTGTGTATTTGCAAATCACCTGAGTCCAGTTGCGTGGTTATGCTCGGCCTCCTGCTGGGCCTAAGTGGCATCACACAGATAGAAAATTGATCAAAAGGCATAAATAAGTGATAGAAAAACAGGAAGTGAAGTGCAGAGCTCCAGCTGTCACCCCCTCTCCTGCTCTGTCTTATGAGCAGTTACCTCCAGCTGGCTTTTATTGAGCTGAGAGTGCAGGAGGTGACATCTAAAATGAGCATTATCTGGATTGCCTTTACAAACTAATGTACCTGGTTGCTTTGCACTCTCTTCTGTTTACCTTTTTTTTATTTTAAAAAGATATATTAACATTTTTTGTGTCAGCTGGAAGAAGACGAACGCTCCAAAAACCCAAAAGTGCTTCTCATCAGCCCACGAAGAGGAGGGAGGTGCTGAGGTTCGGCCTGCAGAACATCATCCAGCAGAGGGCGCTGAAAGAGCAGCCGGGGCGTTCACAGAAAAACACAACCTGCAGGAAACAACAACACGCTGAGAGAAGAAAGGCTGACGTGATTAGGGTGATTATTTAGAGCCAATTATGAAGAATTATCAGAGCTTCACATCAAATCAAAGCAGTATGGTTTTGTTTCTGCTGAATGTGCTAAAAGGATGACAAGCCAATCTTTCTTAATGTAAATATATATCTTTCAGCCTAATCAGAAGCGGGATGCAGGTTTCCATCTGCCTACAGTTTCCTCTCGGCTTCGAGTGAACCAGCAACCTGAAAAAGATCAATCTGTTCCCTGGATGCCAACATCTCCTCACTCCCCTCCTCATCAACGGTGAGTCGGCTAGAGTCAGATTCTTTCTCTGTGCTTAGTTGATTATTTATCTTAGTAGATAATCAATGTTTGGGAAATCTGATTTTAATGTGACACTTAAGTTTCCAGCTTCTCCCCCTACTGGTTGAAAATGAAATACAACTGTAAAAACAACCGTACCACAGTCTGCTGTTGCTCACACCTGTTTTGCAGATAATGCTAACACGATATAGCTAACAAGAGACAACTGATACTAAAACCAAGAAGTAAAAAGATCCACACTGTTGAACAAAAAATATTATAACATACAAGTCCAGGAGCAACAAAGCTAGGTCACCATCAGTCAGTGATTTCATATCCTCCTTCAGCTCCTTCAAACTAGTGTAGGCTGTGTCGATGTTCACTCTGGTTTTAGCTGTTTGCTTCACTGCCAAAGACATCTCTTACTTCTTGTGCGTTTTATTAACTGCTAGCTAACTGCTAGCCTTTATATGAGCTACCGACACAGCTGTTGCCATAAAGCAGGTAGAGACCTCCCGCTAGTGTTCCTACCTGAACCACCAAAATTGTTCAGTGCAGTTTCTAGTCAGCAGAGGGCGACAGAATCAGAGTGCTGTGTCATGGAAAGCTGCTCAAGTTTCTGGCTTAAGAACCACAGAAACTAGCTTGAAGGCAGTAACTTAAAATCTTTAAAAATTTCACTGTTACTTTAATAGGATTTTCAAAAATATTTAGGCAAAAACTCGAAGTAGACTAGAGGCTAACGTTGAGCTAACAATGCTAACGGTGAATTAGAAGCAAATAGTCAGCTCTAAAAACATTACAAGCTACATTACCAACAACTGGATATTACAGTAAAATGTATGTGTGAAGTGAATAATGAGTCAATCGTTGTGTTTTACTTCCTTAAATGAGTCTGTAACTATAACAACAAGCTAACAGCAAAACGGCAAACCACACTTCCTCTAACGCCAGAGACAAACTACCTTAATAAGTGTTGTAAGTGCTCCCTACCCAAGAGTGCTAACACCAGATATGACAATGCATTTATCTACTTATCATCTTACTCATCTTTGCTTGTCATCTAGAATCTTCTGGTGCTGATCTGTAACTGGAAACATCTGCATGATCTAAAAATCACTCAAAAATCTTTGGAAGTGATTAGGAACTGTCATGTAATTGCAGATAATTTGATTTCTCATCCCTGATGTCTTATTCTTTAGATTTATTCTGTATTTTTTTTAATTAAAAACTGATACAATTCAACACGATTCTTCATCTGTGCTTGTGTATTTAACATGTTTCCTGTTTTCACAGTAAACCCGTTCAGAAGGGGAGTCCAGAGCCACGTTGTCTCTTCCCTCCTGTGAAAATTTCCTCGAGTCCAACCAAACAGCAGCAGGAAGAAACGGAGTTTCTGCTGAGCTCAGCCAAGAAGAAAGACTCTCCGAATAAAGCATTAAGGTGAGACCCGTTCTCTATCATCTCCTGTGAGTTTATTCTAATCTCATCATCTTATTTAAAGTTCCAGAGTTAAATATGACCCTTTTTCACATCAGTCATTAGGCCATTTTGGTTATTTCAGCCTCACTTATGAAATGATCTGACCTTGCTAAAGAGAAACTCGCGGAGCGGATGAAATCGAGGAACAAATGAATTTTAACGAGTCCTTACGCTGCGTTCACTGAGTCATTTCTAACCTTCATGTCAGACCCCACTTGCTGAAAGCCACGGGCAACACTCTGATTTTAATTCAAAGTTAATTCTTTCCAATAAATTAATCTGGATGCACGCTAGATTGAGGCCATTTCTCTTTTTGAGTGATTAATCGGCGGCCTGGTTTTGGTACTTATAAGCATCTCATTGATTGAGTGTTGCACATATGCCCCTGTTTAATCAAATCTTAATTACTGCCGTGGTGCTTTCCTATTAATCAGTAGCTAGCAGGCTAGTTTTAGGAACAAGGATTATAAGTTATTCACGTGAAAGACTTAATCAAGCTTGTGTTTTGCTTTGTGTAAAAAATGCATTTTGCATTCGGTACAGGAAAGCGCATCCTGATGAAGTGACTCGGCAGAAGCTGAAAGAGCTCAACCGTCTCAGCAAAGAAGAGCCTCAGAGGTCAAGGTGACGCACTGATTTAAACACAACTTTACTCAGAGACGTGACAGGGTTCGATCTCTTCAATTATAGTAATATAAACACCTTCGATCCTGTTTGATCACTGAGCATTTAGCTCACACAAGAAGAAAAGTATGTTCCAGTCACCTCAGACATTTTTCCTGTTGATCACACATTTAGCCCTGTTGACCAGTAAAGCTTCACTAATTAGTCAGTGGAGAGTTTAGTAAACACAACAAGAGCAGAGCAGCAGCTGCAGTCAGCACTTTGTCTGAAAATTAAAGGTGCAATAAGTAAGAATTTTACTGTGAAATAATCACAAAACAGTCAAAATATCTCAATCATGTTGGAAAGAAGGTTACATTCAGAATTCCCTCTCAGCTGGTTAGGTATTTTTTAAAGGGTGAAGAGGGACCTGTCCCAATACTTGCACTGCACCCCTACGGTCCTCTGCGAAGTGCACTTGGAGGAAGTGCGTAGTACACATTTGTGCAAATAATTACCGAATTGGGACAGTGAACATCATCATCGTCATTGACCGCGATTCACTGGCTGAGAAGCCGATATTTAACATTGACGCGTTTGTTTAATCTTGCCTTCTTCAACCAGCTCACATGCACCCCACAAGCACGCGCACTCCAACACGAGATTAGCCTATATGTCGGCACAAAGGCAGAATATAAACAAATATGAACCAGCAGCGAACAAACAAGCACAACAAAGCTCATTTCATAACGTGAAACGCATAAATTATGTCTTACCGTTGACGACTCGTGTTATAATCCGTGTTATGGGAAACAAAACTCCCATCGGTTTGTGTATTCCATCTTCACAACAGCATAAGAGCCGATGCCTGGCTGTTAGCTTGCTTTGTCCCAACTCAACAACAAACGAGGACGCCATTACGCACGAGGCGAGGGCTCGTAAATACACGGTTAGATCCCGTAGGTCACTGCCAGGTCGGGTTCAGTTATAACTTCTGTTGTTTTGGAGCGAGACGCTGAAGCTGCTTCCTGTTTCCTGCCACCAATGAACGCGCTCCTCAGTCCCGCGCGCGTCCAAGACAGCCGAAATATCACGTGTGATCTCGCGAGAAAATATGCCCTTCACAATAAAGGATTAAAAAATCTAATTTTTAATTTATTTTTCCAATACAGTATATTTTAATGGTCTAAAAGACTATAATAGGATGTAGATATCCACGGTATTATAGGTGATGACACCTTTAACAACTTTGAAACAAACAAATATTTTATTAAATTTGCATTTGTTGCTGTCCACCATCCATCCATTATCGTCCACTTATCCCAGAGCTGCTGTCCACATTAAATCTTAATTTCAAAAATCCAGAGCATGGAAAAGTATCATTGATTGTCTTAAAATGAACTCTTTTTCATTTTGGGTAAAAGAGGAAGTGATAAAAATTTGGTTCTAATGTTAAAGATTTGATTTTCCATAAACATTCCAAATGTTTCTTCCAAAACAAGGTATTAAATTACTGGCACGTCGTGTCCAGCACAGCTATCAGTTGATAATAGTTTTTAACAGGTATGTAATGCATTTTTCCAACAGAGAAACATTTGATTGATAACTGTACACAATAATAAAATATTCAGTATTTCGATAATTATGCTTGAAAATATGCATTTTCAAAAAGGACACTTGAGCCATTGCTCCGCCTTCTTCTCAAAATTCCCACACAGCAATGGATTGTGGGTAATACCCTTCGTCAAATTCTGCATCGATACGGACTTTGGCAAAATGCAGATCAAGGGTGCAAAGGGGGCGTGACCAAGGTCCACACTTGAGAATTGGGACATTCTACATACTCGCTCCACTGGATGGGAACACGCAATTGAAGGGTGGAAGGGCGAGTATTGGGACGACTGTCGTCTTTGTTTACAATCTGTCCCCCCTCCATACTTCCTGGTTCCAGAGCCAACCATATTTCTGTGAAAGTGGAGTCTTGTTATACGTGGACTGCAGTCCCCAAATTTGACCACAAGATGTCATTCTTACTTCCTGCACCTTTAATATCGATGTGAAAACATGAGCTTCATTGATTTTATTGCCCTTCTACAAAAACTGAATCATTTTTATTTCTTTGTTTGTTTTTTTCTCCACTGCTGGAAACTTGGCGTCCCACATAAAGAGACGAGTGTGTTAATTAGGAGCTACTGAAGCCCGCAGCTCCGTACATGACGGGTTTCTGCAGCTCTGATTAAAAGTGAACCATCGTTACTCTGCTGCCGTGTGTCTGTCACACCTGAGCACGAGCAATTTCACACAGTTTCACTTCATGACAATAAATCGACTGTATAATATTTAAAAAAAAACAAATAAGTAACATCAGCTTTCATCTATTTAGAAATGCATTGATTATATTTGCTTTTTTTTCTCATGAAGCTCAAAATTTATAAACTCATAAATAAATTTAGAAAAAATATGAAATGTGAGAAATACCTGATTGAAATAAGCTTCACCTTCTGATCTATAACAATAATAATAATAATAATGAATTAATAATGAAGTCTCTGTTTTAATTCATTAAAGTGGTCATTTAAATTAAACTTTATATCAGTTTTTTGGTTCCAAATTGGAATTTAAAGTTGAACCGTTTTACTCAGATAATGAATTCTTTAATTAGAATTTTATTAAAGTAATTAATATTAGTCATTGCAGTTAAATAACATCATTGTGAGAAGTTTTTTCAGTGACAGCTGGCGGTGTGGGCGTGTTTTGGTTAACAGGTCTGAAGTTGTCTGGCTGAATCAGTGGGCTGATGGAGCTGAGCAGAAGGCCAGAGAGATAAATCAGACACTTATTCATGAAAAACAGGTGGGAAGATTTATCCTTTTCACTGTTTAGTTTTGTTCTTCAGAAGAGCGTGGGCGTGCTTAAAGTCATTAAACAGAACATGCATATTTTTTATTTCTCTATCTTCTCTGCATGTAAAGCCAGAGTTGGTGAGTTTTGGTTTGATTTTGTGCTTCAGCAGGACGGTGAGACCCGGAAAAGAGTCGACTCTTTGCAGAGGATCCGGTTTTCGGAGCAGAAATCAGACATGGTGGGCCCGCCTACGGGAGATTTGAGTTTACTTTTATACTCGGTTGTGTTTTTGCATCAGTTTTATCAACAGAAGTAGCGTTTTTCCTTTTTGCCCTGTAAAGGCGCCAGACGCTGCTGGGCAGCAGAGCGAGGTGCTGCTGGAGGACCTGCTGGAGGACGATGCGTGGGCGGCTGAGACAGACCGGCAGGTGGAGAGCACGTCCCGGTGTGGGCGGCAAGCCCCCACCCTGGAGAGCATGCTACTTCGTATGGAGGAGATACAGGTGAGAGCTGCCCTATGGAGGCCCACCAGTAAAAGGTCACAGGGGAACCTGAAAGGTCACCTGGCTTGTTATTTGCAGTGATCTGTTGTGACAGCTCTGCTGCTGCTGCTGCTGCTTACTGATATATACTGGAAATGTAATGAAAACAACTTTTATAATATAGAAGAAGAGAGAAAAAATGTTGTTTTCTTAATCGTCTGTTCTTTTTATTTATTTATGGATCGTGCGGGCGGTTGGATTATACTCCAAGAAAAAAGACAGAACAAGAGCCGCGTGTTATTTTGTGCTGTTATATATTATTTTCAGTGTTAACTACGTAGGAAAGAATGATCATATCTTATATAATGTCTTTGAGTCACTTTATGGTTTTTCTGTGTGCATGAATAGAGGGACGAGGAGGATGTGAGGAGACGCTTTGCCTCCATCACCTATTCAGACCCGCTTTTCTGGGAGCGGCCAGCAGCTGCAGGTAAAAAGAAAAAAAACGACATCATTAGTTCTAACTGCACAGGTGAGAAAATGATCACTCTGGTGCCTCCTGTTGATGAAGTCAGAGCTGCTGCAGACAAGAGAAGGGGACTATTGATTATTCCTCTCCTCTCTCCACCTGACCCTTCCTGCTTCACCTCTTCGTTTGTAACACACACTACCATTTCCCTTTCTTCTCCCTTTCCCTCTGTTCCTCTCAGGATCTCAGCGCCATGCTCCGGGCTCCAGGCCAGCCTCTCCTCAGCCAATTAGACTCACACGGCCGGTGCTGAAACAGACATCAGCGGCTGATATTGTCCTGGAGAAGCCCGTGGACACTGGGTGGGTTGTCCTTCCTGTCTTTCTCATTCACATCTTTCTAGGTCTCAGCTTTTAGAGCTCGGCGTTCTAAGAAAACCATCTTGAGCTCAGGAGTGGCTCTGAAAGCATAGACCTAAGCTTTCATTATCAGTCATTGTGGCTGCAGTGCAAATCTGCTGATTGCATAGATTACATCAGTTTAACAATGCCAATTATGAAACTGATTTAAAATTCTTGAAAAGCCAGAGGTCTCTTTTTAATGCATTCCTTTTGTAGTTAAAGACATCTTATGCTTTTCTGTGTAAAAGCAGCAGCCTCCCCTGTAGAAACTCATTTACCGCTGATATAATTGGACCTCCATTAAAAGGAAGCGGTTAATGTTTTTCTAGTGATGCACAGTGAAAGTGGTTTTTTCCCACATCGTGTGCCAGTGCTCCACAATCACTTGTCCAGTGGGAGGCCTCGCTCATCCCAGGAAACCCACTTGGTGGGTACCGAACCCGGGGCAGAGGCTATTCCTGTCTCTGGCAGACAGAAACCATCCGCTGCTCAAGGCTTCAGTCACTCGGTGGTTTGAATTAATAAAGACCTTGGAGGGAAGAGAAAAGAGAATGAAAAGGCTAGAAGTTGTTGACACAGACAGGCCAACAGGAACAGCTAATTCAGACAAATCAGAGTGGTGAGCATTAGCAAATTAAATCCTGAAGTGCTGCAGGTTCTGATCTCGCTATAGAAACGTTGCTCTGAGATCCACCGTGACTCATCTTTCACTCTTTTAATGCATTCATAAAGTAAAAGATGGAGCATAACTCTCCTACTCGGACGTGGAGGATTTTATAAATGTAATTTGTTTTCAGAGGTTTCTTGGTTTGCAGCCACTTCACAAGGACACGTTTAAGAACTGCCAGCTCATTTGTTCAAATTGAATTCCTGCCTACATCCTCCTGCTACATTAAGATGCGTTCAAAGGTAAAGACGACCCACTGGAATAGTCCATCTTGTCATGAAAAAGCAGGTTGATTAGACTTTTTACAGCAACTAACAAAAAAATACTTAAGTTTGAAAGAGTGAAGGAATTAAAGTATTTGTTTCTTTTTCAACAAAATCACGAAACTAGAGCCCTGTTTGAAGCTATTTTAAAATATAAATCCATTCTGTTGTGGGGAAAATAAGAAAAAACAACAAATCAGATTTTCCAGTTGGAAAATGAAACACCAGGGCAAACATTTAACCCTTAAAGGACCTGAATCGTGCTATTTTACACCTTCCAGAGCAAAGACAGGCACAGTATATGGTAAAATATTACCGGTGGCACTATTTAGATGTCATTTTTTATGAAATATAAATTATTTTCATGAGCCAGTCCTTCAACTCGGAAAAAAACATTTGGATTCAATCAAATCCCCCCTCCCCCTGAGTGAATTCCACAATAATACACAGCTGCAGACCCGGAGACCACGGATTCATAATTGCTGCAGATTCAAGACGATAGTCCTGAGTTTTCCTCCTTTCAGGAATTATGTATGCTTTTTTTAGAAATCTGTAAAAGTGATCGTCCTATTACTTTATATCGTGTAGGCAATATATCCCATGGAGCCCTATTCAATTAGAGTTTTACGCTGTTCAGCATTAGCCAATCGGGCAGAGTTGGCATCATTTGTTGTGGACAAGGAAATCCTTTAAACAAAAAAAATTATATATATATATATATATATATATATGTATATATATATATTCTGAGTACAGGAGCACAGACTTGTTCAGGAAGTAGATAAAACTCCAGCTGCTTTACATTTAGGATTAAAGTTTTTGCAGCCTGAGTAATTGGTTGACTGAAATTGATAATGCCTTTTTTTGTGTCCTTGTCACCATGTATTTGTCTTGACAAGGAACAAATAAAGAACAGAGTTTAGCTGTAGCTCTTTTGGAGCTGAAGTAATGTCTGTCTGAGGAAATCAGTGCAAGGATTGTTCATCTGAACTGTCCAGCGCCTGAACTCACAAGAATCTAAGTTTCTCAGTGATTGCAGCTGGATATTTTATCTTTTTCGTGTTTGAGCTGAGACTTTTCGCTGTCGTCGCGTGTGCGTATAATCCAAATATCTGCCAGAAGCAAGATAATTAATGATTTTGAGGCTGAACAGCTTTAGAAACGAGGAGCCCTGATAAGACACAAGAATGAATTTAGATGACCTTGATATAAATCGTCTTTCCTGTTCCTTAAAAGAGCTCTTGTCCCATTTCCTATCCTGGAAAGTGTGTATTTTTGTATTGGTACTGGAATGTCTTAATCCTCTATCACGGTTGACTCTTTTGGTGTTCGGTGCAGCAGAATAGAAGGGTTTAATGTGGGAGATTCAGTGCAGGCTCGTTTGTTGCCTCAGCCCCAGTTTCTTGTTTATAACCCACATTTTTTAGCCCAGAGAGACTCATTTATCTCAGTTGGTGGCAGAGAAGCTAAAGTCACGTGGTTGTTGTGCTCCGTGCACACATTTGAATGCAGTGCTGGAAAATGTTTAATGTGAAAAAGCTAGAGATTTTTGTTAGGGTGCATATAACTGGAGGCGTGTGGGATTGTTTGATGACTAAGACACTGCAAGTGTGGTGTTCGTTATAACTTTCCTGATATATTTATTTATTTATTTATTGATGCTGCAGGGACAGAACCAGGGAAGGTAAATTGTAAAAATAAAAGCAGCTACAGGTAAATTCTAAAATATGAAATGTTGAATTTACTCAACCAAGTTATGTCAACTAGTTCTACTTAAATGCTTAAATGTAAAGAGTATGTACATTGTTAAATGTTATGGTAAATGTAACGAATCTGCAAACAAGCTAGGTTTTGAACTAGCTACTTTTACATGGGTACAAGTAATCAGACTGAACGCCCTATCAGATCAAAAATTCTTCATGTAAACATGTCATTCGGAATATTCTGATCCGATATGGCCCGATCTGAATGAAATTTTATTCTGATGGGGAGAGGTGGTTTTGTCCGATCATCAGTCCGATTGACGTCCACGTACACACCCATTTGGATTGTTGGAGTAAAATAACGCCCACTGTGCACGTGAGCAACTTCAGTGTGACGTCTTTCTGCCATTGCAGATGCTCAGGACAAGTCGAAAACATGGCGGGACGTAAACAGAAGCGACACTATTTTTTTACTGGAAACACTACGGGATATTATTGAACGTCTCGATGGCCGAAAGGCTAGAAATGCCGATTTACACACTCAAATGCATCTAAAGATGCAGGAAGCGGGAATTCACCGAAGTATTGACCAAATCAAAAATAAATTTTTTTCCCATGAAAGACAACTATTTAATCTGAATGAATGAATGTTCGGTGCGTGTTCAGTTAGTGTCCATGTAAACAGAGATTTAGGATTTCTGATCAACCAAGATTTGAATTGAATACGGGAAATTTGGCGCATGTATACGTAGCTGTTGTTACGTAACACTCACCCCTCTCCTCGGGTATCTTCCCTGAGATGCTTCTGCCGGACGAAACAAGAGAGCGCTAAACACCGGTCGCCGTTTTCTAGGTCCAAACATCTTTTGTTGTCCGTGACTTCAAATGGTGTTTTTCGTTTTTGGGACTCTGGTAGTTTATCCTAAAGTTGAAGTGGTAGCAGCCGAGCGGAGAACCTCTCACACCAGTGGTGTTCTGTTGCTAAATATATGAGTGAGTAATGAGTGGAGGACCCAGGGAAGTGTGGTGGTTCGGCGAGACTGACAACCGGATGGTCCAGTATTTGCTTTCGTTCTGAAGTGTGTTATTGGCAGAGGTTATTAGACAAATGCGAGAGAAACACTTTATTCATTATTTTTTTATCTCCACATTATAATTATAGCTAAACTATGTTAGAACGTTGTTAAGAGGCATGAAAAAATGTTATAAGCTAATTTGTTTTCCAAATTTGCTATTGCAGCTTTAATCAACTAGGTTAAGTAGAACCAGTTGATGTAAGTTAGTTAAGTAAATTCAACATGTCATTAGAGTGTTGCCTCTGATTCTCACTCCCATTGACTGCCACCAGACCGAACACCGTCTTTGTCCTTTTTCCAAAATACCACCTATGAATCTTGTGATTATGCGTTTGAGCAGCTATGGACACAATGGAGTGTGAGATTTTTATCTTTTAACTCGCCAGCAGAGCAGAAAATGAGATTTTCTGCACGTATCCATGGTGAGAAGCTCCGATTCCAACCTGGATAAATTTGACTGACTCACTGCAGCTCCATCAGCAGGTCAGAGTAATCGATGAAGAAAGATGAAAGCCTCACTCAGAAATATTGTAAACCTTTCATCTACCTTTCCTCTCAGACCAAGTATTTCATTACTTAGTAAGTTGTGGATTTGCTGTTCAGTCATTTTCATCCTGGTTCACACTGAAACCGGTGTAACAAGAGACAAGGAGTTTATTTACCATTCCATGCCAAGCTTTAGCACCAGTTTCTTACTAAGATTGTTTTTTTCCTCCTGTCAGTGAGGTTTATGTGAGTTGAATCAGGCTTTTCTTTGTTTCTCCAACTGTGTCCAGCTTGTGTCCCATTTCATAAATCACATATGGCAGCTTTCTTTGCCAGGTCTTTTGTGTGCCAGGCGACACATGGCTGCAGCTTTTGTAGAGAAACGACAAAACAAACTTATTATGATTTAATTCTGTTTTGGTCAGTGGTATGGTTTTGGTATTTGTGCATCCTTTGCAGATCAGCTGATCGTTGGGTAAACTGAAAAAAATACATTTTTTAAAACATTGTTTTTCATGCCTCTTAACAACGTTCTAATATAGTACAGCTATAAATCGAATTTAAAATATATAAATAAGCACCTATGTGAAGTAGAACCAGTTGATGTAAGTTAGTTATAAATTGGATTTAAAACAAAACAAAAAATTAATGAAAACCTCAGCCAATAACACGGCTCGGTCCAAAACCAACGACTGGACCATTTGGTTGTCCGTCTCACCGAACCACCCCGCATCCTCACTTCCCTGGGTCCTCCCTACATAATGCACTCGCGTATTTAGCAGCACAACACCACTGGTGTGAGAGATTCTCCGCTCAATAATGGTGCTTACACACTAACACCGGGTCGGCTCCGATCGGTCGGCCTCAGTCGGCCCCGCCAGGTTGTTTACACATGTCGTCCAGGACACCCTTTGGAATGCGGACGTGATAGGCGGTCTCAGAAATGCGTGCGAAAAATTGCCGCGAATATATCAGTAATGTCGGAGCGCATCTCCGAGCATGTGGGAAGCCCCCGCTGGCGGATTCTATCCGCTAATCGGAGGTTCCCCCTAAAGGTAGGTGTGAATTTGAGCCGACCAATGAGTCGGCAGTGGGTGTGTTGGCCCGGTTTCGGTGCGAGTCAGACCGGCTTGGGAAGAGGGCTGAAAACGCGTCCGGTTTGGCGCTGGAAATTCTCGGGCTACCCTGATGTGAAAGCAAATCTTTCGGCCCGGCCGTACCGACCTGGTGCTAGTGTGCAAGCGCCAAAATATGAGAGAAGGAGAAACAGCCGGCCGCTACCACTTCAACTTTAGGACAAACTACTAGAGTCCCAAAAAGAAAAACACCATTTGAAGTCAAAAGATGTTTGGGCAACGGCGACTGGTGTTTAGTGCGCTCTCATTTCGTCCAGCATCGCATGTTTCTGGTTCTGGCAGAAACGTCTCAGGGAAGATTCCTGAGGGGAGAGGTGAGTGTTCAAACTAGCTTGTTCTGTAGATTTGTTATAACAGCTTTAAGTCTTGGCACTTACTGGAACAGTGGTTTTAATCCAAATAGATTAACATATACAGTTTCTGTTTAACAAATGTAATGAACACTTCTCTAATAGTTTAAAATGTCTACAAATAATTTAAAAAAGACCTCCTAACAAAAACAAATATACGCTCTTTCTGTTTGTGTTCCATTTTCCCTGTTTGACCCTCTGTTTCATGTCAGGTTTCTAAATTCGTTCTGTCATCTGAACTTTGAGCTTACCTGAAATGATATTAATAATTAAGAATTGTTTGAGTTTAAATTCATTTCTTCCGATTGCACATTTGAGATAAAAGTCAGATTTTGCAGCAGAGTGCCTGAACGGTGTCTGGTTGTGTTTATTTTTGACCGTGCCACAAAAAGCATCAGAATGCCCTGTTGTTGCTTTCCCACATCGGCCCTCTGATGCCCGTCTGACTGTAAATCGACCCACTTCTGAGTAGAAAGCTGAGTTGTTGACTGTGCTGGCACTTTGGTATTTATGGCCTCTACACGTTTTTGTTGGCCCCGTGATCAAAACTGAAACAAGTTCAGCGGAAGCCCCGAGAGCACAACAGCAAGCAGCCCTTTGCTTGTGAGGCCACAACAATACTAAATATAGTTCAGCACGGCGCTGGAGCCAGAATGATTTGTCTGAACAGAGACGATTATAAAGCCAGAACCCGACCATGCCCAGCTGAGCCCCTGCTCAAAGTGCAGGTGAGAGACTCGTATCGTGTGGGGACCCAGCAGGAATTTATCACAGCACTGCAAAGGCAGTAAAGGATCTTTAGAAACACTTTTCAGAGACACTCCACTCTGTACTATGAGAGGAGACAATAATAAAAGAGTATTTATTGACCTTCTCACCTTGTGGACATGATCCTTCGTGTTTCCACAGTTTCCTGTTGGAGAACGCCCCGATGGAGGAGGCATCCCAGGAGGAGCAGCCACCGACAAATAAAACCATGTCCCTGGGCGCAGCGGATAGGAGCAGAACCGTTATCCCGGTGTCAGGGAGCACGCTGAGGAACATCCGCCGTTACCAGGACAACTATGACACCTACCTGCGCAATGTGGCTCGCGAGGTCGCCAGTAGCTTCAACCCCTGGGCCGTCGCAGAAAGGTGAAAACATAAACAGTGATTAAAATAATAATGATTATAATAATGATGCAGTGTTTGCTGAGTCATCCCAGAGCCACCACCCCTTGGTGTCTCCATCCTCTGCTTTTTGAAGCATTTAACTCTGATTTGATGTTTGATTTCATTCATGCGCTTTTTCTCCTATATTAACCATCATGGGTGTAGGACACTTTGACAGTATCCAGACAACACACGGTAGCATTTGTCTTATTGAGATGTTTAAAACCTAGCAGGAAATGCTTCCTCTCAAGGATTTTGCAGACTTTATGGTTTGCACAGCGTGTTTTTTAATGCACCAGTTTGCCTATTTAACAGATTGCTTTTGTTGCAGACTGCCTCACCTCAGTGAGCATTCAAAATGCACGAGATTCAGATAGTGTTGTAGCTCCGAACTTGCAAGCATTGTTTCTCCCCTTCATTGTCAAAAATCTATTTAATTTTTTAAAAAGCAGAGCTGACAATCCTGTGCCTCCACGGCATCTTTGTTTAACTTGCTCATTATTAGTCCCCTGTCAGAGAATCAAAGCTACCTCGGGATGGATTTCTGATTTTGATGAGAAAATGGAATAAAGTGAGAGAGTATCCAATTATTTCAGTCTTTTTAGAGGCAGAAAGCAGGCACGCTTGCTTGTGCACCCCCCTCTGACAGAGTGCAGAATCCTTCCTGAGTGATGAGATGGTAATGAGCAGCCGCGTGCTGGTGTGGAGCCACACCACCTGGAGGATCCCATTCAGTCTGTCTGCTAACAGGCTGATTGCAACATTGAGTCTTGAGCACCGCCACATCAAGAAAACACACATCCTCGAAGCCGTGGTTCTAGCAGAGAGAACAACAACTTAGTGTTTGAATGAAGATGATATTAAGCCTTTACCGCGCTAAAGCGGTAAATATGCAGAGTGGAGAGTCATTCAGAAGAGCTAGCAGGGCTTTGAGCTAATTAACTGTGAGGTCTTGTGACGCCGTTTCTAATGCAGATCGGCTGATTCTTCACCGTGTTTTTTCCTAACTGCTGTTGAAAATCCTCTTTTTTATCATTTACTGGTGCAACGGTGCATAAATGCTTTCACAGTTTAAAGATTGGATGATTTAGGAGCAGTTAAGATAATAAGTACACGGGAATGTGTTGGAGCTACTTATACTTACAAATTAAAACGCACTTAAATGCAAAATAAAATAACTAACCCCTTCTTTGCACTAGATGTGAAAGTGTTGCAAAACGGCTGCGAAACGTACTCCAAATCAATTAGCCGCCGTTATAATGTATGAGTTTCTTTCCACCGGCTGCAAAGTGTTTTGGACGACGCAAAGGGAAGCTATCGTTACGTTTTGAGTCTATTGTTTACGCTCTACGCTTCCAAAACACGTCAAACTCTGCAGTTTAGATCAAACTAGACAGGAAGTCAAATAAAAAAAGGACTGTAAAATATCCGGCAACTTTCAAAATAAAAGCCACGTGCAGATAAACGTACGTCATTTCCTCCGTAGCCGATGTAAACAAAACAGAAAAAAGCCACAGACCTTTTTGGATACATGCAGCTGTCTTTCTCCTTGCTTGTTATTGTGTGAACGTCTGAAATCACGCGTGGTGTTGCAATTCTCCCGTGATTTTGTGACCTCACGGGTTCAGCTGTGTGGAATGCTTTCGCTCCCGTTTCACTTCTAAAACGCTCCCGGTTGGGAATGAGCTTGCAGGTAAAACGCTGCTATTATGTTACGCGCTGCTTTCACGTCCGGAGGAAAGAAGAGGTCAGACACACCAGTAAAATGTACAAAGAAATTTGCTTACATTTTACTACTGCTTGAGTACATACAGTTCAGAAATACAAGTTCAGTTAGCAGATTACAAAGTACTATGTACTGGTTTGTCCTAGTTATAATAAATTGCATTTAAGTGTATTTTACTTTGTAGTTATCAGTAGCTCCAACGCATAATTACCTATTCCCATGTACATATTATTTAAAGTGCAATCAGTTTGCATGCTTTTTTCTAGTAAGGTGAACTAATCATATTTTACAGTGTAGCATGTTGCTGCACATCATCTGTATGGATTTTATTCTTCATTCTTGGCTTTTAAGACTAAACGTTCACAGACTTTCATTACTACACTCCAAAAATCAGCTCGTTCATTTGTTAAAACAAACTCTTGCCTCAGTTTCAGTCAACGTATAATTTGATCTGTTTTAGGTTCTTTCTCCATGTCAGATTACAGGATTTTTGGGAGCCTTTTCTAAAACTTTTCCTTTTATTTTTACTAACGTCTCGTTTTGCAGCCTCGCAGACGAGCTACTGTCGGAGGCGCTGGCTGAAGTAGCCGAAGAGTTTCAGGAAGTGGTTGAGGAATACGCCGAGGCCGTTTTCACCTCAGAGTTTCTGCGGCCGATCCAGTCACCTCCTTCTACTTCTGCAGCTTTGGTTGGCCAGTAGGATGCTACAGCATCCTAAATGTGCTTTTATTCAGGTTTTTTAAACCAGGACTATTTATCATTTTGTAAAGTTTTTGTACATTTTAAACTATGTCTTAGTTTGGGATAAATCTATTCAGGTTTTTAATTTATTCTATCCAAGTGTTTTTATCCAATGATTTTTGCTGAGATTTCTTTTAAAGTAGCCGCATCAGGTGATATTGCTGAATTGCACAAGGAGCATTAGTCTCATCTCTCTTTATGGTCCATTTGTGTGTGTGATTGAATCCCTCTGGGAAAGTTAGTTTAAGGTAGATAAGCTTGGGAAGACCGGAACGACATTACAGAGGATTATAAGATTACTGCCCTCTCATTGCACTTGGTTTAACTTTCCCTGGGGATTACTCACACTTTCTATTTTCACGTCAGAATACAGAAGTAAATGATTGCATATGACCTCCATCAGGGTTTGATCTCCTGTCTTTTTGCTTGATTTTCTAATTAAATAACTGCAATGCTACACGGTGTTGTCGTGTTTTTAATTGATAAAACTCTAGTGAAATGGTGATATTTGTGATCGTAAAGCACAGGGATTTAAACTTGGCACCTTTTAATCATTATTTAGTGTTGACCTGAAAACAGCCCAGCTGAAAATGCCACTGCAGAAGTAAAAGAAAGTGGTGCAGACAGAACAGAGGAGACACATGCAGATGTTGTTTTTGCCCGTAGGGACTGGCCTGCGACTGGAAAAATGAGTTCACACCAAATTAGATGCTCCTGCTTCCCCTCAGGCTGCATCTTGCATGGACGCCAAACTACATGCAGGTTTCTGACAAAAAATAAAGAGGACGTGTTATGCAAAACTCACCTTTTGCATCCTTTTGTGCTGCCATGTGGGTCTCTACTGCCCCTATAAACACTTCAAAACATGAAAACACCCATCCATCCATTTTTTGTCAGTGTTTAGTTTTAGGAATTATGTGCCTAAAACAAGCCGTTACAAAAAGTCCCTGTTTGTGATGTCACAAACGGGGAAAGTAGAATAGAATCACTTCTCACGTGCAAAAGAGTTGCTGCTGGAAGTGCAGCAGCTCTACTCAGAGCCCCTCCCAGTTATAGAAGCTTCTCAGCCAATAGCAGCCTGAGCGGGGAATGGTTGGGCGTGGCCAACTCCAGCTTGTTCTCTTAAAGTGACAGAGCCCTGAAACGGCTCATTCTGGAAAATGCGTGAATGCAGCCAAAATCCGGTTTGGGGGTATTTTTCATGAGGGAATAACAAACATCACAGGTGGATTTTCCATGATATGCTTCTTTAAATCAAGGGAAATATGGCTAAATTTGATCTCACGTGCAGGACTGAAGTTGTTTTGATGTTTTAATGAAAAATACTTAAAGATGTTACATAACCAACTTGATTTCCAATTATTTTTGGTCAAAAAATAAAGTCAGAGAATACACCAGCAATTATACATTTTCCTCACTCACAGGTGAGAGTGGACTTGACTCATTATTCAGGCAGAAATGATGTCTTTAAAGTGAATGAATGGGATGAAGGAAAGAAATGAGGAAGCAGAAGGATTTAGATGACTTTGACAGAGGACACGTTTTTAATATGACAGGTGCTCTTGCAAAGCTTTCTCATTTGCAGGGGTGAAGAACCCAAAGTTGTCCAAAAATGTAAGTTTTTAACGATTCACATGTTTGATCTAGTCGAATCGTTCAGATCACTGAAGAAGTTGATGCCGATTATTATAGGATGATGTCAGTAAACACACACGAGCTGTGAGTCATATTTCCTGCCGAAATCATCCTCACTGAGCAAATTAGCATATAACCTGGAGCCATAGAGGAAGGTGATCTGGTCTGATGAATTCTGCTTGTTATCTTCAGGTGAACATCTCTTACAAGCACCAAGAGAGAGGAAGCTGGTGGAAAGTGTGAGGGTTTAGATAACGTCAGCTTCTACCTTTCGTTTACTTGACAACTGTGACTAAATATGCGGAGCCAGCATTCCTTCAAGCCTCTTTCCCTGAGACAACAGCTTCAAAAATGATCCAAGACACACAAGACTAATAGTGTCTTGACATCATTTTCTCCAGATCCAATCAAATCAAACATTTCCATCCGCATCGTCGTTAGTTATTTTGGGTCATCTGAACTGCATCGAACCAAAGCTCCTGACATCTGATGCCTCAGCTGCAGAGCGAGCAGATGTTGCTGTGAAAAGACTAGAATTAATGCTATTTTGCACATTATTATAATTTCTAATGATCTGAGAGGTTAGACCTTGCCTCGGGCTAGCGCTGACTCATTATCAGAGCTCATTTTCAAATTGGTCAGGATTCAAATGGCTGCAGCATTCGTGATGCATCGAGGGGATGCTGCTGTGTGTGTGCGGGCGATGACAGGTGGGCTTTTGACATTCAGGTTGTTTTCTCTCCTCGTTTTTTTAACTGAAGCTCAGTATTCATCCCAGATGGATGAGAAGTCCTTATTAGTCATTCTTGCTGAGGAGCTGGTCATTGTTGAGCTGTCTGTCATGTAGCTTGCATCCTAATTTGGTTTTTTCTGGGGCTCCAAACACCTCTGGCTGAAGGATGTAGCCTTAAAATCTTTTTTAAAGCACATTTGGTTCCAGTTTGCAGAGATCATTAATAAAAACTATCTGAATGAACTTGAGTTTATTATTGTAGTTAATCTCACACTGAAGCAGGCTCCTGCAGAGTGATGCAGGGGAACGATCTGCTTCAGTTTATTACTTTAAAAGAGACAACTGGTGGAAAAGACGCTTACGTCTGCAGGATAAAGAATTATTGTGAAGTCTCTTCATCTGACCAGTCAGGTCCCCATCTTCCTGTCTGCAGCTGTAAAACTGATCCAGAATCCTTTATCAATAGCCAACAACTATTGTACCTTATCAACATCCATCTTTATTAATTAAACCTAATTTATTAAACACCTTTTTTTGTAAATTTGAAGTGTTACCTGTCCTTTTAATCCAACTGGTCAGGGATCTGTTGGAGAAAGAATCGCCCCTACTGTTGTGTGAGGATTCTAGCTGAATAGAGCTGGACTTCATTGCTTCTGAAAGACAAACATCTTCATCTAATAAATATCTTATAACACGCTGATCGATAGTGCTTTATGTTTTATGCTGCTGACGTTCTGTCAGGCAGAACAGGAGCGGAGGAGGAGAAAAATAACTGAATATGAGAGTTAGCCTCGGGTTATCTCCCAACACCTTCAGAAACACCACCACGACCTTTCACCTGTTGGGAAGGCAGATGAACACCTCACACAGGTGACAGTGACCTATTTCCTCTTACAAGTTAAAATGAGTAAGACACGCAGATTATTGGTATTCTTGCAGTGAGTTTCTCAAGGTAATCTGATTACCTTCACCTCATGGAGCACCAGAGGAAGCTGAGCTGCTCTATTATTGCTTATTTTTTTGAATATATGACATTTCTAGTTTATTATATGAAGTTTTTTTGATCACAGGCTCAGAATAGTCAGAGAGATCAAACTTTCTTTGAAGATTCATCAGTCAGAGGGCTGTAAGGTGGCCTGGAGGCTCTAGGCCATCTCCAGGCTGAAGGATGTCGAAGAAGGACCCAAAACATACTTTTAAAATGCCAGAATTCTGATGAAGTGAGCAGCTAGCACAGTCTCCTGTGATGTGATGAAAAGATGTTAGCTAAAATTCCTAATGTCTGCTAGGACGTAAGTGCTGCATTATTAGTTTTCTCTGATTAAAGCAAAGAAAACATTCATAAAATCATGATTTCTAACTCTGACAATTACATTCTCGGACCGCCAACATTGGATGTTGCAACTTATTCCAAACTTTGAGCTAGACTACATTTACAGCTCTCATCTGAGGAAATCCTTCATTGTCCCTGAATAAAGCAGGACTGGATAATCCTTTTAGATGAGAAGAAAAACATCTTCCAGAGTTGAAATAGTAGCTTTTACTACGGGATTAATAAACACATACTCGTCACCGTTAAATATCCATTACTGCATAGCCTAAAAGAATATTAAAAACAAACAAAAACTAAAAACCCAGCCATTATAATTTTAAATGGACTCAAATGAAAATATAAATGATTTTACTTGTAGCGTTTCAGTGCAGTATTACCAGGGTAAATTGCTTTTTTCTGCCTACAAGGCAGCAGAATTCTTCAGAGAGGAAACAGCAAACCTAAACCTTGGGCTCTTAACTCACTCTGCTGACTGCAGACTTATGTACTTTGAGGCTCTTTAATAGATCCTTTGTGCTGCTGAAGCAGATCTTGCTTTCATTTTTCCAAAAGCACCTGCAGTGCTTATGAACAGCTTTGCTTCCCTGACTTTCTGCACGTCGCTATCAAGAATATTTGACATATTTGACATATTTGCAGATGAACTTCACCATGCAGCATCTGCAACTTTGAAAATTCCCCTCGGTTGTGAGTTGTGTCCTCAAAGGCATGGATATAGAGTAAAAAATTAAGTCCCTTAATTAAATTAGCTGTAGTAGTTTTCATTTGGACCCCGTCAGTGCAGCCATGCAGTGTAATCGGTGTGATCTGTCTCTCTGACTTCCTGGCCTCAAGGCCTTTTCAATTAGTTTTCCTTGCTGGGATCTCAGCTCAGTGTTTCTGCACAAGAAGGTTGTCCATGCCTTCCACGATAAAAGCAAATTGCATGTCTGAGTTTGGTAATGTGTCGCGTCTGGCTCTCAGATTCCAGGGCTGATGGCTCGGGCGCAGGCGTTTGTGTGGATGTTTTTGCTCACAGCACTGGGTGATCTCATTTGTGATCACATATGAGGAAGCGAGGGACAAAACCAGCAGGGGTTACTGCGGCTGCTTCACACACAGTGGTGTGGGGAAAGCTATTTTTCACATATTTCGGTCAAGTGTTGCAGTGGTGTGTCTTAAAATGAAGGTTGGAGAATGAACTTGTCAGATTAGGAGTTTCTCATGTGGACTTAGAGGTTTTAAAGTTGAGGGGGAAATGATTCAGGCTTTATTATATTACAACATTTTGATGGGGTTTGTTCTAGTTGTGAGACTCTTTTCTGTTTTTTTTGTTTGCTCGGGCGGCTGCTCCCTGCACGACTGAGGTGGCTCCTGCTGCTTTGGTGATGGATAGTTGACAGGTGTGATAACTCAAACTCCATGGTCCTGATGCAGCGATTAGCTCCCTCACGTTATCCCTTAAAAAGACACAAAGCCACACCCTGAGCAGCATAGTAGGACATCATGATGCAGATGTCCCAAGTTTTGAATCATTCCACATTTTTAAATATTTTAAATCCAAGGCGGAAAAATAATCTCTTTTTTGGATTTTGGATTTTATCCCATTCATTTTAAGTTGCTGACCATTTTCAGAGAAACATTTGCTTGTTCGTGAAGTGAATTCACTTTGAACAATGAACCACTGAGGCATAAAATCACTATAAAAACTTAAGAGATGTTGAGTTTATCAACAACAATTTGGAAAAAGTGAACATTTAAGCTCTTTGTGAGCAGCAAAATGACCAAAATTGTTCAAATTTATTCAGTTTCATCAAAAAATAGGAAATAATATTTTAAAGGGGCCATATGAATTTTTTCCTAAATTATAATAGTTCTATGGTCAATGAAGTTCTTTGCACAAAAACCCTCTCACAGAAAGTGATTTCAACTCTTTTATTCTTGATATTTTCAGTACCTTCCAGAATGAGCCGCTTCATTAGCCTGGAAAGTCATCCTTAATATGTAAATATATAGTCTGGCTACAAACCATTGCAACAGCTCACTCATAAGGGCGGAAACTACCGTTGTCTATCAAACTGTCTCCAAACGCAGTTGGTCAGCGCTAGGACCAATCAGAGCAAAGAACAGCGACGTGCTCGCCTCTACGGATGTCATTCAATGGGGCGGTCCGCCATACGCGGTTGAAGAAGAAGCAAATACAAAAAAGGAAAAATTTTGATTAAAATAAAACGTGAAGGAAGAAAAAAAATTAATAACAAAAAAATAAACACGGGATCCTGTGAAAGACCAATAGTACCTCTATCCGCTCATGTCTCAAAGAAAAGCCCACGCCTAAATCGTCCAAAGTTGACACCAAAGCCGTTTCAAACGAGCGCCGTTTCCACCTTTGTTGTTTTTTCCTCCATCACAACTTTAGCTAAAGTCCGCCCAACAAACGTAGAGCGCCGTGATTGGCCAAACACCAAACTTCAGACTATAAATGTGCAGTGTTGTGAAGCTAATGCTAATGGTTAGTTTCTACTAGCTGAGACGTGCTCTGCTCTCTACTCACGCTAAATCAACAACAGTCTTCCATGTTGCAATAAATGCTAATTTTCAGTGTGATGTAAATCTGACAGGCTTTTCTGACCTCAGCGTTTTCTCGTCTACTTTCTGTTGACGGCTAATGCAGGAAATAGGGGTAGAAAACTATTTTCATGTTCAGCCTGCATGTGAAACTCAGAGTGAACAAAACAAGTAAAAATGGTTTCTCACATAACTTGGTTTTTAATGCCTAGGCTCAGCATCTGCAGGGGGGGCACAGGCCCAAGCTTCAGGGTGGCACTGGCCCACCCTGGACCCCCCCAGAACTGACAATTAACAAATAAATCTTACTGGCTGGAGCCAAATTAAAGACAAACCGGGCTGTTTAAAACCTTTGCACAATCGTATGAGGACCACTTCAGTTTACATCTTTTTCAATCCGTTATGGGGGGGATCAAACAGAAACACAATTTAAATCCTTCATTGACCTCATGATTCTTCTGCAAAAACATAAAAAAACTCAAACCATATTAAACCATTTGTGAGTCCATATCTTCCACATTTACTGCTGTTTTTAATTCCCCGTAATTTAATATTCTTTAAGGGCGTTTCGCGTTGCCAGGAAGCGGACTTAACGCCCTCCAGCTGCTGCAGCCGCGGACCTGCGCGCACCGCTGGAGGCAGTCGAGCTGCAGACCCGCTCGCTGCAACTCCGGCTGATGTTTGCGGCGGAGAGAAGACAGGAGAGGGGGAGCACGGGGGGAGCTGGGCGGGCATGACATGTGAGCAAAGTCTGCACAGAGACAACACAGAGTCAAAGTATGTTATCGGTGCTGCGGCGCTCCACCGGACTTTGCTCAGGTGAACGGGAGAGGATTGGTGTGAACGCTCCGCGCTGAGGGGGAGGCAGAGCCCGCTCCTCTCAGTCCGTCTGTCAGGTGCAGCAGTCCGTCAGGAGGAGCCGAGCAGCTGGGTGATTACTGACCGTCCGACCGACACCGACACGCCGCCGCGCACAGACAGCATCGTGACGGCTCTTCCTGGTGACCGCAGAGAGAGACGCACCGGATAGGACACCATGTCAAAGGAGACACGAGGCAAAGGTAAGGGGGACGCAACGTCATCATGCATGCCATGGTCGCGTGCTAACAGGTAGACCTGTGTGTCTCGCGCTGCTGGATTTTGGTGCGTAACGCAGCCGCTGCTGCATGGATCGATGGATGGATCCTTAGGAATGCGCGTGAGTCGGACCTCTGCGGGTCAGACGGTCCGGTCCGGTTCGGTCCGGTGGACTGTCCTGATCTGACACAGACGCTGTGCGTCTCCGCAGGTGGTAGTGTCGCTGCGGGGTCAAGTGAGGGAAAACTCAACTGTCTCTCCTGGAGCTGCGCTGCTGTGTCTGGGTCAAAACACGTGACCAGTTTTGGTTCATTTGTGATCAGACAATTAAAAATGATCAGTTCTCATCAAACCTGGAAGAAAAAGTAAAAAATGCCTAATCAAGGCGAAGTAAATCCAAGAGGAGGGGTTCAGTGTGTGTGTGTGTGTGTGTGTGTGTGTGTGTGTGTGTGTGCTATTAATAGCAGACATCTTTTTCATGCATCTGATTTGATTGTTGGATTGGAATAGGCGGAAATGAGAGTTGACAGGGCAGCAGCAGCAAAAGCCTTTGAAGTCCTCACATTTCTGGTTTATTGTTGCTTTTTGAAAGGATCATTTTGCTGCTGGATGAGCCACCTGTTTGCATTGTTGTCTCAGAGTTAATCAGTGATTCAGCCTGAGCAGCATTTTGCTCACTTTAAACTCCAAAGCCGGCCTATTCCTGTGTTTCCCTCCCTGATTTCCATTTGATTGCATTTTCTTAATTTCTTAAATCATTTAGAGAGGAGCTTTAATTAATGCCGGCAGCTGGGGATGCTGAGTGCAAAGATGCACCTCTTTTTCCATGTTTCCTCCTTTTTCTTCCTTAAAAAGGGCAACTTTCTGAATCTTAAACAGCTCCTGGTTTGGTGCTTGTGGCCTCAGAGCTCTGACCTTTTCCACGGTTGCAGGAGGAGAACCAGGAGTTTCCTGCAGGGACTAACATTTTAGATCACCGTCGAGCTGAGTGGTGGTAAACAGTGTCAGAATAGAGACAGGGTTACGGTCATACGTTGCAATTTTGGTTTTAAAGCCATATCCTACAGCTCTGACATCATGTGGATTTCTGATGCTGATTCATGCAAACTGCTGAGCTCATGTGATGCATTAACCCTTTAAAATCTGTAGTTTAAATAGTGGTTTTTACTTTAATCTCATTAATTACCTTGCTGCACGCAGAGATTCTTTGCAGATTTTATCCAAGAGTGTTGTGCGTGAATACAATCTGAATCAAACAAGCTTTTATGCATTTTAAAATATTTGCAATTATTTAGTTTTTGCATGAATTTTATTCATTTTTTACAGATTATTCAGCTCTGTAAGCAAAAGCTGTGTTAATCAGACCAAATCTACTTTATTTAGCGTTACCAACAAGACAGAAATTCTAAAAATGAAGTACAAAATAATGAAAAGCAATGCAATTTGTAATTGTAATTTTTGTGGATATGTAAAAAATGAAGTTACTGAGGTCTTTTGTGCTGGTGTTGGGCTGCTGCTAAACCTTTTTGTCTTATTTTGCATATTTGACTGAGAAACGTCTTCAAAACTGTCCAAAAAAAGATAAAACAGCAAATTTCAAAGGCTCATGGGCAGAGTTTCTACAAAATACTAATAAACAGAAAGAACATCCAATTTTCTGATGAAACCAGAACAAAAGCAGGTGTAGCATCAAGGGTGGAGAGGGGAAAAGCTCATCCAGATGAACTCTATTCACAAACGTGTTAAAATGCAGACCGGCTGCGGAAACGCTTGGAGGTTATTCTGGCTCAGCGTCAGCTCTGGCACCTGCACAGTCCTGATGGAAAAGAGGAAATTGAAGAGTTTAAAAATCGAGCATTGAGTCTATTTTTAGTCGACAATCCCAGAAGACAAATTAGATTCTGTTGCAGCATCGAAAACATTTTTCTAAACAACCAGCTGCATTTTTCTAATGCATATTTCTTGCATTTCTTTCAGCAACACCATAAAACTCACTGGTTTATTGAAACTTCACTGTGAGGCCTTTTATAATCATAAAATCATGCTTCAGCTGCAGGTTGATGGCAACGCGCCCTAGCTGTGGCGTTATTGATGACGTCGTCACATCTCAAGCATCTGCTTTCATGAAATATTGCTACGACTTTTCTTTTTTAAAGTGGATCAGCTCTCAGTTTCAGCTTCCTCAGTGCAGACGTTTGATATTATGCAAGCTTCTCTTGTGCACACAGATCTTTGTCATTTTTGAACTGAAGGAATGCCGTTGGGCATCCCACACTTCCTAGTGCTTAGCTGCAAAGTCTGCATAACTTTACTTAATACGGCGTGTGAAATGCAAGGCGTAATATGCTCTGTGTTTCATCATTCAGTCAGTGTTTTTGATCTAAGAGTTTCAGATTGCACAGCCCTTTTCATCCTCAAGCTCAGACTTTATTAAACAGAAGTGCCTCCTCTTCCAAAAAACAGAATGATAATTTGAGAGGACCAATAAGGATTAAGAAGTGATGAGAGCCACTTTCAGTGAAGTGTAACTCATCAGAATAAAGCAGGTGTTACTCAGAGTTTAGAGAACTTTAATGTCCTGTTTTTAAAGGTTTTTATTGCAATGACTGCATTCAAAGAACCATATTGTCTTTCTGCCATTTAAATTTCTTCCTGTATTCATGGTTGTCAAATTTAGACCATTGAACTGACTTTAAACCTTAATAACTGAGCTTGAGGTCATTAAGGGTGCCAGTACATAAGCATATTCTGTCAGAGTCTTTTGCAAATTATACGTAAAAATGTGTCATTTAATTGGTAACAGTTTGCTATGACTTTTATTTTGTAGGAGTAGGATTTATGGCTGAGACATAATTGCAAACAACTGCAAGAATTTCCCCGTAGGGGTTTATGCAAACCAGCTGAGAACCTCGTTCTAGAGCTCATGTAGACTTCTCATCAGCCAGTGTTTAAACATGTTGCAGAAGGTTTGAGTTGACGCAACAGAATGGTGTACAAGACAATCCTGGAGTCACTGGGTGTTTCAGGTCTTTCAGCATCACACACCCTCTTCCAGGTGACCCAGCCAGGGTTGATCAGGCACTAGCTTGTGTCCAGATAGCTGACTAGCTACTACAATGTCTCCCTGGTTCTCCTCTCTTGAGCCACAGCCATCTAGAGGTCTTCTCGGCCGCTTCAGTGGTGCTGCAGATGGCTCTTCTCTTTTTCCTCACCCTCGATGCCAAGGCAACACATCCATCCATCCATCCATCCATCCATCCATCCATCCATCCATCCATCCATCCATCCATCCATCCATCCATCCATCCATCCATCCATCCATCCATCCATCCATCCATCCATCCATCCATCCATCCATCCATTTTTGCCCGCTGATCCGGGGCTCAGGTTGCGGGGGCAGCAGCCTAAGCAGAGAGGCCCAGACTCCCAGCCACGAGGGCCAGCTCCTCCAGGGGAATCCCAAGGCGTTCCCTGGCCAGCTGACAGACAAAGCCCCTCCAGCGTGTCCTGGGTCTTCCTTTGGGTTGGTCCTCCCGGTTGGATGTACCTGGAAAACCTCACCAGGGAGGCATCCAGGAGGCATCCTGACCAGATGCCTGAGTCACCTCAACTGGCTCCTCTCCATGTCTCGATTATAATTTTCAAACTGCAGCTTTTTTCTGAAGCTTACTCTTTAGTCTTTGTTCCTGTCTGCATCTCATTAGGTTTACTCACTGAGAGATACACAGGCGTATGGTTACCATGGTGACATCAACAAACCAATGGTAAATGGCCTGATGTAGCACCTTCTAGGGGTCTTGCCCAAAGACGCAACGACTGCGACAGAATCGAACCTGTAACCCTCCAGTTACCTGGTTACCATGGTGACCCTATAATGAACCACTAGCAGCAGCTTTAACATTTCTGTTAATCTTGGTTTTCTTGATTCTGTTTTAGATTTTTGTGAAGTTGATGTTAGAATTTGAGGCATTAGCTGCATTTGCACATTTTGGAATTAAGTCAGTTTTATTAAAAGCTTATTTAATGCTGTGCTTTCCATATTTAGAGATGTCTACAGTGTAATGGCCACATTTGCATCTCATGGCCACTTTCATCCACCGCCATGGCTGGAGAAAGACCACAGAGCCAAATCCCCTTTAAGATATTTTGATGTTTTAATCACCTTCTGCCGTGTTCGTCACCACCCCCTCCTGCAGTCTTAAGCGTCTCCTGCTGTTTGTCTCGTCCTCAACTCCGCTGATCATTAAAGGGCTCAGTTTGAGATTCGGCACCCCTGAGCACTTTGCGTTCCTCATATCTGATGACACTGAATCAGTCTGAAGGTTTATTTCGGCTGCTGTGTAAATAAAATAAATGGGTAGTCTACCTGCTGCTTTGCTGAGGTTCTGCCACGCACTAAAAATAGAGCCGCGGGATGCTGATGAGCAGTCTCCCTCTCTGTCTCTTCCTTTTTTTCTGTCTCCTTTCTTTTCTCTCCTTGTTCAAATAAATTCTGAAAAGAAAACCTGTTGAATAACGGCGTTTTCAATACAGAGAAGGCTGATGGCACATTATTTTTTAGAATAGCTGAGTTTAATAATAGCAGTGATATTCTAAAGCCTTTTTTTATCACCTCGACACGATAGCTATCTTATTATAATTCAGCAGCTTTCTGTTTGTTGTGTGTTCAGATTAGAAAAGCGTCCCCAGACAGCCTGTTTGGCAAACAGCGCCCCGGTGTTCTCAGTATTACAGAGGCGGGTGCTAATGCATGCAGCCTGCTTGACCTCTGTTATTTTAGTTGATCTTACAAAACACTTTTAATTTAAATTTAATGGCTAGTTGTCATGAGGAGGCACAGAGAGCTTGTGTCAGGGAGGGCACAACTGTTGGGGTTTTCGGCTGTTAGGGGGTCAGCTTGGAAGCAGAACTCCTCTGTCAAGGCTTGATTTGTGGAGAACCGAGAGTTTTTCCCTTTTTGCAAAATACTCGCTCCAGATTCAGATTCATTTACTTGTCATTGAACACTTGTAGAAGAATGGAAGAAGCACGTTTGAGCCTTTCTTCTTTACTTCATTGTTTACTGGTAAGAATCTCAATGGGCTGTGATTGACTAGTTCAACATATAACAATGTCAGAAAATATGCAGTTTTTTAGCTGAAATCACAATGAATCAGTCTTGTCTTGTTTTTTGGTTTTGCTTGTCTGAGTTGAAGGGAAGCCAAGCTTTTCTGTTGGCATTCCCAGGCTAGCCTAGAGATATTATCCATCCAGCATACCTTGGGTAAGTCCTGGAAGGAAGAGCCTCAAACACCACACGAAAGCTGTTTTTCCAACAGCACTACTCAGCATGGGTTAAAGCAGCAATCCCGAGTTTTCCCCTTTCAGGAATTATGTATGATTTTTCAGAAATCCGTAAAAGTGATTGTCTTATCGTGTGTATATATATAATGTAAGCATAGATATAATGTAAGCAATATGTGTTTTTTTTTTTGCTAAGCCCGCCCCCTGCCCTGTAAAATTCCATACAATAGGAAACTGAGCTGCAACCAGAACTAACCAATAGTGTTAGACTACCGCTTATGTGCTTCAAATTTAAGGAAGCACCTTGGCTGATGCAGCGTTGATGAACTTTTCACGGACAAGTAAGTCTTTAAAATATAAATATATGAAAACACAACATGACATGAGAATAATACTTGTAAAACAACGTGTTTTAGCTCTGTTTGTCGGCTACAGAAGCACATTCATAAACAAGAAACGTGCAGTCGCCACCTTAAAAAAACGGATCGACCGACTCTTGCTGTGACACGCTTGTCAGCCACTAGATGGTGCCATCAGTTAAAAGAAATACTCCGGAGAGCTGCTTTAACTCAGCTCACATCGGAGTATTATGTTTTTCCTGCCAGCTCCGTGACAAAAAGTGGGTGCGCCCCTCATAGCGCGGGGGTGGGTAGGTGGGGCATCTTTACTCGAGACACAAATATCTTGAGGTGATCAGTAAACAATGTGAGATGATCTGTTTGCTACACAGGAACGCAACTCAGCAAAAAAAGGTGGTGCTCAGCAGGGTTATTATCGTAAACGAAAACTAACGAAATAACGAAAACTAGAATAAAAAAAAACTGAAATAAAAATAAAAGAGGCCGGACCTCTTGGTGCGTTCAGTTTACCTCGGAGAACATACAACCGCACATAACATCGATTTTAGATGCACCCTTACAAATTTATCTTGTAAAATAAACACGTTTCCACCACAGCTACTGTTGTTATTATAAGAAGCCGCTATGTTGAACCACAAAGTTGGATTCAAAAACATTCCAGTTCATTATTTCTACTCGGAAGTTAGAATTTCCGAGATTGTTTTGTTACTCTGCCATATCTTTGATACTTACCTGGAATGTATGGTAGCTCACCTGTTCTAACTGAATGCATTTTTGAAAAACTATGATGATTTTCTGGGATTTTTTTTACACGTAACAATTATCTATGCTATTATTCATTCTTGTCCCTGATATGTAACTAATATTACAAAAAAGACTAAAACTATAACTGAAACTAATAAAAACTAAACTGAAACTAAAAAACAAGTTGCAAAAACGTTTTAAAACTAAATAGAATTAAAAATATTACGTAAAAACTAAATAAAAATAAAAACTAATAAAAAATGCAAAACTATTAAAACCTTGGTGCTCAGTCCCTGGCTGTTTGTCAGACTCTGAACCAGAAATGTCTGGAACAACCAATGGCTCCGCCCCCTAGCCAGTTAGAGACGGAGAGTCGCGATGCCGGCCCCGGGTAAGCACTTGGGACCACAACGAAGCAAGGATTGCAAAGTAGAGGGAAAGTAGGGGGAAAAATACCAAACTGTGCATTTGGATAAGGTGGCCAGACCGAACCGCACCCTCCTGAGTGAGTCACACTGTTGGAAAAGGCCTATAGGATTGGTCTGAAGCCCCTTTTCCAACAGCACTACTCGGCGTGACTCCTGTGGGTGTGGTTCGGTCTCCAACAGCACAGTTCGATATTTCCCCCCAACTTTTCAGTCCCTGTTTTATCTCTGTGACTAACATCGGCCGATACCGAAATTGTTGCCGATATTTCGTGCATCCCTACATTCTACCCTTTTGCAGCTCAAGACAATGGTGTCGGATTTGGAGGTGCTGATCTTCATCCCGGTTGTTTCACACTTGGCTGCGAACCGCTCCAGCAAAAGTTTGAAATCGTGGTCCGATAAAGCCAACAGGACCACGTTGTCTGAAAATAGCAGAGACCTGATCCTTAACCACCAAAACAGATCCCCTCAACACCTTGGCTGCATCTAGAAATCCTGTCTATAGAAGTTATGAACAGAATCTGTGACGAGCCTTGACAGAATCCAACTCTAACAGGAAACAAGCCCGCCTTACTGTCGGCAATGCGGACTAAGCTCTGACCGTACAGGGACCTAACAATCCAAGTATCAAGAGGCCTGGTACACTGTACTCCTGGAGTACCCCCCACTGGACTCCCCAAAGGACACGGGCAAAAGCCATCACCAAATTCACAAAACACATGTAGATTGGTTGAGCATCTAGCTAACAAGCATATAAACCATGGAAGTTGATAGTATATTAGTTTTCTGTTCTCAGAGTGTTTCTACATCACCTAACAAACCAAATATTATCACCTAAACAGAAAACGGGCATTTTAACATTCATTCCGCTGTAAAGAATTCTTAATGAATCTCTATGCATTTGGTCTTTCTTAATCTGCACATACAGGAACTGGTCATTGTTACACAGACAAGGACACAGAACACAAAGGTAATTACGACCTGTTTGTAGTCTAGAATCCATTAGGAGTCTGTGCAAGCGTTGGTCTGCTTCAGTGTTGATAGATTACGTTGAGGGAAGGTGACCGACTCCAAATTTTTGAGGAGAGATCAATGCCTTGCGTGCCTTTCATTGACTGTAGGGATTGATTCAGACGGCGAGCTAAAGCTGGGATAAACCGAGTTATAGAACGGGTTTTCTAATCGCCGTTTCCAGCTCACAGAGGAAAAATCAGACGTTTCTGTTAACTTTGGGATGCATAAGCTGATTTTTTTCCCTGCAGATTTCTGTTCAGTGTCATATCCAGTCAGCGCTGTGTGATTTCATTCTTTACTCAAGCATGTTGCACGGTGAAGTGAGTAGCAGAGACACCACTCATTTCCCCTCTTTTCTCCATGCACAAAAGAAAGACGTTATTGGATTTCCTCTTGACACTGTAGGCGTCACACTGTGAAGCTGCGGTTCGTCCAATATTCACTCAGGAGTGCTGTACGGCACCGCAGACCACTCCTGCTCCTCCTCTCTGCTCTTGCCTTTGCACCAGGCTGCTCTTTTGGGTGCTCCTAGCTCCTTGTATTATTTTAATTATAAGATGAAGATGTTGGCAGCAGCGCAGCTTTCAGACCATCTGCGTTGGAGGAAATTGAGTTCAGTTTGAGATGAAGAGAGGAGAAATTCCTTTAGGATGTAAGCAAGTGATCAAAAGATGATGAGGTCTCTGAGGAGGATTATTTGTTCTGGGTTTTCTTAATGCTCCATGAGTGCTTGCTCGTTATTTTTATAACCTGCTGGACTCTAATTGCCTTCTTTAATCTTGTCCTGGAGTAATTTTATATTTAAAGTGTAATATCTTTACAAATAAAATACACGTGTTAAAGTAGACATATCATGCTTTTAAATTCTTCCTTTTTGCATCTAAATCATTCAGTTGTGATCCATATACAGTGGAACTGCAGTTCTTAGGTCTGAATTCCTCATTATTGTTTCTGTCAGACACCTTCTCTACCTCTGTTCTGTCTCTTTAAATCTGAATGACGCTCTGCAAACCCCGCCCCCTCCACTGAGCAAGACTTTAGACTCCTCCCCAGTTGGACATTTTTGTAGTTTGATAGAGAAATTACTATTTACAGTAGTAGAAACGTTATATTTGCATTGTTAAAACATGAGAGGAGAGTTTCTCAACATCCTGCAATGAATCATGACAAACTGCTCTTCATAAAGAAAAGAAAGATAAAAAACACATTTTTTACTGTTATGTTTTCTAGTTGGTAGAAAGCAGGCAGTAACTCTATCCATATGACGTTTATTACAGCAGAAGGGACAAGCATACACTCAGCATTCATCTTGTAGCAGAACTTCCCCTGAACTCTACGCTACACCTCTATATATATTATCAGTGCTCTGCTGCCACCTAGTGTTCAGTTCAGTACACAACATTTACAATGTTCCATGTCTATTTACACTTCATCAATAACACATATACTAATATTTACACATCCCAACAAATCACACAATGGTTACCTTTATAATGAGACCAAAGTAATCAAACAGACCTTGTGGTTACAGAACTATACTCATTAAAGTCTGGGTATGTCATCTGTACCTCACTGACATTAATTTTGATTAACCCTCCCGCTGTCCTATTGGGTGACTCTTTCTTCTTCTTTTCTTTATTTATTTATTTCATTCAAAAAATTCAAATTGCAAAAAAAAAATAAAAATAAAAAAATAAAACAATAAATCAAACAAACAATTTGAATGAAAAGGGACAGAAAGAAGAAATATCTTATGTTAACATGCCCCTATTTACAAAACCAAACCTTTTAATAATACTTCCATAATTTTCTCAACAACAAAACAAAACACAGATTCATCAAACTATATTCTTGTAATTTACAAACCTAATCAGATGTTATCTTAATTTTGATTATTGTAATTCTGTAATACACTTGATTTAATAAATTTTTTAAATATATTTAGTGACTTTGATTCTTTTATGTCCTTGCTAAGGTTGTTCCATAATCTCACACCATTTACTGCACCAGGAAAGGTGACGTTTGAGCAGGGTGTGATTGTTTATCCCTTGGGGTCCATGTGGCAGAGGTGAGGACTGAGCACCACCTCACCCCTGCCACGTGGACCCCAAGGGATAAACAATCACACCCTGCTCAAACGTCACCTTTCCTGGTGGAGTCACCCAATAGGACAGCGGGAGGGTTAAAAAAAATTGCCTGAACGCAAATTGTCTTGAATGATTAAAATGCGATTAATCAAGATTAATTAATTACAAAGCCTCTAATTAATTAGATTAATCTTTTTAATCCAGTCCCACCCCTAGTAAATATAGATTCTGATTTATGTCATAATGATGCAAACCTACTCTTTCTGTTTCATAGCTGTTTTGCAAATTACATAAATAGCTCCTTATCCATGATAGATAGTTCAGAGACAAGAGATTGTTTTGTCCATTCTCTTCTAATTTGAGTCCGTTTTCAGGTGACTGGAGCTGGTTTTTTATCATCAAACCAAACAACAAATGCTGTAATTTTCTGATGATCACTGTGTACTAATATTGGTTTGCAGCAAATGATAAAAAAGCCAACTTCTGAGCAGGACAGAGCACTAATGCACATTTGGTTTATTTGGAGAAACATTTGCAATTTATTTTTGAAGCATGGCAACAATTCTCTCTTTCATTTAGCATTACATGAAGCACGAGTTCCTTCTTTAGTTTCCAGCTGCCTGTTGTTGTTAAACAGGGTAAAATTGTCTTTAATGCAGGATTTAATGTTTTCTTTTATTTTTTTAGCGACCACATAGACCCCAGCAGATGATGGATGAAGCTCTCAGTGCAGCTGAGTGGTCACTCAGTCACCAGAATGAGACGTTCTGATTCAGACTTTTACTAGTGTCTCTGAACAGGATGCAGGATAAAAAGAACTTGTTACTCAGTGCCAGATGCTTGAAATCACCGATTGCTGAGTCAAGCTTTAAAAGGATGAGATTGTAGGAAAGAACAGGTACTAAAACATTTTACGACAGTAATTATTTGACTGGACTGAATAGCATTTTTTTTAAAATCTGCTGTGCATCCGTCAACATTTTTAGGTTGAACTTATTTTTTATTTTTGGGATATTTACAAAACGGTCTGATCTTTTGATTTACAGTTCTATCTAAAGGTTATAAACAAGTGATATTTGAGCTCTTTGAAGGAACTTAGATTGAAGAATATATTAGCTCTGACCAGACTGATGAGCTAACCCAAACAAAACTGTCCTCAAACAACTAGTCCAGGCTTGTCCAAAGTGTGGCCCAGGAGCCACTTGTGGCCTTCGGAGTGATTTTGTGATTTTCTGATGTTTTTGTGTTCAGATTTTTACTAATATGCTTACTTTGGATCTATTTTGAGGAGTACAAATAAAAATAAATCACCATAAAATAAATGTTGCATTTAAAAAAATCCCATTTTAGTGGCCCATGAGGAATATTAACTTTACCCTCTTCTTAAAATGTTTAGACACCCCTCAGCTAATCTAAAAAATGTGTTTCCTACCAATGCCTTTTAAAAATGAACCTTTTACAAATGAATATATAAATGCCTTTGTGCAGTGGAAATTAGTGGCAGAGCAAGTTTATTTTCAATGGTTCCTGTTCTTTGTTCTGCATCACTTCCAGTCATAGTTTCATCAACTTTCTTCTGCTTCAACTGTGAAACACACAACTAACAGCAGTGTAAAGATGTTTAAATTAGCATTTGCATAAATAGCTGTGAGATTTTTGATGTTTGAGATTTTTTAAACCCACAGAAATCTACTTTGTAACTTGGTTGACCTGTAAGGTGTTAACTTGTTTGTTCCTTCAGAGCTACAGTAACATTCATGGACTCACCCATCTTGACTCGCCACGGGGAAGGCTGTTGTTGGTTCAGCGTCCAGCAAACAGCAGAGAACGTCTCGGCTAGTAGAAGCTAACTTTTAGCATTAGCAACTCCACCACACAGCGGAACTCCTTCAGGCTTGTGTTATTTGTGGAGATAAAACATCAACGTTGCAAACGAAGTCAGTGGTAGAGTCGTGTTGTCGTTAGCCAATCAGAGTTGAGATGCAGCAGTAGCTCAGGAGGTAGAGCGGGTTGTCCAGTAATCGGAAGGTTGCAGGTTCAATCCCGACTCCCCCCATAGAATGCTGTTGTTGTGTCCTTGGGCAAGGCACTTAACCCGCCTCGCCTTCTGGTGGTGGTCAGAGGGACCGGTGGCGCCATTGTACGGCAGGCCCCGCCTCTGTCAGTGTGCCCCAGGGCAGCTGTGGCTACATTGCAGCTCATCCCCACCAGCGCATGTGTGTGTGTGAATGTGTGGATGACTGATTGTGTTGTGAAGCGCCTTGGGGGGTTGTAGAACCCTAAGAAGGTCCTATACAAATACAGGCCATTTTACAGGCCATGTCCAAATATCAGGAGATAAGACTCCAAATGGTTGTTCAGCTCTGATTTGGCTCACTTCTACTTCCTGAAACTGGTGCACTGGATATTTGTTTGCCCAGAGTACGACTTACAAGAGATTCATTCCTCCTAGAGACCACTGCTAATGTATTGATTAAACGAGTGATCCACACCTTTAATAAAAACCAATTTAAAAGACTTAAAGGGACCATTTTTTAAATGGAAAATTGCAACATCCAAGCACAGATTTAAGTATATTTTATAAGTCAAACACAGTTTGTTTTTCTAAGAAGCTTTAAAGGTAGCGTTTGGTATAAACCTCTTTATTCTTCAGCACAGTGGGAACTCTTAGATGAGCTATCCTGTAGTTTCAGTAAGAAGTGCTGAGATCCAGAAGCTTCTTGAAGTACATGTCAAAGCTTTTCTCTAGATGGTGGCTGCCTTTTGTTCCGTTCTCAATAAAGACGATCTCACGCTGATTCCATAATGTCGGGGTCCAGGTTTCTCAGAAGTCCATCACTGATGATTTTCAGTAGTTAAAAAAAATCCAGGTAAGCTTCTACTGTAGTGGCAATGTGTTCTGAGTGGTTGTCATGACACAAAAAAATGTGTTTGTGAATGAGACACATTTCAGATGGGTTTTCAAGGTGGATTCAAATACACTGGTTCTTTTGTGTGTTTTTGTTCCGTTGGTTGAAGATGTCCTCACCACTGGCTGAAATGAATCATGACAAAATATCTAGAATATGATAGATAATGCATCACCTTTATGCCTTTCCTGTTCTCTGTTAATAATAATTACTTTTATCCAAACAACAAAACCACCAAAACAAAACCTTCAAATTTTTCTTTTTGGGACTCTGGCAGTTGAGGTGGCTCGGGCATCTAGTTAGGATGCCTCCTGGACGCCTCCCTGGTGAGGTTTTCTGGGCACGTCCAACCGGGAGGAGACCTAAAGGAAGACCCAGGACACACTGGAGGGACTATGTCTCTCGGCTGGCCAGGGAACGCCTTGGAATTCCCCCGGAAGAGCTGACCCAAGTGGCTGGGGAAAGGGAAGTCTGGACCTCTCTCCTTAGGCTGCTGCCCCCGTGACTCGACTCCGAATAAGTGGAAGACGATGGATGGATGGATGGTAGTTTGTCCTAAAGTTGAAGTGGTAGCAGCCAGCTGTTTCTCTGATTTTTTAATGAGCAGAGAACCTCTCACACCAGTGGTGTTCTGCTGCTAAATGCACCAGTGCGTTATGAGTGGAGGACCCAGGTAAATGTGGAAGTGCGGTGGTTCGGCTAGACGGACAACCAAACGGTCCAGTCGTTGGTTTTGGACCGAGCCGTGTTATTTTCTGAGGTTTTTAGACAAATGCAAGAGAACCACTTCATTAATTATTTTTTTAAATCCTCACAATATATTTACAGCTGTAGAACGTTGTTAAGAGGCGTGAAAAACAATGTTTTAAGCTCATTTGTTTTGCAGATTTGCCATTGCAGCTATAGGGATTGGTTGGGTTTAGAACATTTAAATGTCCTGCATACGTCCCGTGTGATTTATGTAAATGGGACTCATCTCTAAAAGCCACCTGTTAGGTAATTAAACTGAAATTAAAGTCTGGAGCACGATGAACTCTGCTTGAATACATCATTGAACCTCCGTTCCCCTTAGACACTTTAGAAGTTAATGAATTGCAGATTAAATCTTTTGTATCTTTGTTAGATTGAGAAACTCTAAAATAATTTGTCCTCACCCTTTTGCCCTTTTTGATAATAAAGAAGCAGGATATTTCTAATAAAAACTGAAAAAAACCCTGTTTGATCATTTAAGGCTGACCAGGAGAGAGGGGTGGAGTAATTACCTGCATGAACTTTCACCTCTCCTTTATGTAGTCCTAGTTTTTCCTCAGTGTAGGGCAAATCACTCTCCATAATAAAATGTCCGAATTATCACCTAAAAAAATGATAAAAGCTCACTTTTTTGTTCCGTTTTCTTTCTTCGTGTCTGGATCATTAAAGGACATTCTCTTTCCTCCAAAAACCCAAGATGCAAGCAGCCAAATGTCAAAGTGCAAGCTTTAAAAATGGAAATCTACAAATCAATGAATAAAATTACAAAGCCCCGTTAGTCATTTATATACAGTCTGAGGTCAGATATGCAGACTGCTGAGGGTTCATGTGAGACGTTTCTCACACATTCAGAGCGCTGCAGGAAGCAGCTCTGAGGTTAGATGTCATCCTTTTACGATGATTCACTCTTGTGACAGAAACAGAAAATGATGAATGAATTCAATCATGCATTTTTTAGCAGCTGCACCTGAACCACGTCGTCTCTCCTAGAGGTGCTAATCTATATTTTCACAATGCCTCCAACACCTGCTTTCCAGTAGGAAAGATCTCCCTGTATATGATCTTTGGCTTAATTTAACGGAGTTTTGACATGCAGAAACTCTTGTCGTTAGCATCAATTTTCCAACCAAAAATTTATTATTTTCTTTCTATTTTTACATAAAACCAGCAACAAAAGCAGTTATTCAGTGACATAAGGACTAAATCAATGCCCCAGTAGCTGCTAAGCGCTGCTGCACTGACTGTTGACATTGATCGCTGTGAATAATTTATGTATCTGTGATTTATTGAAGGATTCTGCGTTTAATCCCAACAATCATTTTTGACTGAAATGTGGTAGTTTGATAGAGCTGTGTGACAGAGTGTGTGTGTGTGTGTGTGTGTGTGTGTGTGTGTGGCTTTGACCCAAGCGAAGCTGCTTCAGTGATAAATGCTGTCAGCACCGTTTCAACTGGGCTTCTGTGTAAACGCCGCCGCCGCTGGTGCATAATAAGAAGAAAGAGATGAAAGAGGGATGAGATGAATCACGAGAAGCTGTTGCTACGTTTCTGCTCTGAAGTAAAACCTTTTAGATATTTGGACACAGGTTTCCTTTGAAGAGCTGTTTTTCTCTTCCTCTTCCCATAAGTTCCTCATTCAGTAGTAAAGACAAACAGTTTTGGTTTTTTCTCTGCTTTGATTTTGCAAACAAAACCTTTGAATGGTATATTTGTTAGTGTGGTTTTTATTTTTTGTTCTAGATTTTGTTTAAAAACTGAAACATAATTTTAAATGTGTGGATAATTCATATAGATAAACTAAAATCTCATTTATTAGCAGCAGATTGGTGTATTTGTTAATCCTCTAATAATATTTGAATGATGCGTTCTAATTACTGGAAATTAGATCAGAGGGTTCTTTTAAAGGAGATTTATTATAATTATTTTAAAAGTTCTGGTATAAAAAACACGTTAACAAAGTTCTTTGCACAAAATCCCTCTCACATGAAGCCATATAAAGTAGTTTTCTTCTCGACAGTTTCAGTACCCTCCTGAATGAGCCGTTTCAGGACTCTGTCACTTTAAGGAAACAAGCTGTTGTCGGCCACGCCCTCCCATCTCCTGATTGGCTGCTATGAAGCAAGGAGCTCCGATATCCAGGAGGGGTTGGGAGTCAGTGTTTCCATTTTAGCTACTTTGTCACAATTTCCATTTTAAACCCTCTTAACAACCTTTTTTTTCCAAAAATCGCCGAGCGACAAATCTAGTGATATTCCTGACTACCCTTAGCTACTTTTTGTAGAATTTTGTCACTGATATTCCCTGCAGATTAGCAAAAGACCCAGCCTGCTCTGCATCTGAACCGTCCTCCCAGATGCTTGGAAAAGGAATGATCCGCATGTGTGCGTGCAGCATGAACACGCTACATCGATTGACCAATCGTAAACCTTTTTCGGTTGACCTCGCCCACTCGCAAAACAAGTTGTTTTAAAAGCAGGAAACATTCAGCTACAGCTAGCTACATCCATATTGGATACTGAGGAGAAAAGGGACTTCTTTCAGCAGTATGTTGCAGCGTTTTGTGATGAAGTCATCAGTATGCGAATTAGCATGTGTCATCATTTAGTGACTACTTTCTGTTGGAGACAATTGGAAAAACTTCTCAGAGTAGAGCTGCTGCTCCTCCAGCATCGACAGGTGGTCATTTTATTGCGGGGGACGTTTTAGGGACATAGTTATTGAAACCAAACACTGACAGAAAATGAATGGACAGTTTTTTTCCACGTTTGGAGAGTTTATAGAGGCAATGGAGACCCACAAGGCAGCAGAAAATGATGCAAAAGTCTTGAAATGATCAGATAGCATTCATGAACTATAGAGAAGCAGATAAAAATTGGACTCTTTCATCTGTTATCTGTGATTTCAGTCTTTATTAGATATGCACCAACATATGAGGTTGGTGAACTGGCCAATATTCAGCATGATCGGAAATTTGAATATTAGATTTTTTTTGGTTCATGAATAAATCATTGTCAGGCGGCTATAATATAAAAATCAGTAAGACATTCTCTTAGTCCGTGAACGCACCGTTCCTGAGCACCAATTCATACTAGCAATAATAGATTTTCCACAGTCAGTCAGAGCAGTACACATATTGAAAATTGGTATCGGCTCTCAAAACCTGAATCGGTACATCTGCAGTTATCATTAAATGTATGTACATTTTCTTTAGTGGTGCAAGTACTAAAAAAACAACATCCAGGAACTGTAAAGCCAGTCGGTCGTTCTAATGGCTAATGGGAAAATATTTTAACTCAATATTTAATAAGAGATTTAAAATTCCCTTTAAGTGCTAACAAACATGCAGTAGCGTGCCCCGAGTCTTTGAGTCTTCAAAGCCTACATCAACAAAACACAAGTATTTTAAGATAATTAAACTGGTATGGCTGTGACATCATCATTTCTTTCAGTTTATTTTAAATGGCCACAATTACAGCGTTCACGCGGGAGCTCCGTTTGTGAGTGGTTTCTTTTTAATTATTAAACACCGCTTGCAGTAGAGTGCAGTTACACAAATAGTGATTTCCAATACTCAGCTTAGTGAAACTACATTAGCCTTATTCTCATAAAGAGTGTGATTCCATAAACACATAAAAAGGAACCCTCCTGTCTCAGAAGCCTGAACCATCTTGCAGGTAATGTGAAGACGAAGGACATCCTGTCAAAAAAGGCCTGCCACCACCCAGCAGTCAACGTGGTTCCCATATTCCAGCATGACGTGGAGATTTTCTCCGCTCTAGATCTTCACTAATATCTATTGGGACACAGTGTGCAGTAAATGCCCTGCAGGGTGCAACAGAAAGAATTTTCATTACTCAGTGGGGAGCATGTTGCTTGGTGATAGGCACACCGGTGCAGCCGCCCAAGCACTTGTTTGGATTTCGCCAGACCTCATAAGACATTCAGAGTTCATGCACCGCTCCAGGAGTAAACCGAATAACATTCAGCGCACAAGACAGAACAGATGATTGGTATCGGCATCCGCAGGAGAAGTGTTGAATAATAGCAGCATTTTAAAAACACTTGCAGGTGACTGACAGTGCATCCGCTGCACTTAACAAATCAAATTCCACAATAAAAAGAGCTGTTCTTCTTTTTTTCCTTAAGGCAGCAGCTGTGGTTTTATTCTCTAAAGTAGCTTCTTTCCATTGCTGGCATGTTTCGCGCCCAATCAGCACCTCCTTAAGCGTCTTTTTCATTTTGTGCCTATAAGGAAGCTCTCAGCACTGCTGCACACAGATACGCCTGTGCATCCGTATATCTCCTTGGGATGTCAAACACTCGCACGGTCAAGTAGAAAATGTAGTGATTGTGCACCAGATGTGCCCCGCCTGCCTGCTCTGCTCAGGGTTCTGTGTTTACAGATGACATACCTCCGGTAATAACAAGCCAGCTGAAGTGGGCATGCACTCGAAGACCAGAACATGAGCGGAATCCAGCCAACAGTACATAAATCAGTGAAATTGTCTTTAACCTACAGACAGGCGTATGGGAAGATGACAATCCCAGTCAGCACCAGTGATACACAAGAGCTAATAGTTCCTCGTGGCTTGTTCTTATGGTGAGAACCAACAGAATGTTGCCCACTGCGAGATATATAGTGGTGACGATAAATTTCCAACACTAATATTGAATCTACATAAAGCAAACAGTAATTAGCGACTTAAATAGATGTTAAATGTCAAGAATCAATCAACAGATCACAAAACATTCTGAGTTCAGTGGAACTGAACCCAAGAATTGTTGAATCGTGTCAGTTTTACTTTTAAAATCATGATGCATGGGACTCTAGCTGCTACTTCTTTAACGTCTTGTAGCAGCTAGAGCCAATGTTGACATTTTAGTGACGTTATCTCTATGTTTAGTGACATTTCAAAAAATAGCAACTTCTTCTGGTGTTATTGGAGATTCTTTTAGACTTTGACATGAAAGCAGGTGTTATCCTTACCCACCCACACCCTAGCCTAGAAATGTAGACAAACTGTAGCAAAAGATGTGCAGGTTGATCAGCTCCTCTAAATCCGAGACCATGGTCTTGAGTCGGAAAAGGGTAGAATGCCTTCTCCAGGTCAGGGATGAGGTCCTGCCCCAAGTGGAGGAGTTTAAGTATCTCGGGGTCTTGTTCACGAGTGAGGGAAGGGTGGAGCGTGAGATCGACAGGCGGATTGGTGCTGCATCTGCAGTGATGGGGGCGTTGTACCAGTCTGTCGTGGTGAAGAGAGAGCTGAGTCGAAAGGCGAAGCTCTCAATTTACCGGTCGATCTACGTTCCTACCCTCACCTATGGTCACGAGCTTTGGGTAGTGACCGAAAGAACGAGATCGCGGATACAAGCGGCCGAAATGAGTTTTCTTCGCAGGGTGGCTGGGCTCTCCCTTAGAGATAGGGTGAGGAGCTCGGTCATCCGGGAGGGGCTCGGAGTAGACCCGCTGCTCCTCCACATCGAGAGGAGCCAGTTGAGGTGGCTCGGGCATCTGATTAGGATGCCTCCTGGACGCCTCCCTGGTGAGGTTTTCCGGGCACGTCCAACCGGGAGGAGACCCAAAGGAAGACCCAGGACACGCTGGAGAGATTATGTCTCTCGGCTGGCCTGGGAACGCCTTGGGATTCCCCCGGAGGAGCTGGCCCAAGTGGCTGGGGAGAGGGAGGTCTGGGCTTCCCTCCTTAAGCTGCTGCCCCCGCGACCCGACTCCGGATAAGCGGGAGAAAATGGATGGATGGATGGAGGTTGGTCTAGCCACACTCCATCGTAGCCTCAGCAGGTCTACCATTGGCTTGAACAATTTTAGGTCTGGCCAATCACAGCGCTCTACATATGAGAGGCGTTGGGCTGGCTTAGCACCAGAGCTACAATGGAGAAAAACTACAAAGATGGCGTTGGCTCAGGAATAGCACTTGTTTAAAACAGCTTTGGCATCAACTTTAGACAATTTCTTTTCTTTGTCCTATATTTAAAAAACAGATGTATTAAACTTAGGTTTTGTCTTTTTTCTAATTTGTATTTTTATTTTATTTTGGGTCACATTTGCTAATCCCAAACCCTGATACAGGAAGAAGATTTCAGTAGTTTTCCAACCAATTATAGATCAATTATCAGAATCAAATAAGGTTATCCTTTATATATGAAGGACTCTCAAGAACTCGTACAGTGATTTATGATTCAAGATTCAAAGCCTTTATTGTCATTGCACAGTCGACCAGGCAATGAAATTGCAGTTGGCACTTCAAAATAAAATGTATATGTCTCTATATGTCTCGATATGTTCTATCTATATCTATATGTTCAAAGACAGCAGCATAGAGCAGCAAGTGCAATGAGCAAATAATAATAATAAATAACAATGGCAGTAAAGTAAAAATAATAAAAATGATAACTTTGCAAGAATACTGTAGTATAAAAAACCCCACAGCAAACAGTTGTTGGGCTCATTAAGACACTCTGAGATGCATACAGTCTAATTTTGTTATCGCTCCTCCACTTACACGCCCAGTAACCGACTGTTTTCCTGACTGGTTTTGGTATCTAACACGACTTAGTAGTTTAACCCATTTTAATTATGTACTAAGTGCATTTAGAGATTTGAATGCTGAACACATCTGAGGTTTGTCTCAGCTGTGTCATTTTTCTTTGACTCACTAAATCCATTTGTGGGATGTACACGGCATTTGTTGTTGCACTTTATTTTAATAAATAATGAGTACGTCTTTGTTTGTGAAGGGGCATTTAGGTCCAACGTGGAATAGATGCAGGAATAAAAACGACTAATGAAATTCTGCAAAGATGGAATTTACAGTATTTATAAGAATAAATCAACATGTTATATATAAAAAAGTTAAAATTAATGAAATCTAATCTGACAGATGGATTCAGATAGAAATTTTGACCCATTAAACTGAAGGTGTATATATATTTTTTCATGAATAATCATCTTATTTCACAATGAGGGTAATAAGCAGCTAACCATCATTTGTGGTATGTTTCCATAGTTATGCATATCTCATAAATACAATTATTGTGCAACTTTTAGTGTTTTTTCTGTTTTCTAATGCATGTTGCAACTCTGCCCAACCTGATTTTACAGTAAGTGTCATTTTTCTGTTTTATTTTGTGAATTTCACTTTTTTTTTTAAAAAAGCACAGTTTCCTACCATGAATTCCCTTGATTTTCATGTGTATGCTAACATTATCAGCTTTGTCCTAATCATGCAGGTATAAACCCTTCTTGTCCACGTTATAGCAGTCTGAAAAGCAGAATAATATTAGGATAAAAGGATCAAATGGCTGCATGTTTTAGTTCAGCAGCACAACTTTTTGTCTCCACGCCCTCTTCAATGAGATCAGCAGGATGACAAGTTCTTCTGTCGCTTTAGAATTTAGCAGCTGTTTTTATTTTGAATGTTCATTATGTAGTCGTCCTGCTGAGATGCCTTCAAAGAGTTCAAAGTTTCAAACAATCTGCTTGAAGAGATGAAAACTCTGCAGAATCAAAAAGCAGACAGCTCACTTTAATGAATCTGTCTGTGGTCTCTTAGCGTGACCTCGAAGGGTGAGGGATGAAACGTTTACTCTTATGTTTTGTTGTCTAAAGTCTGTGACAGAGAATTTTATATAAAAAGATTTTTTTAAAGTTTAGACAGACCCAGGTTGTCTCCATTTCAGCCTCTATCTTATCATCAGTGCAGAAGCTATTCAGGTACTCTTGTGGTCCCTGAAATCATCTGAAAATGCTCCTTTTGGGACGGCCCTGTGAAAAGGAGGCAAGCGCATGCCGGGAAGGTCCGGTAAAATTACCTGGAAGTTCCGATCGTGGAAGCAGGCCTATAAAAGCCTTCTTTGTCAGAGGTTTATGTGTGTTTAATTTCCAGCAGACCTGGACACGAAGGATTGTAGAAGACAAAGGAGAAAACGCTGCTATGGCTGCTGCTGGACTATTTGCTGATACATCATAAATGCTCTTTTAAGAACTTGGATAATCCTTCCTTGAGCCTCCTCAATCATCTAGAAAAAACATCGATGACAGTAAAAGCTCTTTAGTAGTGCAGGGCTTCTGGATTCCCTAGAGAACAATTTCCTGATGGTCAGAGCTTCTGCAGAACTAAAGTTTGCAAAGAGTCTCATCTTCTATTGTTGATTATTAATGCTCAGAATGCATTGATTCTCCATGACATAAGCTGGTGAGTCACCAGTCTTCTGTAACTAAGGTAGATTTAGCAGCAGGGTAGTGCTGGAGGCTATACTTTGAATGCTCGCTGCAACCTGCATGACTAAAATGCAGAATATAATAACAAGAAATATTAAACGGAACAGAAAATCTGAGTGTTACAGAAATATCTGTATCATCAGATAACTTCTGTGGTAGAAAGTGTTAATAAAGCAGTTTCAAGGCTAAAAAGCCTCTGAGGAGAAAGTGTGAAAATTCTTCTTAATAGCTTCTGAACAATGAAGCATCGCCAGGAGGAAGTCACAGCTTCCTGGAGTTGATTGCAGAGGCTTTTCACTGTGTCAGTTCTTTCTCGTGACTCGGAACAAACTTAAACTGGAACATCGCTGAATATGAAAACAGAAGACGTTTTAAAATGTGGTTGGAAACTGTTAAAACATTCAGCGTGGAGGAAATTATACAACAGCTGTTTGTGCATGCTATGCAATAAAAATACACACCGCAGCATTATTTATGAAGAGCTATTTGAACTCTCACGTGTCAAATGCACAAAAATAACTGCGTTGACTTGTAAATTATCAGAAGATTAAACTTTGTAATAAAATTATGTGCTTTTTTGGACTTTTGGATGCCTGCAGCAAACATCTTCATCTCTTGTCCCCTCCTGTCATTGCCCTTCCTTTTCAGTCCCCTCAGTCTCACACACAGACAGAAGGCTGCAGGAAGAGGTTGCAGCAGCCAAAATCTAGCCCCTTCTTTAAATCATTATATGTAGACTGCTCAGACATTACATCCACATTTTAACAAGTCCCATGACTCAGCTCCTTGTTTAGGAACAAGCTCACTGGTTTCCTTTGCCTGGTCCTTCTGTTTCTGGTGTTCCCAGACCATGCTGCCAGCTCAGTGCCTGCATACTATCATGGTGACGTCTGCAAACCATCATTCAAGCAATGAAAACAATACTGCCAAATCCAGTGTAATTGAAACAAATATTTAAATTTAAAATTCCATGTGTACGACAATAAGCCCAATCTGGCTGGCTTTAAGTGATCTATCATGACTTTAAAGGGGACAAATTATGCAAAACTCACCTTTTGCATCATTTTGTGCTGCCATGTGGGTCTCTACTGCCTTTATAAACACTTAAAACGTAAAAATTATACGTGCATTTATTTTCTGCAAGTGTTTTAGGAAATATGTTCTTAAAACAAGCTGTTTCATGAAGTACCCGTTTGTGATGTCACAAACGGGGACTTTAGAATCGAGCGAACCTGTCGTATAGGAGAGAGCTGCTGCTGGAAGAGCAGCAGCTCTACGCTGAGCCTCTCCCGGATATCAGACCTTCTCAGCTCATAGCAGCCTAAGTGAGGGATAGATGGGCGTTGCCAGCTCCAGCTTGTTTTCTTAAAGTGACAGAGCCTCTGGAAGATACTGAAAACATCAAGAATGGGTTATTTGCAAGCTCCACTTTCGCATTCCACATAAGACCGCTCTCCTCCTTTTGGTTGTCATAGTCGTCGGCGAAGCTGAGTGAAACGGCTGAGAGTTTGGAGTTCACCCGGTGCTTACTCGAGTTAGTTGCTTATGGCTTGTTGGTCGGACGTGTTATCGGTGGAGGATTATTAGAAAAATGCAAGAGAACCATTTTTTTCATCTAAACAAAGAGACAATTCGCCATACATCATTGATTGTAACTTTTGGTAACCCTAGTAAGCACCGGGTGAACTTCAAACTCTCAGCCATGTCACAGATTCACCAACAACTATGACAACCGGAAATAGGAGTGCGGTCTTATGTGGAATGTGGAAGTTGGAGCGTGCATAGAGCCCATGAAACTGCTTAGATCCCTTTATATGAGAGGGAATTTGTGCAAAGAACTTCATAAACATGTTTTGTATCGACCTTAAGAAAAAAGTCATAACATGTCCCCCTTAATAGAATACTGATGTAACCACTGGGGTTCCACAAGGTTCTGTCCTTGCCCCCCTGTTATTTATAATGTACTTGCTTCCTCTAGGGTCGATCTTCAGAAAATTTACCATCAACTTGCATTGTTATGCTGATGACACTCAGTTAAATGTCTCCACCACTCCATCCTCTTTTATTCCATCTCTTTCACTCGTTGAGTGCATATCAGAGATTAGGTCTTGGTTTTCTTTAAACTTCCTTAAGTTGAACTGTAATAAAACGGAAGTCCTTCTAATGAGTACAAAATCTGCACTAGGGAAGGCTGGAACCTTCTCACTGGCTACTGAGAACACTACAGTTGCCTGTTTGAAACAGATAAGTCTTGGTGTAATTCTAGACAGTACCCTGTCCTACCATTTGCATATCAGTTACCCATTCAGCCTATTATCACCTTCGATATATTAGTCGTCTGCGTCCATCACTCTATAATTATGCCACCGCCATCTTAGTAAATAGTCTTGTCCCTTCTCGCTTGGACTACTGTAATTCTCTCCTCTTTGATCTGCCACAGAAGCCTTTGCACAAACTCCAATTGGTTCAAAGCTCTGCAGCGCGTATCATTACTAGAACATCCATCTCTAATCACATCAGCCCCGTTATCCAGCAGCTTCATTGGCTGCTGATAAAGTTCAGGATCATTTACAAATTACTAGGCCATTCACAACCTTGCCCTTACATATCTTTCTCAGCTCCTACAAATATTTACACTCTCCTGTATGCTCAGATCCTCAGCCTCTATCATCCTATACATCCCCCCTGCTCGACTTGTCACCATGGGGAGTCGAGCATTCAGTAGAACTGCACCGTCCCTGTGGAATTCTTCACCGGTTGAACTCAAGAACACCACATCGCTCCACCACTTTAAGACTAAGCTTAAAACCCACCTGTTTAAAACTTCCTATTCATTCTAATAAATTGTGATTGGTCATTTAAGTATGTTATTTTTTTGTATTGATGTTTTCTTGTACCTCTTTAAATGTTTTAATTCCCTTTCCTGTACAGTGACCTTGGGTTTTTAGAAAGGTGCCTTAAATAAAATGCATTAATAATAATAATAATAATAATAATAATAATAAATCCAGATTAATAGATTCATTACACAGAATATACCAAATAAAAATATCGTCAAGCAGAAATTATTAGGAAATAACTTCATTATCTTGTTATTTAATGCTATTTTTCTATTTAATTCCCAATGTTAAGTTTTATTAGTCAAAAGTACCAAGTAAGCTTCAAAGTTCTGTATTTCTTTTGTATTTCTTTAGTCCAGTATTCTGTAATGCAGCAGGTATACAAATTGTGAAGCACTTTGTGCAATTTCGCTGCATTTTGGACCAGAACTCTCTAACAGAAGAAACTTTATAAACCAATAACATCCTCCTGTTAAAATGAGTGGCTAATAAAAAGCAGATTACATCAGAACACGCTTAAATCTCTTTTCTAGTACTTCTTGCAGCTTTAGCACACAGCCTGTGTGTGAATCACTGAGCCTCGGCTTCCTTGGACCTCACGGCCAGTTCTTCGGTTTTCTTTTCTTGGCCACTGCCGATCCCTCAAGAGGTGTATTATATAATAAAACCCAGCTGGTTTATTACAGTTAGTCTCTTGTCAGAATCACTTAAATTCTTACTCTTGCCCCCCTTTTTACAACTTATTAAATAAAAATACTGTTTGTTCACTCGCTGTCTAATAAATCAGACCTGCCACCAGATGAGTCTGGAACAAGATTAGGGCTTTTATGTCACCTGTCAGTGGTCATAATGTTATGAAAACTTAGTTATGTCATGAAAAAGTGATAAATAAATAAAAAACGAAGAGAAATATGATTTTATATGAAATATGATGTGCACTTCTAAAATGAAAAGTGCCTTTTCAGCTCTTCCATTGAATCTGATAAAAATCAGTTCCTGTATCCCCCGTTTAGCCACTTGTCCACTTTGATACGATATAAAGGATAGTCCATTTTATTCTTTTCTCCTGAGGAAACACTTTAAGAAACCATCTCCCTCCACCTGAGGCTCCCACGCTCTCTTCTCCCTGTGGATCTTTGCAGCTGTTAACAGGATGGCAAAAAGATAAAAAAAAACACCAAAAAGCATGATCCGACTGTCGTGTGATTTCTGTGATTAATGGCACGACCCTGCCTGTCATTCCTAAACACTAAAAACTGATTTTTTTTTCTTCTTCCCCAGGTTCTGCACGGAAACACAGTGCCACTCATTGGTGTCTGCAGGATATCGCACAAGAATCAGTGGAAAGCTCAGATGAGGAGTTCTTCGATGCCAGAGGTTAGAATCATGTTTAAACTAACTTAAAGGTGCAATATTTAAGAATGAAGTAAGATTGACATCCTGTGGTCAAATTTGGTTACTGCAGCCTATTTTTATAAACACACTGGTTATTATCTCACTCCTATTATGTGAGTTTTACAGCTGTTGTCATTTACGGCTCAGCGCAAGAAGATTTGATGATGAGCAACGACAAGTCATACACAGCTACCTGATAATTAGATAAATACATTTCACTGTAATATTGAGTTGCTGATAATTGAAAAAGTAGCTTGATGTTTTTGAGTTGACCGTTTGCTTCTAATTCACCGTTAGCATTGTTAGCTCAACATTAGCCTCTTGCCTTTATGTGATAAAGGCATACTATTCAACTTTTTCATATATTTAAATCATTTTCTTGAGCCAATATGTTCACTTGCAACTTCACAGTTGCTGGTCTTGTCTGTTGGGACTTAGAAAAATTCAGCTTGACCTACCGGGCTCTGCAGTCTGGTTCTAGCATGTTTTCTGCATGTTTTAGATCATGAAAACAGCTGATTTGTTAGATTTAGTGATGAACCGCTCCTGTAGACACTAATGAAGGCTGAGGAGACATTTCAGCAGTTAGATTAAGGTGTTAAAAAGATGAACGCACAGCGAGGAGATACGTTTCACTTTTGCTTTCACTAACAGACACTAGGGGGTGCTAAAAGCAAGCCAAAACTGCAGAGTATCCCTTGAAAGTAAAACAAAAAGATGCTGTGGCTTCTTAGGAGTACAAGAAATAACTTCTGGGTCGCTCCTGTTTACTGGCTTTGGTTCTTTACATACACTATTGCGTTTTGCGGGTGGTGTTGAATTACAAATGCCGCGCCGACTCCAACCCTGCGGGCTGACAGATTGTAAACAAAGACTACGTCCCTCTTTAGCTTTATTAAAAGGAGAAAATCTGACAACCCCCCCAGCCAGCCGAGAAGGAAATCTGTTTATGTTTAACCTTCCTTCCAAACTGATTGAAAAAATTAGACTGTTTTTAGATTATTGCATCGTGAAATGTGTGCATATTGTGCCTATAATTTGTAGTTTTTAGGTATGTGAAAGCATTTCTGGATGCAAAATGAATCCTGCAGCACAATCTAGACAAAAATCATTTTGTAAATTTCATATTTGGATTTATTGATTAAATAACTGGTAACAAGTAAACTGCAACAGGAAGGACAGTGGACTTCTGTAGCAGAAGAGCTAAAAAAGGGCAGATCTAGACATGTCAGAGGAGCTGGCAAGTCTAGATCCTTATTAGTGTTTGAGCCAAAAACAGGTCTGAATGTGTTGGCAGACAGAAACAAATAAAAAGAGGGTTTTTTTCTGCAGAAACTGGATGCTTCACAGCGAGGAGAAAAATACAAAATAACACCGTCTGCTGTCTACGATGTAAAGTTTGAGATGACTTGTTTTTACTTTTTACCAAGCCGATCTCTTCTTGCATTAAAATGCCTTAAATGACTGTAATCCAGTGTTTTATGAATATGTAAATTCAACATTTATCCTCTTCACGTGCATGGCCACAGCTGCTGCTGACCCTCGACTCGGCTCCAACACTCTTGACTCTGGTTTGACGACATTATGGGCGCTGGAGAGCTGTTCACTTGGGAACGAAGCCATAAAGCGTCTGAATCTGAGGCTGCAATACAAAACCCAAACACAGCTGCTTAGTATGTTTATGCAACGATGTGCTGATTAAGCATTTCACTCTGCGTTATTTATTCACATTAACCATGCAGAGAGTGAAGCAAGCAGTCTGGTGAATGCTCTAATTTTCAGATTCAACTAATCTACAGAGGGAATTAGAAATGATTTAGAGTTGTTTTGCTTGTTTTTACTCATGAGGAGTTAGAATTAAAGATCCTACACGAACCCGGGCTTAAAGAAACACTTTGATCTCCAATTCTTTTAAAAAAGACTCACTGAATCCTTGGAAAAAGTAACGTATCAAGCTTTGAATTTTATAAGAACCATTAAATGTTCTTATGTAAAAAATGTTTTAAAGTGCACTGACAAAGAGATGAATCTAAATGAACCTTATTTGAATCAAATTGCATAAGGCATGAAATTAAAATAGTTGAAAAATTACTCATTTAGGTTAAAATATTTTATAATTATTGGCTTTTTAATTAATTTTTATCAGTAAACAAATTGATCATGTCTGCAAAAAATCATCTGATAATCTAAGTTGGCCAATTTTCAGCAAAATGTGCTTAATCAATTGTTAGCTGAAACTCAAAAATAGGATTCTTAAAAACCAAGTTCACTTGTTTTCAACACATTCGCAGTGGTCTCTAGTATAAACGAATGCCTTGTGTGTCGGTCTCTGAGGGAAATAGCTCTTGTGCTACTGTTTCAGGAGCTAGAAGCGAGCCACAGCAGAGGTGAGCTTTAGACGGCAGGATTTGGAGTCTTATTTTCTGATATTCAGACATCTCATCTCTGATTGGCTAACAGCAACGCGACTCTTCCACTGCCTTCATTCGCTCTGCAATGGTGATATTTTATCTCCACAAATAACACAAGCCTGAAGGAGTTCTGCCATGTTGTGGAGTCGCTAATGCTAAAGGTTAGCTTCCACTAGCCAAGGGCGTGCTCTACTCTCTCGGCCGCTAAATGAACACATCCTTCTGCATTGGCGAGCCAACGTGAATGAGTCCATGAATGCTAATTTTACGGTGTGATGTAGATCTGTGTGGCTTTTTCTTATCCAACCGTTTCCTGTCTATTTTCTTTTGGTGGTTAATGAAGAAAATGGGGGTAGAAGACCATTTTCCACGTTCAATTGAATGTGCATGTACGTTAACTCAGAGTGACCGCTCGTATTTCAAAAAGAACAAGTGTTAAGTGTTTCTCAGTGAACTTCTGCTGGAAGGTCTGTGAATTCAGTTCAGCCAAACGGTACCAAGAAAAAATACTGAACACATTTCCCTGTCTGTGAACTCATCCATGCTAAGCGCTAATTCACAATAACAATATGAGATTTTCCTCCAGCATCATAACCTTTGAGTAAATTAAAGAATTCAATCGGTATTCTGTGCAGTAAACCAGTATTGGTCAAAATGGGTATCAGTGCTGTGCAAAAATTGGAAATTTGTATCAACCCTCAATTCTATTGATGCATCTTCAGCTAAAATCTTACTTATATTATAATTTAATTGCAAAACTAATAATCAGCAACTAAACTGTCTGACACCGGAAGAGCCGGAACATTTCAAGCTGTTTTCCTGCAGAAGATTCATAAACTTCAGTCAGACGTGAGACTGACCAGAAATAGACATACTTGAGAGCATAGCCAACCATTTTCCTCTTTTTTACAATCCCAGAGAGAGTTCATTAGAGAATAAGAATACTTACCCATCCAATTATCCTCTCCGAGTTCTTATCCCCAAGAGTCTGATGATAGAGATACTTATCAGCTGTGTTTTAGATTTAAAACGTGTTATTTTACATTTATCCAGTCAATATCCTGCAGGGTGGGTAAAGTGTTTTGTGTCTAATGATTTTTTAAAAGAATAATGTGGAGAAAATGTTTTTATGAAACTGTTTTACTCTTATTTCTTTTTTATATATTTTCATTCCGTCATATTTTTTTACTTCTTTTTACATCAGTTTCTTTCCACTCATGTCACCCAAAACTGTCATTCTCTCCCTTTTTTTGACTTTGATTTGAATTTATTCTCACTTTCTTTTTCTATTTCTCAACAATAAAAGGGCCATGTTCACAAAGCAGAGTCATGGACAACATGACATATTTATTTTCATCACTGCTGTCACTGAACTATAAACTAGAGACTCTAAAGTGAGTGAAACACTGAATGAAAACAGAGTAACCTTCATCAGCATCATAACGTCTGCAGCGCAACCTTCCAGTTGGACAGGAAATGCATTTGAGGCATGTGAAAAAAAAGCTTTTTATTAAATTGAAGGAGATATATAGAAGTTTATTATGTATTTTATGTTAATTAGTTAAATAAATTAGCAAAGTGTTGTAGGAAACATTTATATTTATTTTAAGTAACTCAAATGAAGTAATCGGATTACACAATGTCAATGAAATGTACATGATCTCTTTTCAGTCATAATGGGAAACAGGGCACTGCAAATAGCTGACCGTTTATCAAATGGGGTTTTCCCAACTATTTCTGCATCTTTGACATCCTCGCCTGCATCCTCACCATATCAACAGTATGTTCCCATGACAACCCTGCCATGTACTCCCATGACCGGGCTCGATGACACTCAGACCAGGTCAGGATGCAACTATGAGTGAGAGCAGTGGTTCCCAGTTTTATCTGCATTGTGGATCAGCGAAATGAGCCATAAAAAGACAGATTTTCCATAGACTATATGGGGATGGGCAGAATTATGTGCATGGAATAACATTTAATTATTACACAATCATCATGCACTTTATTAAATTTAATATGAATTTATAGTTTTTCCACATAAAAACACTGCATTATATCTATATCTATATATAGATATAGCGATATATATATAGCTATATCTATATATATATATATTAGGTTGTGAAATCTTGGTAGCTTTCCTTTAAATTGCAAAGCAGCATTTCCATTTTAATCTGCAGGGAAGAGCATGGAATTCTTGAAATGAAACACAAAAAGAGTGAATGAAGTGCTTGGAAACGGTGTTTCTGTTGAGTTAATGTGAGTTTTTGTCTGAGCTGAGTGGGAGAGTGGAGCTTTATGCTGCAGCAGAGTCAACAGAAGAAGCTATTTCAAAAATAAACATGTGCTCACTATGAGGAATGCCTCCCTTAATGAGGAATCCAGAACAAGGTCATGAAAGGTTGGGGAAATTTTGGCTCACTGTTCGTGCATTTTAACAGCAACTCTTAGCCCTAGCTGCAACTGGTGCAATGTGACTCTAAAAGCCTAAATAATTTATGTATGTGCAAAAAACTTTTTAAAACGAGTTTCTGTTATGTTTCTCTAAACATTGAGTCATAGGAGTCTCTAACTTGCAATTTGCTTTTTAACATTCATGGACTCACCCATCTTGACTCACAACGGGGAAGGCTGTTGTTGGTTTAGCGTCCAGGAAACAGCAGAGAACGTCTAGACTAGTAGAAGCTAACCGTTAGCATTAGCAACTCCACCACATGTCAGAACACCTCCAGGCTTGTGTTATTTGTGGAGATAAAACATCAGAGTCAGTGGTAGAGTTGCGTTGCGGTTAGCCAATCCGAGGCAAGATGTCCAAATATCAGGAAATTATTTCTACGTCCTCAAACTGAGAGGAAGGTCTGACCTGTGTCGTGTGTGTTGTTTCTCATGAGAACAGACACTGAGGTTCAGTTTCCATCAGCGGATGTTTGTTTTGGTGTGGAGACAGCACAGCTGTTAGCTGGATGGTTAGACACTGTCATCTCTGCTGATCAACTCCTGTGACGTGCACAGCTGCTCCTAGAACAGCTCCATGCACATATGCACCACACACACTCCTGCACACACACATTTGTTTCTACTTCTCTGTGAAAATACTCACCAAGCCTTCCACGACTCCCTCGCCCAACCTTTCACCATCACTTTACATCAAATCTAACTGTAACATGCTTTTCAACCTACTAAAGCAAAAATCCCCTCATCCTTCACGAGGGATTGAGGAACAACTGAACCGAAAAAGATTATAGTAAACTAGGAGATACTGCGCTGTAAAAAATAGCTTTTTTGTCACACTTGGAAGTTTCAGGTCACATTTCAATAACAAAGATGGCCTGAGTAAACATAAAAGGCACTTTTCAAAAGGATGATTTCACTCGAGGAGAAAAAAGCTCTCAGAACGAATCTGACCATGTTTTTCCTTAAATCAAGAAATAGAATAAATCTTTTAAAGAACAAATACAGATGCTCTCTAAAGAAAACACGACACGCAGGGATCACAACTGCAACTTATCAGCAATAACAAATTCTCCAAATCCTTGACATCTCGTCTATACCTCAGGGGTGTGTCCTGGGCCCCTTGCTCCACTAATCTGCAAAGTGAAACGTGTGGATGACACAGCAGTGATGGAAACGGTCCAAAGCTTCAAGTATATTGGGATCTACATTTTCTGAGACTTGACATGATCCATTAACACCACCATCACCATCATCATCACAACAAAGCTCACTAATGCCTACATTTCTTCTTTTATATAATATTCTACTATTTATGGCATTTTCTGAAAAAAATACAATATTGATTTTGGATGCTGCTGATTCTGAGACAAATTTTGTTAACATGTGAAAACATGAAAATTGTATTTATTTATTTTATTTAACCTTTATTTATCCAGATGAGTCGATTGAGAACTCATTCTTATTTACAACGACGATCTGGCCAGGAGGCAGCAGCAACAGACACATAGTTAGCTTTACACAAACATCAAAACAGACTTAAAACAATCCTTAAGTACTCAGCAGCAGGCACATTGATCAGAAACTATTGATTGCAATGAATTATTGAAGGTAGATAATGGAACGTAGGTAGTGAGCTTTAGTGATGTTTTTTATTAATGAGACTTTAAAACGTACATTCTTTCCTACATGTACGTTAGCAGGCTTTGGAATCCATCATGATGTGAAAACTAACACACACACACGCACACACACACATGCACGCACGCACGCACACAGGCACACACACACACACACACACAGTGATGACAGTAGTGCTGAGAGACTCTCAGTTTGACTTGCATGCAACAAAATATCAAAATAAAGATATCGAGTGGTTTCCTGACTGGTCCGCCTCACTAGTCACCTGTTGAACATAAAACAGTTTAATCTCTGCTTTATCTACTATCAAGAGTCAGGCACTGACAAATGAAAGGAAAAACAAAAGGTCACAATAACAGAACAGTCCTCTTTAATCATGAATCTTTTTAGTGCTTCGTTCACAAACATTTACTTTTTGTTCATTTAAAGCTTTCTGCTCACCAAAGTTCTGCTCTAAGGGATGAACAGACTTTTAAACTCTTACTAAGAAGAGCTTCATGTACTTTCCCCCATTTTTAAATAATTCAATTAACTTTGTAGGTTCAATTTTGGTTTAGCATTTATTGTGGATTTGGAGAAGGCGTTCGACCGCGTCCCTCGGGGGGCCCTGTGGGGGGTTCTCTGGGAGTATGGGGTACCAGGCCCCTTGATACGGGCTGTTAGGTCCCTGTACGACCAGTGTCAGAGCTTGGTCCGCATTGCCGGCAGTAAGTCGGGCTCGTTTCCGGTGAGAGTTGGACTCCGCCAAGGCTGCCCTTTGTCACCGATTCTGTTCATAACTTTTATGGACAGAATTTCTAGGTGCAGCCAAGGTGGTGAGGGGATCCGTTTTGGTGGCCTAAGGATCAGGTCTCTGCTTTTTGCAGATGATGTGGTCCTGTTGGCTTCGTCAGAACGTGATCTCCGGCTTTCGCTGGAGCAGTTCGCAGCCGGGTGTGAAGCAGCTGGGATGAGAATCAGCTCCTCTAAATCCGAGACCATGGTCTTGAGTCGGAAAAGGGTAGAATGCCTTCTCCAGGTCAGGGACGAGGTCCTGCCCCAAGTGGAGGAGTTTAAGTATCTCGGGGTCTTGTTCACGAGTGTGGGAAGGGTGGAGCGTGAGATTGATTGGCGGATTGGTGCTGCGTCTGCAGTGATGGGGGCGTTGTGCCGGTCTGTCGTGGTGAAGAGAGAGCTGAGTCGAAAGGCGAAGCTCTCAATTTACCGGTCGATCTACGTTCCTACCCTCACCTATGGTCACGAGCTTTGGGTAGTGACCGAAAGAACGAGATCGCGGATACAAGCGGCCGAAATGAGTTTTCTTCGCATGGTGGCTGGACTCTCCCTTAGAGATAGGGTGAGAAGCTCGGTCATCCGGGAGGGGCTCGGAGTAGACCCGCTGCTCCTCCACATCAAGAGGAGCCATTTGAGGTGGCTCGGGCATCTGATTAGGATGCCTCCTGGACGCCTCCCTGGTGAGGTTTTCCGGGCACGTCCAACCGGGAGGAGACCCAAAGGAAGACCCAGGACACGCTGGAGAGATTATGTCTCTCGGCTGGCCAGGGAGCGCCTTGGGATTCCCCCGGAGGAGCTGGCTCAAGTGGCTGGGGAGAGGGAGGTCTGGGCTTCCCTCCTTAGGCTGCTGCCCCCGCGACCCGACTCCGGATAAGCGGGAGAAAATGGATGGATGGATGGATGGATGGATTTATTCGAGCTCAAAGTTTGGTGAGATCACTTTTTCAATGTTGAACTGGTGAAGTTGGTACACCATAATAAAGTTTTAAATAAAATAAAACATCAAAATACATTAAAACAAAAATAAAACACTTAAAAAGTTTGAAAACAACAGTTACTTCTCCTCCGAATATAAATTCCACTTTTACTGTAGATTTCAAATCATTTCGATGTTGGATCTTATAAATGGGAATCGTTTTCACCATTCCACCAACACTCACAGGGATAATTATTATTAATGCAACAGAATCTTTGTTTTCCTCTTCCTCATGCTTTAATTGCTCTGAAGGTTTGCTCTCAATCAGGTCTGAATGCCTCCGAGCAGCTGAAGTGAATGCCAAGTCAATCACCACATTGTTTATTGAAGTGAGATGTTGACAAATTTGCTGTGTGTTAATCCAGATTTATTGTTTGATGACATGAATTTAAATAATGAGGCAAAATGACAGATTCAGTATAAAAGGAAATGCATAATGATGGCTGCACATCAGACTCATTTAAGCTGTAATAGAATGTAGCTGAAGGTAAAAGCTTGCAGGCTGACAGGAAGTACGTCTGCTCCTTTATGTAGCTCTGAACCACTTTGCACTAATTAGTGAATAAAACGAACATGTCTTTAAGGTTTATTATTACAAATAAGGTAAAAATGTGTTGAGATTTAGGAGAAACAGATTCTGCTCTAATGTCTGCTGAATATAAAGATGATTTCTGGATTTTAGGGTAAAAGCTGGAAAAAGAGAAATGATAAAATTGTATTTTTTTCAACAAGTGTGCATTCACTTCTTAGTGTAGAGTATGCACGGAGTTTGTCATAACTAGTTAGTTTCTTTGAGGGAACCATGATCTTTCTCAGGTTCAGTTTCATGCTTCATGTTCTGCTTTATCCCCAGCCACCACTGATCTGGTGTCAGTCACAAGTACAGAGAATTATTTTTCTAAAACCTGTAAAAATTCTTGAAAGGCTGATAAAACTGCAACCAGCAGTGAAACCACTTGATTCAAAGGATGTAAGCCCTTTTTTTCTGGATAAAAACAACCTAATAATGCTTCCATGAACAAAACCACAACTCAAAGTCCCAGCTCTGATGTATTTGTGGGGCTTGAGTTGTTTTCAGGGGGCGGAGTCTAAAAACGTTGATCCTTTAAAACAGGTCAGCTGATCAGAGCCTGTCATAAAACACGACAAACTCACACTGTAAACATCTATAAAAGAGACGTATTTCCCATACTGCATTTGATTTAAGGATTCATCCACCTGATGAATCCCAATTTACCCTCTGACCGACACACAGGAGAGCGACTAATGCAGCGCGACATTCATGGGAATAAAAGGTGGAAAGAACAAGATTTAACCTAGAAACATTTTTATTGGCCTAATGAAAAAATAAAGTTATATAGACCGTATAATAGGAATACTGTTTGAAGTGGCGTCATTGCACACTGCTATTGTAATAAAACCTTTGTAGCATCTTTACGACTCACAGCTGTTCCATAAATTAAAGGGTGCTAAAATTATTTGCAGAAGCATGCAGTGAATAAGTAATGCAAATCTACAAACTCAGATCCAATCAAATGAAGCAATGAAGTCAAACAAGGTAAAAGAGAAAAAGGCAGTAAAATTGTGTGGTTTTCAACACAGTGTTTGATAAAACTGAATATTTTTAGGTGTTTCTGGTCCAATGCTAGTGACGATTCTCAGATTTTCAAGACATGCTCGTTTAAATTCAATCATAGATGATTAAACTTCAAATTACCTTTTTTATTTGAGACTTTTCTCAATTTCTATAGCTTTTGGGGGTCTCTGCCTTCTTTTTTTTTTAAAAATATGTCGATCATCCTTGGGCGAATATGTGAACGTGCCTGGTGTTGCCAAAAATGACCGTTATTTATGTCTTTAAAATCTGTTAATTATAGTTCTTTAGAGCTGTGAAAGAATCGTAAATCAGTAACTGCCCTCAAGCCGTGAAGTTACACGTATAGACGTAATCTACATAGATATGAAATTGCATCGCTGCAATAGTATTTTATTTTGAAAATTACTGGATGTTTTACACTGAAACCGTATATGTGATTTCCTGTCTAGCCCTATGGTAATTGCGAAAATTGACGTGTCCCGGAAGCAGCTTAGGGCAAAAATAGAACCTGATCCCAAAAATGTCCACGTCGCGGCTGGTTTGAATCACCCCATAGACTATAATGGATTCTATTTATATATTTTAATTATCGTTATTTTTCTTCTTCCTTTTCTCTAACCCCCGGCTTTCCACAGGATGTGAAAGCGGCGCGAAACGGCCGCAAAACATACTACGTGGCAATTAGCTGCCGTTATCGTGGACAGGGTCCTTTTCACCGGCAGCTATTTGTAACGTCGCTATTTCATTACCACGGCCGGTGGAAAGCCGGGGTGAATGCATGTGCTGCTGTAACGAGTGAATTTCCCCACTGTGGGAATAATAAAGTCTATTCTATTCTATTCTATTTGAAACAGTGACATACTGCTGCGTTCCGCGCCGCTGATGCCTCCAGTGTGACGTCGGGGTAACGGCTTTAAAACACACAGTCGATATTTATAATGCAAAGTTCTTTAGACACCATGTTAATAGAAAATAAACGTGGACTGAATCATGCATCTGTTTATATTTTTATTGCTGAAATGTTTTAATATCCGTGACACTGCAGCTTTTTATTCTGACTCATCCGGTTTGACATTTTGCATGATAATCCTTAAAGCAGCCCAGTCCAAGTGCGTCATCCCAACTTCAGGCAGTCCGACGTAAAACCATCATTATGGGAATGAGTCAGCTGCAACAAAAGGTGTGAGATGATGAGGTAAAGAATCTGGGAATTTCAGGAATGTGTTGGAATGTGTTTGGACTAAACCTCTTTGCTTAACAGTCCCAGATTTGACTCTTTTTGCTAAGGAACGGACCTGGATCCCTTTTCTCTGTTGGAGACATCAGCTGTAGTTTTTGTGCATTATCCTCCTACTAATAGTCAATCCTGACCTTCGTTTTTAGGATTTGTTGTAAGGTCGCTTTTGCACTCTCCTCTTGTCCAAACTCATCTATCCTAACATCCTGCAGCGCTTTGTTCGGATCAAATGCGTGCCTATTTTAGCTCCTTCATGTGAGCCTGCATTTGTTTTAACTTGCATGAGTGTGTGTCTGCATTATTACATTCAACCCGGTGTCTTGATAATCAGAGAAAGAGGAGGAGACGCTCAGGGGAGGGTGTCAGAGCAGATAGTGAGAGACAAACTGTGACCAGTAAAGCATCCACAGTGGGATCCAAACGGACAGGCTGTGCAGGACCGTGTCAAAGGCTGTCAGAGCTGCCAGTCAGGGACGTGTGAGAGAGGAGAGATGTCGGGCAGGTACAGGGGTGTCTTCTGCATGACTCATCCCAACTTTAACTGTCATCAAGCTTTGACAAGAAGACAGCTGCTTTGGTATGGACCACACAGCACAACGGGCCTGTTTTCCCTCTCTTTTTGACAGATATTTTCTAATGCAGCATTCAGATTCATACAACAACAGACACTTTGTAGCCCTCACAGCAGAAGAGGATGCTGTTTTAATTAAAAACACCACATTTGGCTTTAATGGATTTATGAAAAGAGTGAACTTTTTTATTAGATTTATTTGGAGGAGACACTGAAAATCTCATTTAAAGCATTTATATGTTTTTGGTAGGGATGCTCACTATTGGCTTTTTTACCGATATTGTCTGACTTAATTTACGATACCGATATATGCTGTGTCCCCCTCTAATGCAAAAAGAAAAACTAAAACATTTTAGGTTGCTAACATCACATATCTCCTATCATACATTTTAAACATTTTCTGTGCAAAATGACGACTACTTCAGTTTAAGTCAGTAATAGGAAAAGTGCCATGTTTATTTTTTCTATTATTTATTTATTAATAATATATATAGAAATATATATAGAAAAAATTCCCATCTCTGGGATATATAATATGTCCCACCTCACCCTTCACGGGTGGTCCCATCCTTCGCTTGGGTCCTCTACCAGAGGCCAGGGAGCTTGGGGGTTCTGCAGAATCTTAGCTGTTCCTAGAACTGCACGTTTCTGGACTGAAATGTCTGATGTTTTTCCTGGGATCTGCTTTAGCCACTCCTCCAGTTTGGGGGTCGCTGCCCCGAGTGCCCCAATGACCACGGGCACCACCGATGTCTTCACTCTCCAGGCTTTCTCAAGTTTTTCTTTGAGGCCCTGGCACTTCTCTAGTTTCTCGTGTCCCTTTTTCCTGATGTTGCATCACTTGGTATTGCCACGTCAACCACAACGACTGTCCTCTGTTGTTTGTCCACCCAGTGGCGCCCCCAGGGGGTGGCCAAAGGTGGCCTTGGCCACCCCTAGAAAATTGCTGGCCACCCCACTGTCCACACCCAGGGAAGGCCAGTGTTCTTTAATAAGGCATGTTAATGTTCACACAAACCATAAATGTATGAAAATGAATAAAGGAGCATTTATTGCATCACTACAGGCTTCTTTCCCAGAGTTACCACGAGGATCAAATTGGTGCACCACCTCAAAATTTTCTCTGGCCCCATGGCCACCTCTATAAAACTTTTCTGGGGGCACCACTTTGTCCACCACCACAATGTCCGGTTGGTTTTTTCATCATCATTTTGTCGGTCTGGATCTGGAAGTCGCAGTTTTACGGATTTCAAAAACAAAAAATCATACATAATTGCTGAAAGGGGGAAACTCCGGATTGCAGCTTTAAATTTGAACGTCCCCGCTCACTTTAATGTCGGCAATATATAAACGCTGGTCGTGGTAATGCTAACCGCAGAACAACGCTAGCTTGAGCTACTGTTAATGCTAACTCGAGCTACTGCTAACACTAGCCTGTGCTACTGCTAATGCTAGCCCAAGCTACTGCTAATGCTAGCCTGTTCTACTGCTAATATTCCACACATGCACGCATGCACGCACTTGAACACAGAGTTACTAGCTTCAGGCAGAGAGCCATCAGGGTAAAATGGCCAATCAGCACACAGCCCATTTAATATCCAAGTCCTGGCTCAGTGGGCGGGGTAAACCAGTCTTTCCATTGTAGAGCTTTATTATGGGGTTGTGTTTGACCATTAATCAGGACTCCTGGGCCAGTGAGCATCAACAAAGTTTCAAACGCTGTATAGGGGCTCAAAGAACAGTAACCTCTTTCTAGTACAACTTTAAAGTATTGTGTCGTGTATTATCTTGTAGCTGAATGTTTTCCTTTTCAGTTTGCTGCACATTTCTGTCAAATGAAATGTTGACATTAAAGCAGCCAACCCAGTGTTTATCAGTCAGAACGAGAAAATTCTGACGCTGACAGCTTTTCCTATTTGTCTGTTGTGTTATTTTCAGGTAAAAGCAGAAGGTTGTGCACTCTGAATCTCTGTAACAGTCACTCATTACACAGGTTAGAAATACTGGGATGCATGGCCGGTCAGATGTGTGCTGAATCCTCTGGTTGTACTACCACTTTCACCTATTTGATACCAAACCAACCTGGACTTTTGTTGACAGTTTAGATTTTTATTTTTCTTGCCCTTAATAACCTATTTGACCCTAATTTTAGTATCAATAAGACATCAACAACATCTATTACTGCTTGATTTAATGCTTTAACCATATAATGCTAAATGCAAAGTTTAAAAATCCCATGTTTTAGTCTTTGGTGTTATTTAGTGCAGGTTCAGCTAATGGCGCCCTGAATAAATATGCCATTAGAAGCAATATGACCTGAGTAAATGTCATTATAGATGAAAAGCTCTCTATCTTTCAATATGCCCGTCTACATCCTTGCTAATGTCACCTCTGGCTCGCTTTAATGAGAAAAAAACTCAAATCTAATGCAGTTTTTAAATATATTACCACTACTGATATTATAAATCTATCTTTGATAAAATGCAGATATTCTAGCTAGTAAGTGAGGTTTTTTTTGGATTCAGTAAAGCTTGTTTACCAATAGAAAGACACTCTGTCACGGTTTTAGTGTATTTCAGTCGTTGGGAAGAAAAGGTACAGCTGTACAGTAGCAGGTTAGGTGTTTAAAATTAAATTATGGAGGACATCAGTAATTCCCAAAGCTGCTGTTGGGACTCCACTCAGGGTTTTCAATAGTGTGTAGCTGCTACTTTATAAGGTGGAAGTTCAGTTATAAAAGCTTTAGTCAGAAGATTAAACTGGGAGGACGCTGGATGCTGCCCAGTTGTAGTCATGGCCTCTTTCAAAAGCAGGCATCTGTCATCAGTTCCCTGGAGTCCTTTTTCCATCATAGACCACGCTACGATAGCATCACTAGTGCAACCTGCACTGGGATTACATCGTCTTCTTTTCACCCTCGTTGCTGTGAAACGGGAAGAATCCAGACTACCTGTTTCCAGTCCTTCAGAGTTTAACCTTAAATTATTTATAACTAATTAATGCACTATTCAGGTTTTAGTGGTTTTTATGGCTAAACAGCTGCAGAGTTCCTTTCTGTATCTTGACCTTATCTATTTGGTCGTGCTGGCGGTGTACTTCAGCGTTAGATACTTTCAGATTCATGAGCTGAGAGCGTTTCCCCGCTGCTGGAAAACAAAGATCTGACAGTGAGCCGAGACAAGTGGGGATGAAAACTGCACCGTGATAAACGGGTGAGTCGCAGGAGAACGCGCTTGACCCAGGAGGCCATGGCCGCACGCACGCACGCACGCACGCACGCACGCACGCACGCACGCACGCACGCACGCACGCACGCACATAAACAAACAGGATAAACAATCACACATAGGAAAAAACAGGGCTTTGCATTTGTAAGAACATTCAACTTATTTATTTATTGTCAGCAGCAGCAGCAGGTAGAGCGGGTTGCCTCATGATCGGAGTGTCGTGTTCAACTCCAGCTCCTTCTAGGGGTATTCCACTGTTGTGTCCTTGGGCAAGGCATTTCACCTGACTTGCCTGTGTTGTGGTCAGAGGGGCCGATGGTGCAAAATGACAGCCTCGCCTCTGTCAGACCGCCCCAGGGTGGCTGTGGCTACATGGTAGCTTACTATGGAGCTAGGATTGGGACTTTAATACATGTAACCTGTACCAAGTTTTGTAACTTAAAACATGTTTCATGACACGTAACTCTGGATTTGTAACTTGTAACTTTAGTTTTGTAACGTGTAATTCTCAATTTGTACATGTATTTCTCGTTTTGTAACATCAAACTTTCGTGTTGTACATGAAACTTTTGTTGTGCAACTTAAATCTAACTTTAGTTTCCTAACGTGTAATTCTCAATTTGTACATGTATTTCTCGTTTTGTAACATCAAACTTTCATTTTGTACTTGAAACTTTTGTTTTGTAACTTACATCTAACTTTAGTTTTGTAACATGTAATTCTCTCAATTTGTACATGTATTTCTCATTTTGTAACATCAAACTTTCATTTTGTACATGTATTTCTCATTTTGTAACATCAAACTTTCATTCTGAACCATTAAACTCTCGTTTTGTTACTTGCAGACTTCAAAAATAAAAAATCATTGTACATGTTTGAAATCAAAACGCTCAAAACACACATCTCATTCTACAGTTACAAACCTAAAGTCTACAGTGTTACAAATCATTTTGTCCCAATTCTAGCTTGGGTGGGAGGAACTTGGGAGGAACCAATGAGAGCACGAGTCTTAGCTACCAATCATGTCTCTCGAATTCCTGTCCAATCATTGGAAGAGGAGGGCAGGGATCTGTAAACCTCACAACCAAACTTGCTTACGTTCGCAGTTCGCACTCTTTGCCTGTAGGTGGCGATAAAGCATATTGATAGACCCCCTATTGGCCGCTCGGTGCGGGTGCGGGAAATGCGCATCTTAGATCGCGGTGGTTTCCGGCAGACACAAACCATAACAGCAGCAGTGAGCAGGATGCCTGAGCTCTGTGTGGTTTATTCTTGCTCTAATCAGCGGACTATTGAGACCATGGCTCGGGGGATAACTTTTCACAAGTAAGTTTGAGTATTTTTGTTGTTTGTATTTTGTAAATATAACTTTGTTGTACCATATTTGTGTCCACCAGCAGCACCTCCTAGTTAGCTAACGTTAGCTACATGTTTACTGCTGGTGTTCCCCTGAAAATGAAGGCTAAATGAGACTATTAGTCATTTATTCCAAAACACTGACTTAGGTTACAGCTGACACAAGAATGCTGCTGTAGAAATCAAACAAATCGTACTGCTCATAGCTCATGTCTCAAACTGGAGAATAGTTAGCTAACAAGCTAACATGCTGANGACACAATTCCACATTTAAAACTCTCAGGTAGCTGATCTACTTGATCAAACTCTTTAAAAACCTCTAAGATATCTGGTCCCACAGTTTCCCAGAATGTCAGATAAAACTCCAGAGGTAAACCATCTGCTCCTGGCGATTTGCCTCTTTTAAAAGCTTTTAAATTCTTTTCCATTTCGGTCATGTTAAACTCTTGACACATTGCTTCCTTTCCTTTACTAAACTCTGTCATGTCTCTTACAATGTCATTAATACCCTTTATATCAATCTCCCTTTCATTATACAAATCTTCATAAAAGTCTTCTACTGTCCTCTTTATTCCCTCTGTTGTTCTTTCTTCTACTCCTTGTTTCGTTCTCAAAGCCGTTATCGTATCTGTTTTATTCATTATTTTCCTAAAAAAATAACGTGTGCATTTTTCTCCCTCCTCTATTTCTTTAGTTTTACTTCTTAAAATCATACCTTTACTTCTCTCTTTTGCCATCTCAGACATTTGTCTTTTTATTTCTCTTATTTCATTTGCAAAATTAATCCCTTCTTGGTTTAAAACATAGTATCTTTGTAACCTTTTTTGCAATCCTTTTAGGACTCGTGTTTCTTTGTCCTTTTTTTCTTTTCCTTTCTTACAGAAAAAGGTTTTTGTTCTTTGTTTGACCATTTCCCACCAGTTAGCTCTATTTTCAAACATATCCTGAAGTGTTTGCCAGTCCTTATAAACCATTTCATATTCTGCTTTAATTAAAGGGTCATCTAAAAGTGAACAGTTTAATTTCCATAGACCCTTTCCCATTACTATGTCTGATGTTATGTTACATTTGCATGTAAGCACGCAATGGTCAGAAAAAAATACTGGAGTTAGTTGAACTTCCAACGGTACACAATCTCTTATCATTAAGTAATCAATTCTTGATGCTTTGGAGCCATCATCGCTATTCCAAGTAAAACCTTCTTTTTCTGGCTGTAAGCATTTAAAACAGTCTATCAATTTAAAATCCTGTGTCATTTTTTTCAATAAGTGTGAGGTTTTATCTGATAAGAACAGATACTACACTTGATCTTAGCCAAAAGGCCGAGAAGCGATAGCAAGAATTGCTAGTTGGCCCGTGGGCCTTGCTGGCCACAGAGCAGTGTGTGGTGGTGACTTGAAGCAGACTTTGGCCACTTTGCACCTCCGCCCACACAGAGGTTACATTGAGCAGCCATAAACAATTGACTCCTGACTAAAGTGGGACGGACTCACAGGCGGAGACAAGAAGCACTCACTTGAGCTACCCACGTTGCACGATTAAAAGACACTTAAACGCCTCGTTTACATTGTACAACCAAACAGAGGCTGAGCCGAAAGGCACAGCCTGGCAAAAATTGCTTATGCTCATTGATGTCACTCTCCACGGAAGTCTTTAGTAAAAGGCGAAAGACTTGTGCGGTCTGAAGAGAAACCAGAGTAATTGTTGCTCAGTCCTCCTCAAAATCCAGACAGCAAACGGGCCTAGCCTTTGTTGTTATGGTGAGCCTTCGTGGAACAAAAACAGGAGCCCAATCCAGTTTCATTTCCTTCAGTGCCTTATCACGCTTCTATTTGGTGGCTATTAAGGGACCAGGAGACTGGTTCTTAGCCATGCTTATCCCTTGTTGTTCTATTGTGACAAGAAGCGTGAGCCCTGACCCGGTGTCGACTGTGATACCCGGTTTATGCTTTGTTTGGACTNATACCTTTGCTTCTCTCTTTTGCCATCTCAGACATTTGTCTTTTTATTTCTCTTATTTCATTTGCAAAATTAATCCCTTCTTGGTTTAAAACATAGTATCTTTGTAACCTTTTTTGCAATCCTTTCAGGACTCGTGTTTCTTTGTCCTTTTTTTCTTTTCCTTTCTTACAGAAAAAGGTTTTTGTTCTTTGTTTGACCATTTCCCACCAGTTAGCTCTATTTTCAAACATATCCTGAAGTGTTTGCCAGTCCTTATAAACCATTTCATATTCTGCTTTAATTAAAGGGTCATCTAAAAGTGAACAGTTTAATTTCCATAGACCCTTTCCCATTACTATGTCTGATGTTATGTTACATTTGCATGTAAGCACGCAATGGTCAGAAAAAAATACTGGAGTTAGTTGAACTTCCAGCGGTACACAATCTCTTATCATTAAGTAATCAATTCTTGATGCTTTGGAGCCATCATCGCTATTCCAAGTAAAACCTTCTTTTTCTGGCTGTAAGCATTTAAAACAGTCTATCAATTTAAAATCCTGTGTCATTTTTTTCAATAAGTGTGAGGTTTTATCAAGTTTAAAATCCTCTCTGCACCCTCTCCTATCTTTGCTGTTCATTAGACAATTAAAATCTCCCCCTAATATTATTGGTATCTTCCCAAGCAAATGCTCTTGTAAGCTTTCAAACAAGTCCCACCTTTCATTTTTAGCATTCGGTGCATAAATATTTAAAAGTTTAACATCTTGTCCTAGAAAGGTCAGTACTGCCATAAGTGCTCTACCATCTTTTATTACTGTACTTTCTTTGATCTTTACCCTTGGATTGTTTATTAATATCGCTATACCATCATTCTTATTTTCATTTGATCCACTCCAAATTGAAGGGTATGACCATGCCTCTTGCCACCAACTATAACTTTTTAGAAATGGTAGATTACACTCTTGCAACATTAAAACATCAGTTCTCATATTTTTCAGAGATGTTAAAACTGTTTGGGCTCTTAGTTTAGTCTTAATTCCCCTCACATTAATTGTTGAGATTGTGAGGGACATGAAAATAATGAGAACAGACCACATCACTTACATCATGTCATTTTGTACACAAAGGCTCTTGCTATCATTCATCCTTTATCCTTGTCTTTCTTCACAAGGCA